>CM040242.1:142891033-143291033 GCA_022545495.1 Chrysanthemum lavandulifolium
CAATCACTTTGTTCCTTTGCATGAGAACAGCGCTTAAACCCATGTGTGAAGCATCACAATATACTACAAAATCTTCGCTCCTTCCGGTAGTGCCAAAATAGGTGCTTCGCAGCTTGTTCTTTAGGAGTTGAAAAGTGATTCTTGATCGTCTCCCCATTCGAATTTCTTCGCTTTCGGGTTAACTCCGTCAATGGTTTAGCTATTTTAGAAACCTTCATGAATCTTCGATAATAACCAGCAAGTCCTAAGAATTTACGAATTTCAGTGGGGTTAGTGGATGCTGGCCGCCTAACATGATTCAATCTTTGCGGGATCCACATGGATTCCTTCACCGTCGATCACATGACCAAGAAATTGGACCTGCTCAATCCAAAATCACACTTGGAAAACTTTGCGTATAATTTTTCATCCTTGAGTAACTTCGTGATGCCTTCAAATGTTCCGCATGTTCTTCTTTATTACGAGAGTAGATAAGAATATCGTCGATGAACACAATGACTAATTTATCCAGATATGGTTTGCGAGACTCTATTCATGAGGTCCATAAATACAAAGAAAGTGCATTAGTTAAACCGAATGGCATTACTTGGAATTCATAATGGCCATATCGAGTTCTAAATGCGGTCTTGGGTATATCTTCTTCTCTTACCCGAATCGATGATATCCGGATCTTAATCAATCTTCGAGTATACACTCGAGCCTTGTAATTGATCAAACAGATCATCGATTCTTGGTAAGGATAGCGGTTTTGATTGTGAGCTTGTTCAATTCTCTATAATCGATACACATCCGAATGATCCATCTTTCTTCTTAACGAATAATACCGTGCTCCCGGGTGAGGAACTTGGTCTAATGAATCCTTTCTCGGATAGCTCTTCTAGTTGTTTGGATAACTCTTGCATTTACGAGGCGCTAAACGGCACGGTGCTCGTGCTACAGAGAGTAGCTCCGGAATAAGATCGATTTGAAATTTGACTTGTCGGCGGGTGGAAGTCCAGCAAATCTTCTCGAAACACCTCGTAAAATTCCCCGATTACGTGTACATCTTCTAGTCGTTTCTCTTCCGACTTCTTTTCCGTTACTTGAGCTAAGAAGGCATAACATCCTTTTTCCATGTACTTTATTGACTTCATACGGGATATGATACTTAAGTACTTCCTACTTTGATCTCCTTGGATGACTAAGGTTTCACCGTTGATCGGGATATGAACGGTTTTCTCGTCACAAACAATCCTAGCACGGTGTTTGGACAACCAATCCATGCCAATTACGACATCGAAACTTCCAAGTTTGATTGGCAAAAGATCTATGAGGAACGAATGATCTTGTAACAGAATAGGACAATTACGGATTATGGTGTTGGTTCCTATTATTTTCCCGTCGGCAAGTTCTATCTCATAAGTTGTATCTAAGGCGATTGGGGATATTTCAAGTAGTGGTGCGAAAGTAGTAGATACAAAACTCTTATCGGCTCCGAATCAAACAAGATTTTTGCGAATGATTGTTAAGAGAATACGCACCGTCACAATGTCGTGGTTCAACGGCATCTCCATCTCCTAGCATGTACACTCTTGCACGCACATTGTTTGTTTGAACGACATTTAACTTTGGGCATTGACTCTTGAAATGTCCGTGTTCTCCACATCCATAGCAGTTCATGTTTGTCACAAGGTTGCCTCTTCCGTGGTTTCGACAATGTTTACCTTGATGACCTACCTTGTTGCACTTATCGCACTTCACAACAAGGTCCGTAATGGTGCATCAAACATCGGTTACACCGGGATGTGGTCCTACATACCCTTTTCCAAAGTGGGTGCAAAGATAAGCCCTTGCGGCTTCTTGCCTTCGGTTTGCCGATTGTGATGTTGATTTACATTGGGTGATATTGGTTGTTGTTGTTCGATTGTTGTTGTTGGATCGATAGTGGTTGGAATTTGAGGTTTTCCGATCATCAAACTTTCTTTTGTTGTCACTTGAGCCTTGTGCATTTGCAAGCTTTAGTATTGGTTCCATAAGGCGGTGGGATACAATGACAACTTCTTCAGCAGTTTTGGCTTGAAGCGATGACATCTCCTTCGATGCTTGAGGTAAACCTCCGATCAAAGCTTCCAAAAGCTTTTCATTGGTGGAAACAAATGAGGACATAGAGCTCTCACTCATGGAATCTCTTGAAGTATGTCTTGAGATCATTACCTTTAGTCGCCAAGTGGTAATACTCATCTTCGAGTTTCTTGATCTCGGTCCTCGAGCATCTTGTTTCATTAACAGCTTGTTTCAGATCGACCATGAAATCTTACAAGCTTCTTCCATTCCAATTGGTTGAGCATGGCCTTTCCACCAAGATAACGCATCTTCTAACAAAGTTCCAACATAAACTTGACTTTGCAATCATTTGTGCGATCACTTAGCGTAAATACGCCTCGGTCCTCTCAAACCAATGAAATAAACCAATAGCACCTTCATTGCCCTTGAAGAACGTCGGCTTGCGCTCATGAACTCTTTGTAATTACACTTGCGAGTTACAATGGACTCACTTGTTGGAGTGTTAGTTGCATTTGAGTTTGCCATTTCAAGAAGACGTGCATCACGCGACACGATTCTCTTCAAGAATGCGAGCGGCTTTCACCTCGCGTCTTTGCTGAGCGACACGCTTCGCCTTCACCTCTCGAGCAATTCGGGCATTCCCGCTTCTCTTGCAATTTCGCTTCTCTTGCGATTTCACCACGTGCCTCTTGGGCAATTGCTCACCTTCAATGCGTTCACTTCGGCTCTAGCGATGTCGGCGACATGTTGAGCTATAGCCGCTAACACTTTCAAATGACCATTTTACTAATAGTCATGGGAGTGATGGTGGATGAGGTAGCTTTCTTCTTGACCATTTTTCTAAAATTTCCAAGAATAAATACCAAGATTAAGAAATTATCGATCGATGATAAAATTGATTTCATATCATACATTTCATAATAGTCCGATTACCACTTTAAATAAATGATATGATATGAATATGATTTTTCTCAACAAATCATAATATATATATAAGGACATAAGGATTGGTTCGCGACATCACCGAGGAATAATATCATAACATCAGAATAATAGAAATACAACCATGGAATACATCGTTACATAGTTTTGTTCACAACCATAAGTTACATCATCATAATACTTGTTCTAAGGTTACAAACCAAAAAGATACAAGCCTTAATGCCTCATATGGCGGCTTTATGATACATACTAAGATAAAGATGACTAGGATCTACGCATCTCCCGATCGTTATCCCGACGATGACGAATCTCCTCAACCATGGTCGCCAAGTCTCGGATCTGCTTGCTCACGGCTCGATCTCTCGCCTCGAGGTCATCAATCCTCTCCTCCGGAATAGCGGTGTGAGCATGAGCGGATGCAAGCTCGTGATGCGAACTCTCTCTCGACCCAAAGCGCTCTCTCAAAGTGCTAGCATCTCGAATAGTAGTCTCCAATCTCCGAGTCAATTGGTTAACGGCCTCTCTTGCCTCCACAATCGAGTACTCATCATATCAAACATAATCTCAATGGAGTAGCGACCACCACGAGGTTCTCGACTTCTTCCTCCAAGCTCTCTATCCTCACTAGTGGAATCTCATCATAATGTGCCATGAGCTCATTCACCGATCTTCGTGCTCGATAAGTCTTGTAGCCAACAGAGGAATAGTGTGGTGTCTTGGTTCACCGTAACAGTATATTTGGAGTGGTGCGAGAGTCGAGCTTTCCAAGCTCAAACGAACTAGGCGCCCTCGCCTTCTCTCCAACGTCCGAGTAAAGGTATCAAGAATGACCATCTACTAGCACCGATTTCTTCCTTGGCCCGCCTCGTTGTCCACTTGAGTAGGCTTTTCGTGATCGATAGTGATGGTGGATAGCACTTGATGCGAGCGGTAAAATTGGCTCACTAAAAGTGTCCAAAGGAGGTGATCTTGTAGGTGGTGATGAAACAGAACAAGAGTAGTCCGTTGGTAGAACACGATGAAGTGGCGGTGGTGGTGAAGTAGCGATGGGTGGAACAGTGATAAGGTTTTAAAAGGTACCATTTTGAGGGTCGTTTAAGTCCTTATTTGATCACTTTGTATCCGTTATTGCTTAATATCGTTCCTTTTCACTTTTTAGGTCTCGTGAAGGCAAAATGGGAATGGCACTTATTTGGACGAAAAGGCGCGAATATATGAAGAAAATGGCCAAAGTCGAAATCGAGACACTCACGCTTCTTTGAAGGTAGAAGGCGGCGGCGTCAAAAGCTATTACGACGCCGTCCCAAAATTATTGTGACGGGGACAGAACCCAAAACTCGTATTTTCAAGAGACGGCGTCTGGTGGTGAGAGAGTAGGCCGTCGCTACTCGGGACGGCCTAGATGCAATCCGAGACGACGCCGAAAGTCAAGAGGACGGCGTCGGGACATAAGGTGACGCCGTCGCAAGGTTAACGTGGCCAAGACGAAACCCTAATGGCGGCGACACGGCGGCGTCACTAAACACAAGGTGACGCCGTCACAAGTCGATCAAGACTATCACGACATCTTGCCAAGTAGTTGATATTGTTTTGGCCATAACTTTTGCATACTGAACTCGGTTTAGGTGGTTCAAAAGCCCACCCGACCGAACGAGAAAATCTACAATTTGTTTGAAAAATGGTCGTGACGCCGTCACTCTATAAGTGTGACGCGTCACTCTTTGCCGACGTAAAATCGCCTATAAATATAACATTATAACTTCACTTTTGTAAGCCCTAAACCCTAAGTCCGATTCTAGGGTTTAGGTGGGTGTTTTTCCAAAGAACTTAAAGGGTTTCAACCACTCCATAAACATCTTGTAATGTTTTGTTTGTTTATCCAATCCTATGGTATGTCTTCAATCATCACAATTGTTGCTTGCTCTTCATTAATTATGCTTGGCTAATTCACCTTGTGTTTGCTTATGATTGTGTGAAACTTGTATATAATTAATTAGATCTTATTGATTTCTTAGTGATGCTTGTGTCTATCTTCATCATTAGGGTGTGACAACTTCAATGAATCTAATTGGTTTAGTTTATAATTCTTGCATCCTATTGTCTCTTGTTTGATTGGTTGTTTCTTATCTTAATTGTAATTAGCTTAGGAGTGCGACTAGGCTATCGTTGTGTTTAATACTTGATAAATCTTTGATAGTTTATGAATGACTTGGTGGATTTCGCTTACTAAACCAAAGATAACCTTAAAGTTAGTTTATGAATGATTTAGTGGATTTTGTTTACTACACTTAAAGGTGAATTCAAAAAGTTAGGGAGAACCGCATACCCTACAACCTTAGACACACAACGCAACTAGGAATAAGGACGTGACAATTCAACCATCAATAGGGCGTGACAATTCAAGTGGGTAGAATTGGATAGCTAGCAAGGAGTAATACATCATAAGTAGATACGCTTCACGTTACTGGTAGATCCCTTAGTTAGTTAGTATCTTTTGGAATAGTTGGCTAGCAACTAATTCCACCCTCCCCAAATCCATACCCCGAGATTCGTACATTTCAATTTCATAAAATATAAAAATACAAAAATAATCATCCTCACCTTTAGACTTAAATCGATATACACTTCACCCTAACGACACTATTCCCTAGAGAACGATATCAATACCCGTGGCTTACCCTAATTACTACACTACAACGATTAGGTTCACCGCTTAGGGTGTTATAAAACTTGCTCAAGAAAAGGAAGTTCCTTTGACCCCGAACGACGCGTGTGGCGTTATCAAGTTTTTAGGCGCCACGGGAATAGAATAGCTAGTTAGTAGTCCACCTCGTTTAGGTTTCTTTGCTTGATTCCTATCAAGTAAACTTTTTTCTCATTTTTAGATTTCTCTTAGTCTATCCCCCTTCTTCGTAACCTTTGTTCGTAATTCCATCACTTTTCATCATGGAGGATGATAACCCACTACCATTCATCAACCCACCACCAAATGACCCGCCAAGAGCCCGTACTCTTGGTGAATACTCAAGACCAAGCCACTTAGGCTATAGGAACACCATTGAGCTTCCCGACCAAGCCCAAACTACGGCCCTGCGATCCGACACCATCCGGTTGGTGCAAAACGGATGTGCATTCCATGGATTTCGTTAGAAGATCCAAATCGACATCCGAGGATTTCCTCAAAATCGCCGATTCCATCGACCTTGATGCTACTACTCGGGAGACCACGCTGCGTCTCTTCCAATTCTCTCTACGGGACCAAGCTAGTAATTGGCTTGAGCAACTTCCCACGGGCCCATCTCAAGTTGGGATGATCTTACTTCGCTTCCTTGCTCAATTTTTCCCACCGGGAGAACCACTAAGCTTAGGAATGACATCTTGATGTTCCAACAACGTCAAGGTGAATCTCTACGAAGCATGGACCGATTCAAGGACTTACTTCATAAAGTCCTCATCACGGCATTGATCTTTGGCTCCAAGTCCAAATCTTTTATGATCGTGTCAACTTTCCCACTAAGCGATCCATTGACCAAGCGGCGGTGGAAAACTTAGTGATCTCACCGCAGAAGAATCATGGGAAATAATAGAGGACCTTGCCCTCTATGACAACGAAGTTGGGATGACCCCGTGAGCTGCCCAAACCGTCAAGGCAATCTCCTTGCCTCCTCCCGACCATAGGATGATCGAACTTGAAGATCGGGTTAAATTCCTCATGAGTTCCTCTGAAAATCCTAAGTCTTCACACCATGTGAACAAAGCTTCCTCTTCATGTGAGCTGTTTTGTGATCCTCATAACACGCAGCATAGCACCCGATCCCCAAACACGCTCGCTGACTACGCATCCTCGAGTATTAATGGAGCGGGAGGAAGATTCCTACAATACCGGACCTAGGAATTTCAATGAAACCCGAGAGGCATGGAAAGGAAAGCTCGATTTCTCTGGGACAAACCAAAGAATTCACCTCTAATGATTTCTCATGGCCCCATCTAACGGTCCTAACCAACAAAACATCGAAGGGATGTTGCAAAACCTAGTTACATCCCAAGAAACCCAAATAGCTAAGCTCTCGGACCGCTTTAATAATCAACAAGCCGAGATGGATAGGAAAATAGACAACCTTTTGAAAGCCATAGCTAATAGTGATAAGAAGGTTAGTGCTATCTCAACTCCAGAGCCTTCAAGCATAGAGATTAAGGATCCAAGCAAGTGAAGTATGTCCATTCGTCAATACCATCGCCTTAGTTGAACCCGACGAAACAAATGACGAAGAGGACTATACACTTATGGATGAGGAAATACCGAGAAATAGATGAAGTAGACATTGACTATTTCAACAAATTTCCTACGGAAGAAGAACTATCTCGCCACCCTCACTTAGTGCGTGACCTCCGTCACATGTATGTTAGGAAAAGTCCTCGAATTAAGTTTGGGAACCCTTGAATCTTAACATACCATGTGTCATAGGACACCTTTTGTGGCAAAAGCTTACATTGATCGCAAGTCCCCAATCAACATAATGACTAGCACCTACTACAATTGGATATTGAAGAAGCCTATTCCAACTAGGCAAGACCCCAATGATCCTAATGTTAGTTGCAATTTTCTTGGTAGAGTTAAGGGATTGCCCGCTTATGTAGGTAGTTTCACGCTTCCTACGGACTTCATAATTGTGGATGATATTAGCACGGCCATAGACCCTAGCTTGTCCCATGTTATTCTAGGAAAACCTTTCATAGAAAGCACCGGGATGACCTATGACCCCTCATTAGGAGTAGTGCGGTTCAAGAATAAGACCGATGACATAGCTTACCAAATACCGTTTAAGATTGAGAAATTTTCATCACTCTCTAATGATGAAAAGGAACTTAAACTATCGATCTATTATAGGAATGATGAGGATAGGGAGAAAGGTGTTGATTATGTTATGGCTAAGATTTTCGGATTCTACAAGGATTGTTTGAGCCTAGGACCGAATCTGAGACCGAATGGGGAGAAGATGAACTCTTAAAGAAGCGCATTTTAGGGCACTTCTACAACATGGAATCCCCATTAGAGGCCATGAAGAGGCGGTGGTGAGGAAACGTGGGAACCACTACGAGTCTAGCTACAAGACTCTTTAATAAAGAAAAGCGCTTAGTGGGAGGCAACCCATGCTTAATTGTTTGCTTGTTAGTGTCATATATCTTTTACTAATTGTTTATCCTCATGTTTAAATTTGTAAAATGCTTTATTTTGTTTTTAACTTCGTCTTAATTACATATAAAGGTATTTTACATAAGGGATAAGTGTAGGAGGATTACACGTTTTCAAAAGAAACGTAAACATGAGAATAACAATTAATTAAAAGATATATATGTTTGTTTGTTCGAGTCAAATGCTTGTATCGAGTCATAATGAATGTTTTGCGAAATTTTTCCAGATTCTAAAGATGTAAATTTTCCGAAATTTTTCCGAAAATCGAGACCGCTTTTGTCGTCAGGATAACCGACGCGTCAGATTGCAACTGACGGCGTCGTGAAGGAGTAAAACATCGATTACTTTTCTCGTTTCGAGCTACTTATAAATTTTTGGAATTTTCTGTGTCTTAATTTTCTTAGAAATTCGTAAACATCCATTCCACAAGCATTATATCCTAGTTTAAATCGAGTCTTATATATATTATTACCACGATTTTACGCGAAGGTTTCGTTTGTTTTCTTCAAGTGTGCGAGTTTAGTTTGTCAAGAAGAAGTTACATAAGATTGGAAGGAGCTTTTCACGCAATAATTCTTCTTGAAAAGAATTTAACCACTACTTCACACACGGATCCTACCGAGCTAATCGGGGAGTATTAGTTTCTTCGTTTTAATTACCTTCTTTTATCATAACTTTGATACTTTCGGGAACATCGGGACAATGTTCGGTTTAAGTGTAGGAGGGAAAATAAAGCGGAACTTTGAAACTATGCTTATCCTTGACTATTTGCTTTGTCCAATTGTGATTGTGTAATAAACCATGAGAAAATGTCGGTTAGGATAATTTTGGCACCAAATTTGAAATTTTTCATGACATATAGGAGTGGGCCATTAGTCTTAACAAAAGCGTCTCATGGATAGGAAGTTGCATGACTAGCACAAAAACCCTTACCACCCAAATTCCACCCAAAATGTGAGGATCGCCCTTAGATTAGTAGGAATTAAAGCATTCATCTTTAATGCTTAGAGTGTGAACCGGTAGTATATTAGATTCTAGAACTTGTTTTGTGATGCATTCCGAGATCGCAAGTGAGGCTACACTTGTGTAGTTAGGAATAACTAAATGATAAGAGGCATTAGGATAAACCCTTGTTTGATACCGTAATATAATTACTTCTTCCACTTGGTTGAGTAGTTCCCACACCTGCGTTGTACTCATCTTTAGTACACGATACCCCTAGTTAACCCCTCGAGCCTATCCTTTTCGCGGTTCTCGTGATATTTCGGTTTTTCCGAATATCAATGAAGAGCATTGTTTACACCCCACCCCAAATATACACCCAAATCGCCTTAGCCTACCCCTTATGCACTCACTTTTAGTGCAAATGTTTGTTATCACCCTAAACCCTTAGTTCAATTATCTAGTTGCTTGCATAAGTTGCTAAGTCGAGTCATATCCTTTGTATACGCTTTTGGGACGATTGGGATTCATGGGAAAAGTTAAAGTTTATGAAATGACGGGAAGGGCGTTAAATTCAAATTCCCTTTGTTTACGTAATAATGTACCCCAAGTGTTTTGATCTTTTCAAATCGGGTCAAATTAGTGTTAGAGTAATAAAAACTCAAGTGTAGGGATGTGCACAGAATCCCTAGTATTTTGATGTTATCTTAGAGGATGGTAGAGTAAAGTGTAAAAAAAAAAAAAAAAAAAAAAAAAAAAAAAAAAAAATAGAAAAGAGAAAAGAAAAAAAAAAATAGAGTGAAAAAAATTAAAAAAAAATAAATAAAAAAAAAAAAATATACTGGGCTACCATCCTACATCTATCCTTTAAATTTATGTTTGTTTATTTCAGGTTATCTAGAGTTTAGAGTGTCGAGTCTTGGCTTAGCAACGCCATTCTTCATATGCGATTAACATAAAGATTTTTGACTTACCACCACTAAATAGCCTATCCCACCAAACCCTTATTTCCTACCGTAAGCCTAACATTACAACCCTTTAAAAGACCTCTTTGATAGTCTTTCCTAGGTGCTTACGCCAAAGCGATGGAGGTTTGATCTATTCTCAAGCCTATGGTAATCTATGTACTAGGACCGGTTAATGAGTGTTTATCTTCCATTTCTATATTGTTATATTTCATTTATACACCGAGAGATGCGAGTATCCAAACACCCCATGTGAGGTGCTAGTATGTAATTTCCGTGCTTGTTATGACTTTTCGGGGCTTATATGTGTTGTGGACCGTTTTGAATTAATGTTTGAATGACCCCTAACTTATAAATTAATTGGCTAAAAGCACATTTGCTTGAGGACAAGCAAATAACAAGTGTAGGGATATTTGATAAGGTTTTAAAAGGTACCATTTTGAGGGTCGTTTAAGTCCTTATTTGATCACTTTTGTATCCGTTATTGCTTAATATCGTTCCTTTTCACTTTTTAGGTCTCGTGAAGGCAAAATCTTTGGAATGGCACTTATTTGGACGAAAAGGCGCGAATATATGAAGAAAATGGCCAAAGTCGAAATCGAGACACTCACGATTCTTTGAAAGTAGAAGGCGGCGGCGCCAAAAGATTATGACGCCGTCCCAAAATTATTGTGACGGACGTAACCCAAAACTCGTATTTTCAAGAGGCGGCGTCTAGTGGTGAGAGAGTAGGCCGTCGCTACTCGAACGACCTAGATGCAATCCGACGACGCCGAAAGTCAAGAGGACGGCGTCACGGACATAAGGTGACGCCGTCGCAAGGTTAACGTGGCCAAGACGAAACCCTAATGGCGGCGACACGACGGCGTCACTAAACACAAGGTGACGCCGTCTGAAGTCGATCAAGACTATCACAACATCTTGTAGTAGTTGATATTGTTTTGGCCATAACTTTTGCATACTGAACTCGGTTTAGGTGGTTCAAAAGCCCACGCGACCGAACGAGAAAATCTACAATTTTCTGAAAAAATGGTCGTGGCCGTCACTCTATAAGTGTGACGTCATCACTCTTTGCCGACGTAAAATCGCCTATAAATATAACATTATAACTTCACTTTTTGTAAGCCCTAAACCCTAAGTCCGATTCTAGGGTTTAGGTGGGTGTTTTTCCAGCAACTTAAAGGGTTTCAACCACTCCATAAACATCTTGTAATGGTTTGTTTGTTTATCCAATCCTATGGTATGTCTTCAATCATCACAATTGTTGCTTGCTCTTCATTAATTATGCTTGGCTAATTCACCTTGTGTTTGCTTATGATTGTGTGAAACTTGTATATAATTAATTAGATCTTATTGATTTCTTAGTGATGCTTGTGTCTATCTTCATCATTAGGGTGTGACAACTTCAATGAATCTAATTGGTTTAGTTTATAATTCTTGCATCCTATTGTCTCTTGTTTGATTGGTTGTTTCTTATCTTAATTGTAATTAGCTTAGGAGTGCGACTAGGCTATCGTTGTGTTTAATACTTGATAAATCTTTGATAGTTTATGAATGACTTGGTGGATTTCGTTTACTAAACCAAAGATAACCTTAAAGTTAGTTTATGAATGATTTAGTGGATTTTGTTTACTACACTTAAAGGTGAATTCAAAAGTTAGGGAGAACCGCATACCCTACAACCTTAGACACACAACGCAACTAGGAATAAGGACGTGACAATTCAACCATCAATAGGGCGTGACAATTCAAGAGGTAGAATTGGATAGCTAGCAAGGAGTAATACATCATAAGTAGATACGCTTCACGCATTCTTGGTAGATCCCTTAGTTAGTTAGTATCTTTTGGAATAGTTGGCTAGCAACTAATTCCACCCTCCCAAATCCATACCCCGAGATTCGTACATTTCAATTTCATAAAATATAAAATACAAAAATAATCATCCTCACCTTTAGACTTATATCGATATACACTTCACCTAACGACACTATTCCCTAGAGAACGATATCAATACCCGTGGCTTACCCTAATTACTACACTACAACGATTAGGTTCACCGCCTAGGTGTTATAAAACTTGCTCAAGAAAAGGAAGTTCCTTTGACCGAACGACGCGTGTGGCGTTATCAAGCAGCGGTGTAATCGGTGATGACCGAGTAGGTGGCGGTCGAAATGGTGATGATCGTGGTGGTGGCATCACATGAGTCATAGTGATGGGTCGCACACGCTTCCTAGCGGCGTTTGAAGGTCTTACCATTAGGATGTAGTCTATAAGGTACTCCAAATGGCTCGGTTCATGAGGCTTAAGAACACGAATCCTACGTCGACGACGACGGATAGCAGGCGGATGATCCGAAGAATCGATGAAGCGAGTCGGTGTTCTCGATGACTTGGATGATTCATCATCCACGCAACATCTGAAGCGGTAGCCATTCTTTGCGACTCATAATACCGATCTAGGGTCATGGAAGCAAAAGCATTGTACTCTTGAGGATGGCAACATAATGGAGCGATAGGGAGTTCGGGCAACCTCACCTTCCTCAAAGGTTCGGTTTAAAACAAAGCGAGTCGGTATGACAGACGGGATGGTGGCATAGTGACGATCGTAGAGAACATGGTGTCATCCATCTCGGTGTCGAGGACGGAACAAGCGGGTGGGATGCGGACATGGTACTTGTAACAACCCATAAATTAATGTAAGTAAATGCCAAATAATATAATTATTTTAGTTAGCTAAGCAAATCTCCATGCCTAACTAAAATGAATGCAATTTACTCATGATCTAGTGATGCATCAATCCTAATGCATAGGCGGTCCGCGAAGAAGGGCGTAAGGCGGTGGTGTAAAATAGTCCGTTTTAAAAGTACGGTTATAGTCCAAATGATTTTAAAACTCTTTGGTTCTCTATAACCTTGGCTCGATGTTAATCAGTAACACCCCAGAAAATCTTAATGACGGAAGACTAATTCGGTGTTACTTGAATGGAGATCATAGTCAATAATTATAGAAAGCGACTCGAAAGAGGCGTTTTATTAAAATAGTTATCATTCATCGAAAACTCATAGTTTGTTACAAAATATTGTAAATAGATCAAGTCTTTTCCCAAAAGAAAGATCATGAGTTTGAAAGAAATGATAACTTTATGTTTTACACCACCGATAAGCCTTGCCATGCCCGTTCCGCACCTTGGTCATAATCTTCACGATTACCGAGATAACATGCTTAAAAGGTCAACAAAAATGTTGAGTGAAGTCCATAGGTTTAAAATAAGTTGAACACAAGTATATGAACATTGTAAACTAACAATATCATAAGAAAATATCACAGATTATTATGCACTAAGCTCATGAAACCAAGACTCAACCGCATACACCGAATTACCGATTATGCGTAAGTATGCCCCAAAGGAGGTAATAGCCAATTACCTAAAGATATTCGATATGGTGCGCCCGGTTATTTCTCTATAACCTGAAGCGGGTTCGTTATTCCCATAGTACTATTCACGATATCTCGTTCACTCGCGGTGACTAATGGTTCATGATCGGGGGACTTGTGGCTAACAACTTAAGCGGTACCAATAATCAAGAAGATCAAGCATTTATGAAAAACCTTGTGTTCTAGTTTAGAGCATGTATCTCCCTCGCGGGGTTTATAAAAATAAAGTAAAAGCGAGGCTATGAACTCACCTTGATGATAATGCACACGCACAAAAAGATCAAGCACAATGTAGCGGAGGTTCCAACTCGAAACCTAAAATGATGAGATGGCGAGTCTCAGTAATGAGCATTTTGGTTCGCGACCAAAATAATAGAGCATTGAATATTCTTATTCAATAGATCATTGGATTGTCCAATCCAATAGTGTGCGATCGTGATTAACGTTTTAAGTTAATTTTCATGCTACATTGTCTTAACTAGTGATCCTCACTTACGCATAAGTGAAATGTTCCCCGTTGTGATCTTAATAGATTGGTTGAGTATTTTAACGTGTTTGAATAAATTCCCGTGTGTTTTATCGGATTCGATGTATATATATAATTATAATCTTATAATATATATATATATATATAAGTAATACATTAACGTTATCCGAAAATAAAATACTCATATGATCAAGATACTCGTTTTTACGAAGTTATTATGGGTTTATAAGTTTTTCTAAACTTTTCCCGAATTTATACTTTTACCCTCGAGTTACAAAAGTACAAGTTTAGTCCCTATACTTTTAGAAAATGACACTTTCTACCCGAATTATATTTTATACCCAAAACTTTCGAAATGACAACTTTGACCCTCGGTAAAACTGCTTTTTACTGAAACGCCCTCTAGGTTCCTTTTATCGTTTTAAACCTTTGTTTTCCAAACTTGACACTTTTAATCCAAAAGTTTATTAATACTAGTTTGAGGTAATTACACCTTGATCCTTGTGGTTTTAAGCGTGTTCATGCACGTGAAATTACCCCTTTACTTTCGAAAAGATGCATATTGGTCCCTTAACTTTTCATGCATGTTTATATCGTATTACATTGAACCTTTAACTTTTTAAATGTTACGCTTTTAACCCGAAATTCATTTGTTTTGCAAAGATAGTCCAAATACTTTTAAAATAAGCGAAGACCTTGTGTAACTAGTACAAGCTTATCTCTAGCTTATTTTTAGAGCTTATTAGCTTATTTCTAATTCATTGGGCGGGTTGAATCTTTCTTGGACTCGGTTTGGACATATTGGGCTTTCGGTTTGGGCTTCGGCCCATTAGTGTTTCGTGAGTTTATCACGAATGTTTCGGCTCGTTTAACTAGTGATGATGCGTCGTGGTACAACTATATCATGTGCATGACGCTAGTTGTTCTTAAAATGGTGCACACTACCTATATATATATCATGCGACAATTAAGTGTAACGAGATAATGTGAAGGTGGCAAAGGTGACTTACAATCACTCGTATGAGTGGTGATGATAACAACGAGACGAGCTAATGAGAGTGCTAGCAATACCGTGTTCTCCTTATAGAGTTACTCGAGCTATTATTTACCCAGTATTCTCCTAGCTTAAACCTTCGCTTTTAAACCCAAGTACGAGCTAGAATTTTATTGTGTTTTCCTTTCCTTGAACCGATTCTCACGATTGCATGATTTCTTTGATATGAGTGTGTGAGGATTTGAGTGAGTTAGTAAATGAGTGTGTTTGATATTCCTTCTAAGTCTTGGAAGGTTTATAAGGTAAACATGAGCATGGTCTTCCTATATTTTTAAATCTCATAGATCCTCTATTTCTATTCTTATTAGGCATGTGTTGCATTGGATTTGGTTTTGGTGGTGTAGTGTTGGAGCCGAGTATGGTGGCATGCTTTGCCAAGTCCCATCAATACTCAACAAGTTATAAGCAATATCCAAAGGTCTCTAAAGTCAAATGGGTCAAAGCTTGGTTTAGGTGATGGTTTAGGTTATTATATAATGTTTAGGGTGGCTAAAGTGGTGACTTTGTCCTCCTTGACTACATATACACGACACACTTAGGAATCCAAAGGGAGGGTTTTTTTTCTAGTTTGGTATCTTAGTTAGTTTGGTTTTGGTTCTTGTTTCTCGTCAGGTTACAAAAACAGAAACACAAAACATAAATGTTAGCTATAGGTTTTCATTAGGTGGTTATGGGCTTGGGATTTTGGATCCGCTTAGACGAGGCCCATCAATAAGGAAGAATGGGAGTTGGGCTCCCTTTTTGGTGCGTGAGCTAAGCTAAGGCCCAAAGAAATGATGGTGTGGGTTTGGGTCCGTTCTGAGGCCCATTTATGAGTTGAGTTGGATCATGAGGTGATACGAGTCCAATGAGTTTCGAGGCCCAATCTGAATTTTATAAATTTTGTTATAATTAAATTCGTAATTTTACAAATTTTACGTATTCATTCGTATTTTAAGGTTATCAAGATCTTGGGAAATTTATTTAGATCACAACGGTATATTTATGAGCGCTCGAGCTTGCGTTGATCATGCATATGCCAAATGATATGCAAAAGTGATGTTTAGAAAATTTCATGACGAAATAGATCGTGATCAATTCTTGATTAAAACGTTAAGTACATTGAAATTTTCCGGGAGCTTACAATTACCATCAAAAACAACATTCCTATAACTTAACACAAAACAACAAATCCTTCATCTCAATCTTTATACCCTCTACATTCTGTAACCTATTCTACAACTATCAAGACTCAATGAATAAATGAAATCAAATCAAGATCTCAGTTTAGTTAAACGAGTTCACAAATCTTTTAAAGATTGTTTTCTCGTTTGTACATCACCATCAATGATCTTACAACATATTTCATGAAACGATTTCAAATGTAAATGGTAAAAGATCTCAGATATTTTCGTGGGACTTAATTGATTCATCAAGACTTCCAAGAGTCTTTTTACACGAAATCTCATCTAAAGTGTGAACATAGATCCAGAAGTGTTTCAATGTTCGAACATTTAAAGTGTGAACAAAACTTTAAGGTTTTATCCACACTTTCAGTCGTTAAATATAAATCAAAAGGAAATGATCCGAACCAAAAAGTACTTGTTTCTCAGATTTCAACTTCGTGGCAATCTAATGCTAGGTCATGACCAATAGTCTAAAACACGAAACTGGAAATATCATCATTGATCATATGTTTGTTTTAATATCCGAAATGTAAAGATGAGATGTTAACAAGTGTGTTAACCCTAATCTCGTTTTCGTTATAAAGTGATTTAAACAAATCATATCAAGAGAACGAGTCCAAGATTTAACCTACCTTGAACCTTTTGTGTCATGTCGATGGTTGCCTCAATAACTTAACCATCCCTGTGGCTATATAGAACCATGTTTGTCTCGCCATCCCTGTGGCTGTCACAAGTATCTCGAGCCATCCCTGTGGCGAGCTTAACTTGTTTAATGGATGCGCTTATTTTGTGTTTAAGGAGATGGTGGCTGCGTTTTTTTTGTTGATATTCTTATTAGGGTTTGGGTGGCGAGTTGATTGAGAAAGCAGTTAAGGGGGCGGATTTTGTTGAGTTATTTTAGGGTTTGGTGAAGTGTTTATGTCTGCACAAGAGAGTATAATTAGGAGTGTGCTAGGTTTTGATGTGAGAAGTGTGGTGATTTATACCCAAATATTAGGGTAAGATTGCTGGTGGATAAGGTATTACTTTGTGACTACATGGGCCGAACAATAATTAATTTGGTTTACTATCTCAAAATGGGCCATTCAATGTTTGTGAAATTTATCTGGGCCTCATGTGTTTTTAACGAACTAACGAGCCAACTTTGAATATTTGTGTGACAATTGGATGAGGTTAATGATTTTTTGACGTTGGATATTGTGGTATTTATCGGGTACAATATTTTGTGAATCGGGCCTCTTGTGTTTATATATTACTTAAGCTTATAATTTATTTATTTGGATTGAATATAAATCAAGTGGGCTGATGTTGGACTTGAGTTAGACCGGACTAGGGGGTGTGAAAATTTGATGTGATCCCATGAGATTTGGATTTTATGAGTTTTGATGATGAGAGTTGGTGTGATGATGATATTCAATGGGTTATACAGCTTGATACGTTGGTTTATACATTTTCACGAAGAATATTGTGTCACGGCTTGAAGTGTTTATTGAAAATGCTGACTACGGGGTTGTTTGGACAGTATCTATTATTTGACTTTGAAGTGAGTTTTTCGGGCATGCTTACTTATTTAGTCTTCTTTCTTTCTATTCTTCCGAGAAGATGACTTGTTTGAGCGTTTATAGAGGGTGATAAAGACTTGGCTATTTAGTTACGGTTGTGATTCTCTCTCGCTTAACCCACAAAGTAACTATCACTTCGGTGTCTCATGCAGTTGAGGATATGTCAAGAGGTCTTGTACATTGGGTACACCGTTTCTTCTTCACAAGGATTAGTGCAAGTTTAAGTAACAAATCTGAGGAATTCTACTTCATGATCAAGTTTGGTATATCGGGTTTACTTCTCCATGTGGTCACTACAATAGCCGACAGAATGCGTGAATGATGTGTTTTCCAATGTGTTGATTGGATGGTTGATGATTTTGTTGATGTTGGTATTTGAACCGTTGATGAACCACTGCATATTCCCCTAAAACAGATATTCACCGAAACCAAAGTTGTCATTACACATTCAAGCTGATATTGTTTACGGTTTTGTCTTGATTTTGTAAAATCCTGCGAAAGAACCTATTTCTCGGTTTAAATCATAGACTTGTAAAATCCGTGACAATGGAAACATCACAGTAATTATGCGGTGCATTTCGGATCTATCTTACGGTTTATTCTTGGTTTTGTAAAATCCATGAAAGAAACTATTTCTCGGTTTAAACCATAGAGTTGTAAAATTCGTAATGATGGAACCATCTTGGAGAAGAAAGTGTAATTCTAGATCATACTTGATCTTTGGTGATCGGTTTACGCTTGAAGAAGGGATAAAGGGTGTATTTCATGAATTGGATGTGTGTTTGGATATTCGTCATGGTAGTTTGGTTATTACATGGTTTTACGGGGTTATGTGCTTTTAACCATGGTTGGGATGAAAACCATTATCATAGTTCACTTAAAACGTCAAAGGAGACTAGATTTGAGCTTTTAACAAGATGTGACAACGTAGTTAATTCACTATTATTTATTTGAGGTTGAAGTGAAATATCACGGGCGAGTGTACTTAGTATCTGAAGGTTCGGGGATGGTTGGATGAAGATTCTTCATGATCCTTGTTCGAGCTTATTATCAAAAACGAAGACTTGGAAATCTAGTTATTGTTGGGTGTCTTTTACCTTTTCTTTTACCACTTGGGGAATTGGGCTCATACCACACAAAATAACTATCACTTTAAGGAGTTACGTTGTAGTGCTTAGTGTCACATTCAATTGTGGATTTTCAAGAGGTAATGTACGTCTTATACTTGATGGTTGGTTGGTTGAAGAGTATAGAGTACATAGAGAGTACTTAGAGATGCTAATGGAAATCGGCACCGCTCTTTGTTACATATGTGCAAGTTTAAGTCACGAGTTCAGGGTAGTTTACTTCAGAGTCAAATTCATTATATTGGGTTTTCTCCATCAGCTGTCACGACAAAGAGCCTACAGATTGATAATGGGGTTGATTATATGTTTGCCAAGAGATGATGAAAAGAGAGAGATTATGACGTATGAACACAACAGTTCATGCCTCGTTCTCTAAAGAAAAGAAAAGTGTACGTGTCAGTGCGCTTTATCTTCTGAAGAAGAGAAATCTTCTCAATTATGACC
The DNA here is from genome assembly GCA_022545495.1 of Chrysanthemum lavandulifolium. Taxonomy (NCBI): domain Eukaryota; kingdom Viridiplantae; phylum Streptophyta; class Magnoliopsida; order Asterales; family Asteraceae; genus Chrysanthemum; species Chrysanthemum lavandulifolium. The sequence goes on from CM040242.1 coordinate 142,910,394, forward strand.
ATTCTCATCAACATGCTTCATACTTTTTCCATGCGCTTGGTCATCAAGTGAACCGGGCTACCAGCGATTGTTTTCTCATTCCACTTGCTCGATTATAATGAAGATGGCGACATCATGTCTTGATTTTGGGGAGAAGTGTGAATAGAACATTCGGATGATTTTCACTTATTTAGTCAAGAATGGCATCTCCGTATGCAATTCTTGAGGGGGAGAAGAAGTGTGAATTTTTTGCATTGTTGATTGATATTTGAGAATTTAAATGGTCATACGGCTCTAAACTCATGTAAGAACCGAACTTCTTCTTATCGGGTCATCTTCACATGGAGTTGTTCTTCTAAGAGCCGTTGGTTGACATCTTCACTCGGATTGATGAGTTTATCGACTAAGTGCTTCGGTTAATGCTTCACGTATACATCAACATGATGATTCGAACAATCTCTGTTCTTGTTTGATGTGATTGGTAGTTTGGTGTTACCATCTTGTGTGTTCGTTGAGGCTGATTCTTTTTTTTCTTGATGAACATCCTACATTTCTTGTTTGATTGGGAGGGATTTTAGCTAAGGGGATATGCAAGATGTAAGTTAATTGGGATGCTTTTGGTGAGATGCTTTTGGTGTGAGTTGAAGATGTTAATTATCTATTCCCAATGGACAATATTGAAGAAGGTCGAGTCTGATCATTCTACAATTTTCTGCTGCATGTTAGAAGACTAAAGGCGAGTTGCATTTGATTATCCAAAGACTTCTTCATATCCCGAGCATTGTCGGTTTAGGGAGAGCACTAATTGGGGGAAAGTGATATGTCAGATTTAATCCCCAATTAGATTTGCTCACAATGTACTTGACAAGTTGATTCCACAAGAGTTCAAGTGTTCTTGTCAACAAATTTCTAGTATACGGGCTTACAATGAGTTCTTGATTACGAAGTGTCAAAACCGGCAAGGACAAAGGAGACTCACATATAAACACAAAGCGAGTAAACTTGATGAACTTAATTATTCTAAGTGATTGAAGATATCCGGGAAGACAAATGTTATTACCGAGAGAAACTCAAGGTTTGACTCATGATGAGTAAACTTGATGAACTTAACTCTTCTAAGTGATTGAAGATATCTCGGTAAAACAAATGTCATGACAATGAGAGAAACTCAAGGTTTTACTCATGAAGGCTTTTGTGTTATTATTCCAACGGCGTGGGGAAGAGATGGAAGAGTTAGTTTACGAAGATGAAAGAGGTACACAAGTGTGTGATGATTTTGATTTTATCACAATCATCGGGGATAGAGATTGTGTACATTGGGGATGCTCATTTGTTTTACACGAGGGCTTAATCGTGATTCGAGATATAATCACTTATTCCGGTGTTGAAATCCATGAGATTGTCACCCGCAGAGATAATCGATGATTCGACCCGCTTCTTCAATGTTATCGGTTATTCTCACTTTGGGCATTCGGTACTTGGGTTCTTGAGCTTCATACACTTTCTTGAGGAGAAAAGTATACATCGGGGTTATTCTTTGGCTATTGGACTTAATCTGCTACTTGATGGTATAAGTTTCTTTGTCTTGGTATGTGTATTCGGGTTCGTGAGCTCTAGTCTAAGAGATTGTTGCATCAATTCAACTACTTGGGGAAGTGGTCTCTTGACACCTTTTGGAATGGATTGCTTGGACTTGATGGAAAAGAAATTTGAGAAGATTATTTAAGTGTGGGATGAAGCGTTGTTGGTGTTCTATTAGATGATATAACCTCGAGCGAAGAATCACGGTGATTATTCTTAAAAGGAGCGACAAGTTCGATGATAATGGTGTGCTTCTTTGTGCACTGGCTAAGAGAAGCTTGAAAGAAAGCTTTGAATCAGGTCGACTAAAGGATTTTCGGTTTGGGGGAAGGCGCAAAGTCTCTCTTTCTCAAAGGCTCATGTTCTATCTTCTATTCGGAGCCCTTGAAGCTTTGGTGGTGAATGTTTAAGGGATGATGACTTCTATCTTCTACAATGGGGCTGCTCGATATCCTTATCTCGGTACTCGTATCATCATCTTCTTTAACTATATCATCTATTCTATCCTTGTAAATATTTATTCAAAAAAAAATACAAAAATATAAAACCATCAAAAAGAAAATAGAAAAATATAAAACTTTCAAAAACCATAAAAATCAGAAAATTTCAAAAATACCAAAAATATGTTTTTCTCAAGACATGTCTTCTGGTATCGATAACATCTACGGTCTTAGAAATGTCATTCAATAATGGCACGGGACCATGGATGAAGTTCGAGCAGGAGGTGTAAATATTCTTTTCTAAACATGTCTCAAAATATGGCTTGCAGTTACTTCAGACTGTGACCCGCGCTTAAACCATGGCTTGCTATTATTTGAGATAGCAACCCGTTCTTTAAAGGAAGGAAAGTCTTTGCGCTAAATCTATTTTCAAAATATTTCGTGCACTTATCCTAAAACATAACAAGGAAAGCATGTAAATCAAAAGATCATTGTTCCTACACAAATGTTTTTCCGTCTAAAATTCTTGAAAAAATATTTGGTGTTTTCAAAATGGTGGTAAATGAGTTGCTTTTAAAACAATCGATTCGAGTTTTGTAAAATTATAAACTCAATCAATGACTTGACGCTTTTAAACTTTTCATAAAATGAGTCATGGATTGAGGGGATAATATTTTTTCAAATCTACATCATCTAACGGGCTTTCTTAATTATCCTAATATGCTTAAATAAAAATGATGTTAACCTATGTTGAAGGACTAGGTGCCTAGGATATGATTGCTAGGATTAGATGATTAGAGTTTGATGAACACATTATTCCCATACATTTATATGATCTGATTGATATGTTGCATTGACTTTTATTAGTCGATTGTTGTTTGGGTGATGTCTTTTTTTGGGTAAAAGGTCACAATGACCCGGTAAATGTATTACTCCAAAAAACATTTAAGTACAAAGGATATGGGTGAAGTCCCATATCTCAGCCCGTTACATAGGCGATAAAGCATACATAACAAGGTAAACAACTAAGCTGCTTAAAATAACAAAAAACTAGAACTTATGACAAGCCATAAGAACTTAACCAAGAAACAAAACAACCTAGCTAACCAGCAGCTATATTTGTTTGGGTGATGTCGACCACCATATATTTGTATGTGTGTTCACTAACGTATACAGGTATATTGGTATAAAAGAATGTTCCTGGTCTGGATCCCACAATTGAAGATGATTGGATGCCAAAAGGAAAGGGTAACTATATCTTGGGTTGACAAATGAAGAAACGGAGCTTAATTGGACTTATATGGAGAGTTGGCATAAATGCAACGAAAGAGGTCTCCTTGCATCGGCGAGATGGTTTTCTTAAGTGATTGAAGAAGCGGGCTTAATTTGACCTCGGTTGGCATTCAAAATGCAACGTAAAAGAAGTCTCACTGCATCGTGAGATGGTTTTCTTCCAAACCCTACTGACAACAAAAGCGGAAGCTTCTCATCCACCTAACGTATCTTTGTGCGGGGATAATAGTGATGATACCATTTTCTAAAACTTTGAATAATATTGATTTTGAAAATGGAAAAATATTGTTTTGAAAATAAATTGGACTAAATTTTGAAAATCACGGACTTCTTTTTATCAAAACCTAAGTCACTCAATTATCGACTTGGTCATCGATTGAGGGAGAGTGATTTAAAATAAAATATTTTCAAACAATATTTCATCGAAGTCCGTTTATGCGCTAAAATATGGTGATCTAAAGATTTAATGTTATGTCATGGTATGGTTTTCTTTAAAACTCAAAGATCATCAAAATGAAATTTTTACATTCTTGTTTGATTGTGAAATTATTTTATTTTACTTAAAGGTCTCTTAAAACTATCATACGACACTAACAATCTTTAATGTCGAAAACTGCTCCTTATCTGTCATTTTCAAAAATTAAATCTTGCCACGTCTTTCCCCAAACTTTCTAAATGATTTAAATCGGATGGGATCACAAATATCAAATGGTTTGATCGGGAGAGATCGTGATTTAAATCTCAAATCTGTTTTAATGGAATCGGTTTAGTCCTTTATAGGCACTCCTGCCTCCATGTGCCAAACGATTTCAAATACACAATGCACATGTTGAGGAGGAGGATTTATCCAAAACAAGATGAGTATTTAAACGACCACATATTCTCCCATGTTTTCCAAACTGATTAAATCACTTGAGATCCAAAATCTCAAAGGGTTTGATATTTTGATCGGGGAGAATTTGTGATTTAATAATGAAATTTGATAAAATTGATCGTTTGATTCGGTTGTGCAGTTGCTCTCTCATATGTGCTAAGCGCTTTGAATCTCGAAGCATATATTGAGGGAGCATTTTATAAGAAAATAAACTATCGAGGTACAAAAGCTTTTATGTTTTAACATAATGTACCTTGATTGAGTTTTCAAATGGTTTCTTAAATGGCTTTTGTAATCGTGGATGTGCTTCAAAAGAACTCTTGCCTCTATGTGATAAAATGATTTCAAATATCCTACGCATATTGAGGGAGAATTTTACCATGAAAATCAAATGGCTTTTCGTATGAAAATTGTGATCAAAGATAATATTTCAAAGTCCTCTTGCCTCCTTGTGCTAAAAATTTCTAAATCATACGCACATGTTGAGGGAGGTTTTCTAAATGATCAAAACTATTAGGGTACAAAATGCTTTGATCTCGTATCACAAGTACCTTGATTGTTTTTCCAAATGATTTTTCAATTGGTTTCAAGGAAGAATGAACAGTACCAAAAGACCGACCATTTTACTTTATGCATGGAGTTATAAGGATGGTGAGGTTAGGTATTTCTTCCCACGATCCGCTAGAACCGGAGGGATCTTCCTAGGGATAATCCACTAGATAGTGTAGAGTCCTTAGGAATATTAAAAAAAGGAGAAAAATGAGAATATGGGAAGAGTGCGGTGAGACGAGGCTAGTCTTGGAATAAACCCAACAAGGTTCTAGTTATGAAGTCTCGGTAAGCATTGAAGGGTTGAAGAATGAAAAAGAACCGAATGTGAAAAGGGTGAAAAGAAATAGCCTCCATCAATTCAACCTTAGAGGCGAAACCGGTTCAATACATATGCTCTTGGTTGTTACTAAGGTAACACGGTATTGAAGACAAGGCGTCATGGACCCGGTGGCCTTCTGCACTAAACTTCCCAAGCCACTCAAGTTCCTCTTAAAGGGCTTGTTTCATTCTCACGGGAACCAGACATAATCTATCGACTTTCTCTTGAGATGGTTGATATTGAGTAGGAGACCCTCTCCCTAGTCTCCGACATAGGAACCAAATATGCACAATTGAGTCTAGAGCCAAGAGATCATCCACAATATCTCGTTAGGACACTATATTAATGAAGACTTGCTTTGTTTCACACAATGTGGAAAGTAAGATTATATATTAAGAGTCCTCGCATTATCCTTGTGGTATTGCGAAACATCTTAGTGATATGTAAAGTATTCACAATGAAGATGGAAATCCTTCTAGAGCCAACATCAAACAAGCTCTTGGTGGGTGACATGTGAGATCTTCTCGTAAGATCAAAATTGTGACAAGCGGATAGAAACGATGGGAGATTCAATCTTGAATCAACCTTGGTCGAGATTGGAATTGACGAATACTTTTGGAAAAACCGTTCGATGTGCAAACCTTCTTTTCTCTAGCACGTCGAATGTGTATTCATGTTTTCAAAAACAAAAGTATCTCGATTGAAAAAATACTTTTAGAAAAATGGTTCGATGTGCGAATCTCTTCTTTTAAGCTAGCACGTCGATTGTGTACTATTTTCAAATACAAAAGTGTTTTGATTGAAAATTGATCTTTCTCATAAAACCGTCGTCGTATTGCAAAACTCTTTATTCTAAGCAATACGCGATTGTTTTCAAATTAATTTTCATCAATCGGTGAATCTCGATTATTTGGTTCACTCATCCGTGTTGTCTTCTTTGAGGCGTTCGGTTTGAGAACAGCTAGAAGCATTGCGAAACCACATCAAGGAGATTCTTAGGAATCCTACGATCACAGCAGCGATACTTGTCTTGATCAGCGGGAACCGTGGGCGTGTACCTCAATTCAGCGAAAGTGATCAAAGACACTTTCGTGTGTTTTATTGCTAGCTGTTGTTTGCGGTACATTTGGACGGTTGCGGTGATCGTAATTGAGAGTCAATCAAAGCCGCATGCTCACGGCATCCACACTTAATTGAAGAAATCATGGTGGTGCATATCTACGAACACGGCTTTGATATTTCTATACTATGCTTCGCTACTGCTTGCAAATATCATGAACCGATAAGGCTTCCGCTACTCGATGGAAAGATGTCATGATTCAAAGAGTGAGCATGTCGGTCCGAAAGTCACAACATCACATGATGGCAACACAATAAAGGGTGATCCGAGATTTCATGTGGTGATGATCTCAAAAAAGCTCGAAGATCATCAAAGCGTGGATCGATTAAAGGCCTCCACCGAAAGTACAAATCAATGCGGACTTTGAAGAATCGCTACAAAAGCACAAAGATTGCGGAGTGAAGAATTCAAGTCTCTGAGCTCAAGAACAATGACAAAGAAAGAATGCTAGGATGCAAAATGTAAAACATGGGGTGACCTCCCTTAGGGGGAGATTGTTAGGAATTAGAAAATTCCATAGTGAAGAGTCGGTCACCCCAAATATTATCTAGCATAAGTTAGCTCGTAGACTTGTAGTTATTTACGTTGTTTAGTAGTTTATTTGTTAGTTAGTAGCATAGTTTAGCGTAGTGTAACACCGTGGAGGAAGAACGGGTCTTTACCCACTGTATACCTGATCCACAGGCCGATAGGAGGTCGTGTAGTGTGTAAGTATAAATACCCCTTCCATCCATGGAAGGGGTGGTGCTTTCAATCTAATATTCCATACTTTTGTGTAAACCTCTAGCAAGAACACCCTCTCTCTCTACTAACTCTCTAACTATGGAAAACATGTATTTTGATCATCCAAGACCACCCGAATCATCAACACAATAAATATAACGATCCTACATATTCTAAACTAATCTACGCTAATAACTAACTAATTAACTACTAAATAACGTAAATAACGATATGTCTATGAGTTAACATATGCTAGACTATAATTTGGGTGACCGACACTTCCTTATGGAATTTCCAATTCCTAACAATCTCCCCCTAAGGGAGGTCACCCCATGATTTATGTTTTAAATCCTAGCATTCTATTTTGTCTTCAGTTCTGAGCTCGTAGACTTTAATTCTTCAACTTCCGCATCTTTGTGCTTTAGCAGTGACTCTTCATAGTCTGATTATTTTGTACTTTGAGTGGAGGTCTTTGAACTGATCCACATCTTTGATGATCTTCGAGCTTAATTTGAGATCATCAGCCACAGTAAATCTCTGGATCACCCTTTGTTGTGTTGCCTTCATGTGATGTTGTGACTTATGGACTGACATGCTCACACTTTATGGATCATGACATCTTTTCATCAGAGTAGCGGAAGCATCTTTGTTGTATGTCTTTGATAGTCATGATTTTCTTCAATTAAGCGTGAATGTTGTGAGCATGCGGTTGTGAATTGACTCCTCAATATCGATCAGTTGCAACTGTCCAATGTTCCTGCAAACAACAGTTAGCACTAAAACACACGAAAATGTCTTTGTTCACTTTCGTTGAATATAGTTGCAAGAACCATGGTTCCCCGTTAATCAGTATAAGTATTTCTTGTGATCAGGTAGAGTTCCGAAGAATCTCCTTGACAGGGTTTCGTAGCTGTTCTAGCCGTTCTCAAACCGGAGCGTCCCAAAGTAGACAACACGGAGTGAGTGAACCAGCGAATTGAGATTCACTGATTGATGAAAAATGGATTTGAAAACAATCGCGTATTGTTTAGAAGAAAGAGTTTCGCAATACGACGAAGGTTTTATAAGAAAGATCAATTTTCAATCAAAATACTTTTGTATTTGAAAAGAATACACATTCGATGTGCTAGAGAAAGAAGAGATTTGCACATCGAGCGGTTTTCCAAAAGTATTTTTTCAATCGGAGATACTTTTGTGTTTGAAATATGAATACACATTCGATGTGCTAGAGAAAGAAAATTTGCACATCGAACGGTTTTTCCAAAAGTATTCGTCAATTTATTTCCTGGACCAAGGTTGATTCAAGAATGAATCGCCCCATTGTTTCTATCTAGTTGTCACAAGTTTGATCTTTAGAAAAGATCTCACATGTCACCCACCAAGAGCTTGTTTGATGTTGGCTCTAGAAGGATTTCCATCTTCATTGTGAATATTTAACATATCACTCGGATGTTCTGGAAATACCACAAGGATAATGCGTAGGACTCTCAATATATACTTACTTTCCACATTGTGTGAAACAGCAAGTCTTCATTCATTTTTGTGTCCTAATGATGTTGGCTCTAGACTCAATAGTGCACATTTGGTTTCCTATGCCGGAGACTAGGGAGAGGGTCTCCTTCTTCAATATCAACAATCTCTAAGAGAAAGTCGATAGATTATGTAGGTTCCCCGTGAGAATGAAACAAGTCCTTTTAAGAGGAGCTTGAGTAGCTTGGGAAGTTAGGTGCAGTGCGTCACTGCGTCCATGATGTCTTGTCTTCAATACCAGTGTTACGTTAGTAGACACCAGTAGCATATGTATTGAACCCGGTTTCTGCTCTAAGGTTGAATTAATGGAGGGCTATTTCTTTTCACCCTTTTGACATTCAATTATTTTTCATTCTTCAACCCCTTCAGTGCTTACCAAGACTTCATAACTAGAACCTTGTTGGGTTTGTTCAAGTACTAGCTCTGTCTCAGTTGACACTCTTCCCATATTCTCATATTTCTCCTTTTTTTTCATCATACCTAAGGACTCTACACTATCTAGTGGATTGTCCCTGGGTAGATCCCTCCGGCTCTGGCGGGATCGTGGGAACGAATACCTAACCTAACCATCCTTATAACACCATGCATAAAATAAATTGGTCGGTCTTTTGGTATTGTTCATTCCTTCTCGAAACCAATTGAAAAATCATTTGGAAAATCAATCAAGGTACTTGTGATATAATATCAAATCATTTTGTACCTTAATTGTTTTGATTATTTAGAAATGCTCCCCCTCAACATGTGCTCTTTTGATTTTTGAAATTGTTAGCACATGGAGGCAAGAGGTCTTTGTAAAATTTCTTTGATCTCAATTTCTGTGGAAAAAGCCATTTGATTTTCTTGGTAAATTCTCCCCCTCAAAATGTGCGTTGGATATTTGAAAATCATTTTGCACATAGAGGAAAGAGGTTTTTGAAGAACTTTCACGATTGCCAATATAAACCATTCGCTCCCCCTCAATATGTGCATCGATATACGAAAGAGTTTAGCACATATTAGCAATGTTGCAAAAATCGTGAATCGGTAGTCGGGCGGTAGACCACCCTGTAGCAAGTAATCGGTCGAGTCGGGATTAATCGGTGATTAATCGGATTGGCATTTCCTGCAATTTTTTAGTATTTCTGGAGACCAAACTAAAAATCTTAACTGATTCCAAGCCTGTTATGTTTTCAAACCTCAATAAAAAGCTCCAATTCTGATTATGATGCCTATTGTGCGTTATAAGTGAAATATACGATCCCCAAACTAAGTAGAATGCCTAGATTATTATTATTTTTAAAATGACCGATTTGCGAGGCCGATTCGGCCGATTTTTGACCGATTCAGCCGATTAATCGGCCGATTTTTTGACTGCTTAGTGTCGATTTTTTCCTAGGCCGATTTTTCGACCGATTTTCAAAAATCGACAAGGTACTTGGCTGATTAACGATTAATCGGCGATTAATCGGCCGAGTTGACCGATTTTTGCAACATTGCATATTAGAGAGAGCTTGCACTTTGAATCAAAACAATCATCTTTTATCAGATTTCATATTTAAATCACATTTTCTCCCCCGATCAAAAATATCAAACCCTTTGAGATTTTGTATCTCAAGTGATTTAAATAATTTTAGAAAACTTGGGAGAAAATATGCCTGGTTTAAATTTTCTTCTGGTTTTTGGTTAAATGCTCCTCCTAAATCATGTGCATCATGTATTTGAAATCGTTTGGCACATGAAGGAAGGAGTGCTTTTGAAACAATCACCGTTTAAAACCGATTTGAGATTTAAATCACGATCTCTCCCCCGATCAAAAATTTCAAACCAATTGAGATTGTGATCCCAATTGATTTAAGTCATTTAGAAAATTTTGGGGAAAGACGTGGCTTGATTTAATTTTGAAATTACCTGATAAGGATCAATTTTAGACATTAAAGATTCTTAGTGTCAGGTATGATAATTTTAAGAGATCTTTAGGTAAAATAAAATAATTTCACAATCAAACAAGAACAGAAAAAAAATCATTTTGAAAGATCTTTGAGTTTTAAAGACAATCATATCATGACATAACATTAAATCTTTAGCTCACCACTTTATTACGTACAAATGGACTTTTATGAAGAAATATCGTTTGAAAATACTTAAGTTTCAAATCACTCTCCCCCTCAATCAATGACCGTAGTCGTTGATTGAGTAACTAATTGATAACGCTCAAAATGAACATGTTTTTAGTAGCGTTATTGTTGGTTTTGTGTATGATAATAGGCTATATTTACTCATAACTGTTGCAAAAGTGTAAAAGATGCGTATTGAATATGTGTATGTAGCCAGGTATCACAAAAGATAAAGAAATGAAGTTTTCATGCACATTTGGAGAATTCCCGAGGAAGGAAATCGAGTAAGAAGCTCTTGGACTCAATGACTAGGAAGCGCAAAGATTTCTAGGTATCTACAACAAGTTAAGATCAAGTTTCATCTTGGAAATCATCAGCGAAAACAAAGAAAAAGGCGCAAATCAAGAAAAGTCAACAAAAGTCAAAACCGGGGGTACAAGAGGCGCCTAACCGTTCGGTTGGAGCCCGCAACCGATCCGGTTGGGCGAAGTGAACAAGGCGCAACCGATCTGGTTTCCAAGGCTGGAGTTACACAAATTGTCATTTAATGTTGCCTTAACTCCCCATAATCATTGTAGGCCGATCATTTCCTGTTATTTACTTGTGGAGAACATTTTTAGACAGATAGTTATGGTTCTCTAGCTATATATTGAACCTAGACTTAGTATTCTAGGTGTGACACAACCCAAAGTGTAATAGTTTACACCAAAGCTATTAGCAACCATTTTATTCATCCCAAAAGTTTGGTTACTACCGTAAAATGTCCAGGAGGTTGGAGAGACTCATTCTCATCCATTGTTTTGATCATTCAAAGTTATACGGTTAAGCTAGGCGATTGGAGGCGTGTGATTGCTATGGTTGCTATAATCCATGAATTCTAGTTCTTGTAATCCCAAAAGTTTAGGTATTCTATGAAACTTGTTATGGATTTCTATTCTCTTGAGTTATTGGAATTACTTTGTTATTACTTGTGTTTTGTTATAATTATCATGGAGTAGTTCTTGAATATACTTGTGTGTAAGGATGTAGGAAATCATACTAGTGTTTTCATATGTGATGCATGTATATATGATCTTGTTTAAATGAGTTTGTTGGAAAACTACTAGTCTTGTTTGATTTGTCGGTAAAACATGTTTTAAGAAAAATGACCGAAAGGATTTCTCTTGTGTTTTATTCTAAAAAGTTAAGTGACAAACTAGTATGGGGATATGGTGATTGACAACCACCATGTTTACTTATTGAAACAAGACTAGAAACATTTTCATCACGAAAGGTCGAAAGATTCGTAGGAACGAGTTTAATAAGAACATTTTACAAACAAATGGATTTTCTAAAGGATAATCATTAGGATAAGGACCGAAAGGATTACCTATATGTTATTGTTCTTAAAATGATTTTACAAACATAGACCATGGGTTGGAAATCATTTGCTTATGATTTGTGCATCACATCAAGAGTTTACACCAAGCCTTTATGAACACTTACTAGGATTGCCTATAGACTACACAAAAGTATATGTTTCTTTATATTGAATTTCACTAAAACCATCATTTTTGAAGAGAGCCTTGACAAAGATTTCTTGTTACCAATTGTTGGGATATGAAAGTCTTTGAAGATATGAAAGTCTTGTAAAGCGCAGCAATCTTGGAAGAAGTCAAAGAGTCAAAGTCTTGCTAAAGACAAAGTCAAAGTCTTGCATTATGAAGTCAAAGTCTTGCAAGAACAAAAGAACTGTTATATTCGTTTATGGAAAGAATTGTATTCTATGTTTAGATTACTTGTCGTACAAGGTTACAAATTGTAAACCGACTAGGATATCCTTGAGCCTATAAAAGGACTCCTAGATTGGCATTAGAGTACGATTCCAAAAGAGTTTTAGAGTTTACTGAATTAGTGTTTTAGAGAAAAGTTGGATTATCTTAGAGTTGTATTAGAGTATCTGCATAATAAGTAGATTTAGAGTTTATAATAAAAGTTATTCTTCTTAGCTTTGTTAAGTAAATTCCGCGTACTTAATAAAGATTGCTCAGTGTTTCTTTGTTAATAACTTAGGATTTATCTGAGGTTATTAAACCTTAACGAGCTAGTTAAAGTTAGTTTGATTAAAGTATATCGATCCAACACCAATCTTTATTTTCGAAGCAGATTTTGTTGTCTTGAAAGAAGGAAATGCTGATGAGCCCAATGTATGCTTTGGGCGGGATTTTCTTGTGACGACCAAATGCCAAGTGGATTTTGCTTTAGGGGAGATGAGGATCAACATCACCGACTTGGAAGAGGAGAAGGGGGTGAATGAAATGCTTGTGGAGTTATGTGCTAATATGGAAAAGGAGAATGTGGAAGTCGTAAAGATGGGGAAGGCTAATAGAAAGAAAACCTCATCCAACAAATTAACTCCTACCACATCCACCAACAAAAACAATATTTACATACCTTCATCACCCACTACACCAAACACCTTCAAACCTTTACCCACCTTTGCTATCGCGAACGAGTATACTTGCTCGTATGTGTTTATAGTAATAACCGGATAATTCGTGTTTATAAATTTTTAAAACTTGCACACGGTAAGCACATCAAGTTTTTGGCGCCGCTGCCGGGGATTTTGGATTTGTAAGTAATTTGATTTTGTTTATATTCTATAAAATTGGTAATATTAAAATTTAATTTCAAAAAAAATGGTTTAGAGGCTAACCGAATCGGTTGCGTGAGCAACCGAACCGGTTAGTGCTCTCGGAAAAGTTTTATTTTTGATTTTTTGTACTTTTATTTTATCTATTGTATTGTGTTATAGCTTATAGTTTAATTCTTGTCATTTCTGATTTTTTATAGATTGTCTTATAGATTGTTTATGCTTTTCTTAGTAATTTTTAGATTTTTGATATTTAATCATTTTTAGTTTTATTTACTTTTTAGTTAATTTTGTCTTAATTGCAGTAATTAGCTTGGTTAATTTTCAATTTTTATGGGTTAGTAGTCTTAATGAGTAGTTAAGTAGATTAGTTAATGTAGTTTTTGATTAATTAACTTAATTAATATTTTTAATTAATAAGGATAATGAGTAGACACGTTTAATTAAGAGTTTAAATACAATTAATGGTGTTTAATTGAATTATAATTAACAGGTTTAATAAATTATAGTTTTTTTTTTTTTTTTTTTTTTTTTTTTTAAATTGGAAAATCGATCCAACCGTTCGGTTTTAACCTGCAACCGGATCGGTTGGAAGTTTTTGGTCAGGAAGTTTACCACCAACCGAATCGGTTGGAGGGCCAACCGATCCGGTTAGAGCTCTCGGTAAAAAAATTTCTAGTTTTAGCTTGTGTTTTTAGTTTTGTTTAGGGTCTTTACTTGTTTAGTATATGTTTCTGTAGTTTGCTTTGGTTTTTACTAAATCTAATGCTAATGATTTGGATTTTTGTCTTTGGTTTTGTTTTGTCTTGTTAGATAGTTGTTATGGATAGTTTAAGCGGATAATTGTTAATGATTTGGATAGTTGTTATGGACACCGGAAACTCGTTGGAGAAAATTGAGAATATTTTGGAAGAGAATAAGAAGGACTTGGCTATTGATTCGGATTGTATGGAAGAAGTGGGAGAGAACAAGGTTCAACTTCCTAAGAAGGGTACAGTTGTGGTATTCACGCAAGCACCACTAACGGAGTATGATTCACCACTTATGAGGTTTGGTACACCTTGTAGTGTCGAAGGGGCGAGTGCATGGGACGCTCAACTAAACATGGCCTATGGTGAAAATTATATTGTAGAGAAAGTTCTTGATCAAATTGGCCACGTTCGTTTGGATTACGAAGCTTACGGGAGAAAAATGGTTAAGAATCTTAAGGTTAACATTCATGGTCATATTTTCAAAGCAGATTTTGTTGTCTTGAAAGAAGGAAATGCTGATGAGCCCAATGTATGCTTTGGGCGGGATTTTCTTGTGACGACCAAATGCCAAGTGGATTTTGCTTTAGGGGAGATGAGGATCAACATCACCGACTTGGAAGAGGAGCAGGGGGTGAATGAAATGCTTGTGGAGTTATGTGCTAATATGGAAAAGGAGAATGTGGAAGTCGTAAAGATGGGGAAGGCTAATAGAAAGAAAACCTCATCCAACAAATTAACTCCTACCACATCCACCAACAAAAACAATATTTACACACCTTCATCACCCACTACACCAAACACCTTCAAACCTTTAACCCAAGACCAAAAAGAAGCCATCTTGGAAAACCTTGAACAAAAATTTCTCGAACTCAATGAGAAAAAGCCCGTAATTGAGGTACTACAAGATTATGTTCTATACCACAAGAAACTAGACGCGGTGATGTTAGCAAGAGCGAGATTGGAGGATAAAGATCTATCGGAGGAGGATAGAGATAGGATTTTGTTTAGGGGTATGCCACGTAGGGAGAAAGACCCGGGAAACTTCGTTTTGCTGATTAAAGTTAACGGGGCGACTCCAATGTATGCTTTGGCGGATACAGGTTCAAGCGTCAATGTTATGCCCTATGCATTATTTAAGACGTTGGGTCTTAGTAAGCCACAACCAAGTCACTCAAAACTTACCATGGCGGACAACTCCCAAGAAAAAGCGATGAGGGAGGTGAAAAACGTAAGGGTTCAAATTGGCTATCAACCCTACTTGGCCGATTTTCTAGTCCTAGACATTCCGGTTGATAAGAGTCTACCTCTTCTACTAGGAAGACCGTTCCTACGCACATGTGGTGCAATCATAGATATGGGTAGGGGTACGATGACAATTGATGACGGGAACTCAAAACAAACCTATTATCCCAAACCGAGGGGACCAGTTTTGGAATTCATGGAGGATTCAGAATTGATGGAAGCGGACGATGACTTGACTTGTTTTGAAATTGGACGTGATGTCCATGGAAACCCGATGTATGTACCACTAGCTCCACCATACTTTGATATTGAGGATGAAATGGAACGCGCACTAGCGGTGGAGGCATTTTACAATCCATTCAAAAACATCCTTGTTTACAAGAAGCTAGCCGATTTCTTAGGTTCTCTACCGGTTCAACTTAAAAATTTGGAATGGGGACCCGAGGGGTCAAGTGTTTACAAAAGAGAGGATGGAGACGGAGAATGGCACGTCAAATTTGATATACTATGCCCGGATGGGAGAAGATTTGTAAGGAAATTCAAAACTCATGAAACACACCGTGAATTGACCGGGAAATTTCTAAGTGAGGACATCTTAAGGCATGAGTATTTCGAGGAGTAATAAGGAGAAGCAAAACACCATAATAACAAGCAATTGTTTGCTTGATTTTCATGAACTTTTAATTTTATGCATTTATGATTTCTTGTTTTTCATTTCATTTTTATTTGCTCTTATTATTATTTTGAAGTTATTTAATTAATGCATTTTGAGTTTTAGTTTAAGTTATGTGTATGATGATTTAGTTTTTGAGATTAGATGTTGTTGAAATTCCAAATGGTTGGATGAATGTTGTGTGCATCTTTAATCGGATTTTTGAGTAAAACAATTGTTGCTTGGAAGGTAAAATGCCTAAGTAAAGTGAAAAAGGCAAAATTCTGCAAAAATTCAAACCGAAACGGTTGTATCCATGAATAATCCGGTTGCATGCAAGTATATATACCAAAAATTCAATTTTTCCAGAAAAACACACACACACTAATCCTCCAGCTGGGTTTTGCAAAATTCGACCATTAGAAGTTGTTTGAAGATTTTAAAAGTTGTAGAAGATCATCATGGCACCTAAGCAAGTAAGCATCTACAATCAATTAACTTAATTAAGGTTTAATTAGAGCATTTGATTCGAATTACAAATTAGTTCACTAATTTGGGGGTTTTTGATAGAATTCGAATTAAGTTGTAATCTTTTAGGATTAAGTGGGTAATTGATATAGGAATGCATTACAAAAAGAATTGTAGTGATTGATTCAACATGGAATGAGTATTAGATGATTGAATTTTCGGATTTAATTAGGTTATGCCATTGAATCAAATTAAGTTGCAATTGTTGATTCCTAGTTGGTAGATGATGAGTTTTTGATGAATTTTAGATGCCACATTGTTGATTAGAACAAGTAATTAAGAATTGGAGTTAAGATTGTTAAGTTCTAAGCAAGATGAATATGTGATGATTGGAAGTTTTGAAAGCGAATTAGGAACAATTTTAGGATGTGGGAATCATTGATGATGTTAGAATGTAGTCTAGGAGTGAATTAGAATTAGAAAAAATCTAGTGGAAAATGGATTTGAAGGCAAAGCCTTCTGCAGAGGAAGTAACCGATCCGGTTGCGAAGCGCAACCGAACGGTTGGACTGAGGTAGCAAGTGGAACCGATCCAGTTGCTCCTCAACCGATCCGGTTCCACGTTCTGATGTGGGAATTTTCAAAATTTTGAAGTAGACCTTAGAGACTTCTATGGACCTTTCCGTTTGTTCTAACACTCTTATATTGACTTATATTTATGATTTCTACAAAGAAATATTGTAGGTTGTTCAAGTTCGACACGGGTTCTACTAAACCCGATTGTTGCCAAGTATTGCCAAAGGAACGCAAGGAAGAAAGTCACGTATAGCTTGAAGGCTGAAGCGAATGCAAACTTGAAGTTCAAAGATCTCCCCAATGAGGAGAAACATGCTTTCAGGGAACGATTATCAAAGTTGTAAAGTAGGATGGCTTTGGTTCCAAGGGTGATTGATTGGGATTTGTTTGCCGAGTATGAGTGTGAAAATGAGTTGCGTCATAATGATGCGGATGTCTTATGTCTATCCGGTTGATGGGGATTCGTTTGATGATTTGTCATGGGAAAGAGCATTTAGCATAAATGAAGAGGTTTATCGTGAATGGTGTATGGAGTTCTTTTTGACTATGTACTTTGAAAGAAAGGTCAATGTTTGAAACATCATGGAAGAAGTTTGTGTTTGGTTTAGGCTTTGTGGGCAGGATCACGCCTACACTTTGCCAGATTTTGATATTGCTCTTGGCTTGTATGAACCGAATGAGGTTAAGCATCGATTGTTTGAAGCTCATTTTTCAAGGCTTAAGAGGTTTGAAAAAGAATACCCTAGTATCCACCTTCATCGGAATCGAGTGGGAGATCCTTCTTGTACTAGGAGGAATCTTGCAACCATTAGGAATCCGTTGATGAGAGTGTTACACAAGTTGCTAGTAACTGGGCCGTTTCATAGAGTTGGAAGCAGGGACAAATGTCATAAGCCGGACTTGTGGGTTATGATGTTATTGGAGGAAACTAAGGATGGAAATGCGGCTTTGCTCATAGCCGATTATTTGTCTTGGAGAGCCCCGGGAATCAAAGGTAATAGCAACATTTGTGGAGGCCATTTTGTGACAAGGTTGGCAAACAATCTTGGGTATTACAATAGTAGTGAGTTGGCTAAGCGTGGAGAGCCAAAGTTTAGTGAGATTTGGAATCAAAATGGTTTTGGAAATGCTTTGAATAAAAAGACGAAAACGTTGGGAGCATGTATTGAACCACAACAACAACAACAACCATGACCACAACAACAACAACCACCACAGCAGCAAGGAAATGTGCCAATGGGCAATATACCGATGGGAAACGTGCAAACAGGTACGTCTAGTAGTTTTGACTCAGGTTGGGGAGAGTCGAACCAACATTTGAATGAAATTCAGTGTAGGGAAGTGTGGAGAGATTCGATGATGTTGAGAAACAATTACATCAATGATTATTCAATGCCTATTTTCCATTACATGGCTCAAGAAACCAATTATGATTTGCCACCCTACAATCCACCCAATGTTCCACCATATCCTTTCCCCTACACCTCTTATCTTGGACCCTATCCGTATCCATATCCTGGCTATGCACCATTTCCTGACCCAATGCCTGCATATGGTAGATTATCCGAGGTTGGAGGATCTAGCTATGATGTTGGAGGATCCTATCGGGCATTGCAAAGGAGAAGAAAAAGAGGAAGGTTTACACAATCTTTGATGAGGAGGAGAACTATGAAACCGAAAGTGATGATGATGATGAAGGTGATGATATGAGTGAGGATGACGAATGATCGTGGATCATTCTTGATTTATGGTTTCAAAAACAATTGTTACTGTGTTGAACAATATTATCTCTATCTCTTAGCTATTTCTTTAGGATGATTATCATACTTTGTTTATTTTCATATTTTTAGTAGCATTTGGTTTATTTGTTTGTTTGTTTTGTGTATTACGTATTTGCAGTTTTGTTTGCAGGATGGATGTGACGGAAGCTTATTGTTGGTCAATATTTGGAGTTGGACAACTCACATGCTTTCTTATGACCCAATATGCATATTGCATATTCTATCCCGTGGTATCTTTTTGACTATTTCTTTTCCCATTTTCTTTACTTTGAAGTTCGTTTTTATTACATTGAGGACAATGCAAAACTTAAGTATGGGGGAGGGAAGAAAATAAGAAAAATGATACGATTTTTAAATTTTTAGTTTTTTTTAGTCTTATTTTTAAGTTTTTGGATTTAAGTAACTAGCATGAAATCGCCCTTGATTGTCTAGTTGTTTTCACACGTTATTGAGATATATTAAAAACAACTTGGGTATTTCAATGGTAAAATGAGGTTTTTGAAAATTTTTGATTTGGACCAAATTACATAAGTAATTCATTATGGATTCGATAGCCTTTTCTAGCACGCATTATAGCCTTTTTCCACTTAATTGTGAGGTTTCTTTTTGTATAAAACACATCTTTTGTTTTATATTTGCTATGAGTGTGCCGGTGATTGTGTTGATTCTAGAACTTTTACTTGTTATGCATTACGGTTAAAATCACTCTCGAGTGATAAAAATATGTTCAAGAGATAAGAGGCATCGTAGGATTTAACCCAAATGGCCTTCCATTTTACATCTAATGTTTTTTTTGCTAACCACATCGGTTAGTTAACCACCTTATATGGACCCATTTGTTAGTGCTCATTTTTAGCACTAGATACCCTTAGTTACACCCTTCGAGCCAATCTTTTCATTCTTGTTTAAATCCAGAAAAATACAAAAAAGATTTTACACCTTAAACCTTAGCCAACCCATGTCATGTCTATTGGTTTGTTGCTAGTTGTTTGAAGTGTTGGATTGTTTTTGATGATTATAAAGAAGCTACACTTTGTCTATAGTGTGTACCATTCTTCAACAAAAAAAGAAGGAGACGTCTTTCTCATTTGTATTTTTTGTGGTGTATGCTTACACTAAGTGTGGGGGAACTTGTTAAAAAAATGGTTATAGCCAATGTGCTATATGAAGAATATTTATTAGCCAATGACTAAATTGAGTTATATATGTTTGGAGATCGATATGTGAAGAGGAGGAAAATATAATCATTTTCGGGATTGTGGTTTGTATGATGGCTAGCAACATGGAGGTTTAGACTTGACTTTATTTTTCTTTTTAACACCAATTTCATAAACTATCCCATGCCTTATCCAAACCTTTTATAAACCCGAAGCCTTAACGTTATAACTCGAATAAAAGCCCTCTTTGATAAATTTATTTTCTTTGTTTTGATACTTGTACAAGCTTTTGGTAAAAAGCATTGATCATGACTAGGCATTGAGTGATTTACATATACCCACCAATATATGAGTGTTGAGTGAATTCTTAAAATCATTCGTGAGGTGTTTTAGTTGTGTTGTCTAAAGTATTTGGTTCATTTTGAATTTTCACATATTAAAAGCAAATTAATGATTATTTCTATTGAGATGATTGTTAAAATTTTCGGAACCACGGTATCAAGACCATTGAAATCGATTTTTGCAAATGTTAGACCTACTCGAGGGCGAGTAGAACTTAAGTATGGGGGAATTCGATAACGCTCAAAATGAACATGTTTTTAGTAGCGTTATTGTTGGTTTTGTGTATGATAATAGGCTATATTTACTCATAACTGTTGCAAAAGTGCAAAAGATGCGTATTGTGTATGTGTATGTAGCCAGGTATCACAAAAGATAAAGAAATGAAGTTTTCATGCACGTTTGGAGAATTCCTGAGGAAGTAAATCGAGTAAGGAAGCTCTTGGACTCAATGACTAGGAAGCGCAAAGATTTCTAAGTATCTACAACAAGTTAAGATCAAGTTCCATCTTGGAAATCATCAGCGAAAACAAAGAAAAAGGCGCAAATCAAGAAAAGTCAACAAAAGTCAAAACTGGGGGCACAAGAGGCGCCCAACCATTCGGTTGGAGCCCGCAATCGATCCGGTTGGTCGAAGTGAACAACGAGCAACCGATCCAGTTGCCAAGGCTCGAGTTACACAAATTTTCATTTAATTTTGCCTTAACTCCCCATAATCATTGGAGGCCGATCATTTCCTGTTATTTACTTGTGGAGAACGTTTTTAGACAGATAGTTATGGTTCTCTAGCTATATATTGAACCTAGACTTAGTAGTCTAGGTGTGAGACAACCCAAAGTGTAATAGTTTATACCAAAGCTATTACCAACCATTTTATTCATCCCAAAAGTTTGGTTACTACTGTAAAACATCCAGGAGATTGGAGAGACTCATTCTCATCCATTGTTTTGATCATTTGGAGTTATATGGTTAAGCTAGGCGATTGGAGGCGTGTGGTTGCTATAATCCATGAATTCTAGTTCTTGTAATCCCAAAAGTTTAGGTATTCTATGAAACTTGTTATGGATTTCTATTCTCTTGAGTTATTGGAATTACTTTGTTATTACTTGTGTTTTATTATAATTATCATGGAGTAGTTCTTGAATATACTTGTGTGTAAGGATGTAGGAAATCATACTAGTGTTCTCATATGTGATGCATGTATATATGATGTTGGATCGATATACTCTGACCAAAATAACTATGTAGCTTGTAAGGGTTTAGCAACCTTGGATAAATCCAAAGCTACTAATGATGAAACACTGATATAACTCTGTTAAGTATGCGGAATCTACTTCAACAAAGCTAAGAAGAATAACTTTGAACTTCAACGATTATATTAAAACCAAACTTTGAACCTGCTTATTATATAGATTCACTAACAACCCTAATCGCTAAATAACTCTAATATCGTACTTGCATGTGTGTCTCTGATGCCAATCTAGGGGTCCTTTTATAGGCATAAGGAAAACCCTAGTCGGTTTACAATTCTTGTACGACAAGTAAACTAATTCTAATATAAGAATATTCTAGAATTACATAACAATCCTTAAACGATTTGCATAATGGTCCTTTAACATAGCAAGATTACTACGAAAGAAGATTTTTAAGCGAGACTTTGATCTTGATGATTTTTGACTTTATACCCCAACAATCCTCCCCTAACTTGAATTCTACTTGCTTGATTTCAAGTTCCTTTGTATCTTTAACTTTAATGTCACAATTCTCAATTTTTGGTCATTTCTTAAACTCTACATTCATCATATTAGCTCATGCATAGTTTTGCATTTCACATTAAACGCGTAAATTTCATATTAAATAAACGTTATCGCGTAAGTCATTATTTTGAACATTTAATCCGATACTTCCAAAAACTATCCCGACATATTTTTATACTTACATTTAGTTTATAAAAATCATATTTTGAGTTTACCTAGTGTTTTAAATTTATTTTGTATATAAATCGTTAAAATTTTATTATTACGACGTTTTTCTTAAAAACTACACGATAATTATTATATCACTCAAATTTTACAAGAAATGTATTTTTACAATTTATATGATCTCAATATATTTTACTTTGGTCCATTAAAATTTATTTTAGCTAAAACTACTCTAATTTCACAAATGTATACACAAGTTACCATTTATCTCTAATATACTTACATTTTACTTACACCATTTTATACATAATACATAATAAGAAAAAATATATATATATATATATTTGTGAAACACTCCCCCTAAAATCCGGCCAAGGGGGGGGAATGAGTCACCTAAGTTGGAAAAATTTTCTTACAAGTGTAGATTACACTCAACTTTCATTCACACACAATCTCAAATAATTCAAAGTCTTTAGTCAAGTTTTCTCTCTTGTTTTCCTTCTCTCTAAAACCGGCCAAACCCAAGGTGAAGAATAGATCCATCAAAATTTTCCAAATCAAGTTCTAAACAATCTAGTTACACTCTTATTAAAGGTTTTGAAATAAAAACCTAGAGTGTTTAGGTTTAATCCTTGTTCTAATCACCTCATCAAAGTAACTAGTAAGCATATCATTGTCATTTTACATCTTTCATTTCATTTCATATGTATTTCATCATTTTGAGCAAGCATGCAAGACTTATGGATATTTATACCATTTTTCATTGTTTTTAAGAGTTTTAAATATATAAGTCATCCTATAATTTATCCCTTGTTATATATTAGTCTTGATGATGTTTAGGAACCCATGACACCCTAAGAAGGTGTATGGTAGGATTAGATTAGCTTTGGAGTTGTTTTGAAGGGATTGGAATAGGTTTAGTACGAGAAAACTCTTTTCGACAAGTCTAAAAGTGGTCTGATCTTATTTTGTAATTCGGAAAACGACAGTAGACATAAAATTTTGGCCTAGATATTTAGAAAATATACTTTAAAACGAATCCGTGGCGGCTTGAACGGATTAAAACGAGCTATAACGAAGAAGTTATGGATTTTTCAAGTTTGACGACGAAATATATATTATCCCGAAATTTCAGAACTTTGTTTTTGTTTTGTACGAGTCAAAACGAGCCTTAAGCGTTATAAATTATTTCGACTTATCAAAAATATATTAGTATACTTTGATACGAAGCTAAGGACGATAATACGTAGAAAGCGGATTTGTAACGACTAAAATATACACGTTTTCACAAAATTGCCGTAACTTTATTATTTAAGAAAAACTATATTATTTTCATTAGACAAGTGTTACGGTAAACAAAACGACCATATTGAAGGCTATTTTTAACATTGACGTGGAACTTTTTGTAACGAGATGTCTTCTAATAAAAGCGAGATCATCAAGCATATTTTCCAAAATGTCCAACCGTTTGTTGAGCGGAGTTGTAACGAATAACATATAGTCACTCAAACTTTGCCGAAAACCATCCTTTAAACTATACTTTTGGGCTAAAGTACAATACTTAACCTATATTTTTCTTGGTGATCGAGACCTCTAGGATGGAAACTTAAACACTAAAACTTTGAGATAATAACACAAGCTTTCCAAAGCTATCGAGTTCGTTTCCTAACACTTGGTTTGCACCATTTCACGACTATCATAGGGGTTGTTTCAACATAACTACATGTAGAGTATTTTATATCTGACGAGATGTCATAAACATATATTTTGACGATAAACATTATTTCCAAAACGTACAAGTGGTATGGATATCATATGGAGTTGCATGCACGACATTGTATCACACATTCACAACAACATATCATAACTCAAGTCATGACATTCATTTTAGGTCGCGGATAGTTTCCGAGCCTCATTTTAGTGCACTTCATTTTGTTAGCATATCAATCATACCATGTGAGTTTCATAGCCCCTACTTTTATACATTTTCAATTACTTTTGGGGGAGATACATGCTCAAACTATTTTCATTTACTTTCACAAGTACTCTAAACTTTTACATATTACTGTGAGTTTATACCCCGCTTTAACTCATTTAAATTCCTATAAACTATTTGGGCGAGATATATGCTTATTTATCCAAACATTTAAACTCTTTGCCAAACAACATTACTTATACTTTACACTTGATTGCGTTATATACTTGATTGGGTTATACTTGATTTCACATGCATATTTGGAACAAACATACAAGAATTAGTGGCTCCAAATTAAGTTGTTGGAAGGCTATTAATTTACAAACATACAAGAATTAGTGGCTCCAAATTAAGTTGTTGGAAGGCTATTAATTTACAAACATACAAGAATTAGTGGCTCCAAATTAAGTTGTTGGAAGGCTATTAATTTACAAACATCCCAATATTTATATGTTGGAAGGCCATTTATTTGGATACAGCCCAACGTGAGTCGTTGGAGGAACATCCCAACACGAGTGTTGGAAGACCCTTGTGGTGACATTTATACTTTTAACTACTATGATACATGCATACATGATTGACATACTATTTTTAGCGATGGGTTGTAAACACACGGGTTGCAAGTTTTGTATGGGCGGACTTGGGCCGAGTGGATTCTGATGCCTTTGCTTTGCGAACTATTCTAATTTGACCAAAACTTTGCCTTTGTTGCATAAACGCTCTTTAAAAGCTTTACTTGTTAACTCTATGAACTCACTCAACCATTGTGTTGACACTTTTAGCATGTTTTATCTCAGGTATCTAAGGCATTCACTTCATGGCATGCATATGGACATATCATAGAGTCGTGGAGACGACGCGTCACACATGGGATTTATGCATTTTAAAACAACGCTTGGCTTGTAACAAACTTATTTCCGCACAAATTGGTTTCTATTTGGGAACTACATTTTGTAAACTCTGATTATTCTAATGAATCAAACGATATTTTCAAAGCGACACTTTAGGTCGCTTCGATATAACTGTAACTTTGATGCTATGCGGTCATCCCCAAGGTATTCCATTCACGCAAAAGCAGTAATTTGGGGTGTGACAGATTGGTATCGAGAGAATCGGTTATAGAGAACTAGGTTGCATCATTGACCCTAGACTATAACCACATCATCTTAGCATCTCATCATATCATTATAAGTGCACATTCTTTATACATGCGGACTTATGACTCAACACCAAACATCATATGAGTCGATTAGTCCAAGCATTGCATAGTTACTCCTAAAATATACATAGCCTGATCACCTATGTCTAATTCAGGAAGAATCATGCAATAAAGGGAGTAGTAGTCTCATATGTGTAAGCAATTCCGTAATCAAGCCAAATTTTCAAAAGATTTTCTTCAAACCACTTGTTTCCAGCTTGATCCGAGCGACAGTTCTTGTTTGATGAGTTGCAAAGATCGAGCTAGAAACAAGTCGTTACCTAAACCGATTTAGCCTAATCGTATGACAGTTCTTGTTTGATGAGTTGTGGGATTAAGTAAAAATCGGTTACCAAAAAGTCTTTTAAAAATTTTGCTTGAGAATGGGAAAGCTTGTCTCATCGAGCTTAATCATAAGAAAGCATATATTTAGGACGGAATTGCTCACGATAGCACGGAACGCACCTTGTGGGACGAGTAACTCATATGCATGAGCATTGACATAATCATATGGACCATACACAAGCATAAACTTTTAGAACCCTTGTCGAGGTTCGAACCATAGTATCATCGATTGAATCACGAGGACGTGATTCCTCTGACATGGGAAGAATGTCACAATTCTCAATTTTTGGTCATTTCTTAAACTCTACATTCATCATATTAGCTCATGCATAGTTTTGCATTTCACATTAAACGCGTAAATTTCATATTAAATAAACGTTATCGCGTAAGTCATTATTTTGAACATTTAATCCGATACTTCCAAAACTATCCCGACATATTTTTATACTTACATTTAGTTTATAAAAATCATATTTTGAGTTTACCTAGTGTTTTAAATTTATTTTGTATATAAATCGTTAAAATTTTATTATTACGACGTTTTCTTAAAAACTACACGATAATTATTATATCACTCAAATTTTACAAGAAATGTATTTTTACAATTTATATGATCTCAATATATTTTACTTTGGTCCATTAAAATTTATTTTAGCTAAAACTACTCTAATTTCACAAATGTATACACAAGTTACCATTTATCTCTAATATACTTACATTTTACTTACACCATTTTATACATAATACATAATAAGAAAAAAAATATATATATTTGTGAAACACTCCCCCTAAAATCCGGCCAAGGGGGGGGAATGAGTCACCTAAGTTGGAAAAATTTTCTTACAAGTGTAGATTACACTCAACTTTCATTCACACACAATCTCAAATAATTCAAAGTCTTTAGTCAAGTTTTCTCTCTTGTTTTCCTTCTCTCTAAAACCGGCCAAACCCAAGGTGAAGAATAGATCCATCAAAATTTTCCAAATCAAGTTCTAAACAATCTAGTTACACTCTTATTAAAGGTTTTGAAATAAAAACCTAGAGTGTTTAGGTTTAATCCTTGTTCTAATCACCTCATCAAAGTAACTAGTAAGCATATCATTGTCATTTTACATCTTTCATTTTCATTTCATATGTATTTCATCATTTTTGAGCAAGCATGCAAGACTTATGGATATTTATACCATTTTTCATTGTTTTTAAGAGTTTTAAATATATAAGTCATCCTATAATTTATCCCTTGTTATATATTAGTCTTGATGATGTTTAGGAACCCATGACACCCTAAGAAGGTGTATGGTAGGATTAGATTAGCTTTGGAGTTGTTTTGAAGGGATTTGAATAGGTTTAGTACGAGAAAAACTCTTTTCGACAAGTCTAAAAAGTGGTCTGATCTTATTTTGTAATTCGGAAAACGACAGAGACATAAAATTTTGGCCTAGATATTTAGAAAATATACTTTAAAACGAATCCGTGGCCGCTTGAACGGATTAAAACGGAGCTATAACGAAGAAGTTATGGATTTTTCAAGTTTGACGACGAAATATATATTATCCTGAAATTTCAGCAACCTGTTTTTGTTTTGTACGAGTCAAAAACGAGCCTTAAGCGTTATAAATTATTTCGACTTATCAAAAATATATTAGTATACTTTGATACGAAGCTAAGGACGTATAATACGTAGAAAACGGATTTGTAACGACTAAAATATACACGTTTTCACAAAATTGCCGTAACTTTATTATTTAAGAAAAACTATATTATTTTCATTAGACAAGTGTTACGGTAAACAAAACGACCATATTGAAGGCTATTTTTAACATTGACGTGGAACTTTTTGTAACGAGATGTCTTCTAATAAAAGCGAGATCATCAAGCATATTTTCCAAAATGTCCAACCGTTTGTTGAGCGGAGTTGTAACGAATAACATATAGTCACTCAAACTTTGCCGAAAACCATCCTTTAAACTATACTTTTGGGCTAAAGTACAATACTTAACCTATATTTTCTTGGTGATCGAGACCTCTAGGATGGAAACTTAAACACTAAAACTTTGAGATAATAACACAAGCTTTCCAAAAGCTGTCGAGTTCGTTTCCTAACACTTGGTTTGCACCATTTTACGACTATCATAGGGGTTGTTTCAACATAACTACATGTAGAGTATTTTTATATCTGACGAGATGTCATAAACATATATTTTGACGATAAACATTATTTCCAAAACGTATAAGTGGTATGGATATCATATGGAGTTGCATGCACGACATTGTATCACACATTCACAACAACATATCATAACTCAAGTCATGACATTCATTTTAGGTCGCGGATAGTTTCCGAGCCTCATTTTAGTGCACTTCATTTTGTTAGCATATCAATCATACCAGGTGAGTTTCATAGCCCCTACTTTTATACATTTTCAATTACTTTTGGGGGAGATACATGCTCAAACTATTTTCATTTACTTTCACAAGTACTCTAAACTTTTACATATTACTGTGAGTTTATACCCCGCTTTAACTCATTTAAATTCCTATAAACTATTTGGGGCGAGATATATGCTTATTTATCCAAACATTTAAACTCTTTTGCCAAACAACATTACTTATACTTTACACTTGATTGCGTTATATACTTGATTGGGTTATACTTGATTTCACATGCATATTTGGAACAAACATACAAGAATTAGTGGCTCCAAATTAAGTTGTTGGAAGGCTATTAATTTACAAACATACAAGAATTAGTGGCTCCAAATTAAGTTGTTGGAAGGCTATTAATTTACAAACATACAAGAATTAGTGGCTCCAAATTAAGTTGTTGGAAGGCTATTAATTTACAAACATCCCAATATTTATAGGTTGGAAGGCCATTTATTTGGATACAGTCCAGCGTGAGTCGTTGGAGGAACATCCCAACACGAGTGTTGGAAGACCCTTGTGGTGACATTTATACTTTTAACTACTATGATACATGCATACATGATTGACATACTATTTTTAGCAGTGGGTTGTAAACACACAGGTTGCAAGTTTTGTATGGGCGGGACTTGGAACTGAGTGGATTTACGATGCCTTTGCTTTGCGAACTATTCTAATTTGACCAAAAACTTTGCCTTTGTTGCATAAACGCTCTTTAAAAGCTTTACTTGTTAACTCTATGAACTCACTCAACCATTGTGTTGACACTTTTAGCATGTTTTATCTCAGGTATCTAAGGCATTCACTTCATGGCATGCATATGGACATATCATAGAGTCGTGGAGACGACGCGTCACACATGGGATTTATGAATCAAACGATATTTTCAAAACGACACTTTAGGTCGTTCGATATAACTGTAACTTTGATGCTATGACAGTCATCCCCCAAGGTATTCCATTCCGCTGCAAAACAGGTAATTTGGGGGTGTGACATTTAACATCTTTGTCTTCAAGGAAAGATTGTATCTTTAACTTCATATTCGTCTTGTACTCACTGTGTTTGTATTGTCATCATCAAAGTAATCTTTATCAGCAATCTTTATCAGCAATAGATGATATTTTCACAGCAACTAATCTTTTCAGCTACTCAGCAACATATGGAAAAATGTACATCAGATCACAAAGTTTCATACTATTCTCATCACTTCCAGGTGTATAAACTCCTGTGAGAGGTGAATCATTGAAAAATAATGGATTTTGATGTCTCTTTACCAAAGCCATTAACTCTGGAGTAGCCAATGTTTAGGTTAAAAACCATGGTACATTGATAACCATATGATTTTTAGCAAATCATCAGCTATCAACGGATTTGTTAAGTCTTTACCAAGAGCCGTTTGCTTTTAGACTAGTTAGTTCTTTTAGTACAATCACTACCATGGTGAACTAATTACCATACAAATGGATTTTCCAAAGCCTTTACCACAAGCCATTATCTTGTGGGCTAGCCAACTCTTCACTATTACAAATATGGTGAGTTGAAAACCATACAATTTTTAGTAAATTGTCAACTAAAAACGGATTTGATAATCACATCAGAGTCGTACCCTCACGATGAGTAAAACTCTTTCTTGTTTATTAAACATGGTGAGTTGATTACCATTTGTTGTGTAGTACAAGTACTAACACAATGTGTTATTCTAAAAACAATTTGTTGTTGTTATCTTTCAAAAAGTATTTTGCACTTTACAAAAATTGCTCATTATTATTAAAAGACTTTACTGGTCTTATGCTGCAAGTAGTACTTTGATAAAGTATTGTTTGTCCAGCAGTACTTTGAATAAAGTACTTATTATTCAAAAGATTTATATAATAAAAACCATACCAGTAATCATGCATCATCATCTGCTAAAGTTGTCCATTTGATGAACAACTCAATTACCATGAGTGTTGTTTCATTCTCTTGTTCAACTTCCATACCATGATCTAGCATTCTGATCATAAGATCTCTTGTAAGAGGATATCTCCTTTCTGCTAGCATATGAATCATGGTACCATCTTCTAACTCCAATACATGCAATCCTGATGATTCAAAGAATCTCCAACTTGTGATTTCCCAATCTTCTTGATTATTCCAGAGAGCATCATTACTTGTTTCTTCTGTCTCCCAGATGGTTGTAAGATCACCCAGCAAGACTAAACCCACTCCTGTTGGTGGAATATGCTCAAAATAAGCTTGCACTTGTTGATACAAATGAAGAAAATCTTCTCTATCTATCACATGCAATATGTCCCACAACAAGTTGAATGCTCTAAAACTTTCATCTTCTCTATGAAAGATGAGATGATCTCCTTCTTTTGATAATTCTACAACTTCAAATGTAGAAATTTTAGACTTTGTCTCAGCAACTTCTTTTGACTTTGGATGCTCAAAATCAACAACTCTTAGATAGTTCCTCAGCTCATCAACTGTATCTGTTCTCAACTTAAACTTATTTGATAGTTGTTCATCATTAGTTTTCCTCTTTCTCTTTGAACTTCTTTTGACTTTTCTTGCATCCATAATTTGCTTTTCAGAATGAAAAGGAATAATACTATCAAGTTCCTTTTGAATAGACTCTCTAACAGCATCATATAAGCTTTTCATCTCTGGATATCTTAACCTCTGTAAACTTTTATATCCTTGACCCTTCAGATAACTCATCATGACATTCCTTTCTTTAGCAATACCTTATGGTCTCCTTGGTAGAACAATTTGCTTCTTTGGTATTTCAATTTCAGCA
The DNA here is from genome assembly GCA_022545495.1 of Chrysanthemum lavandulifolium. NCBI lineage: Eukaryota > Viridiplantae > Streptophyta > Magnoliopsida > Asterales > Asteraceae > Chrysanthemum > Chrysanthemum lavandulifolium. The sequence continues at coordinate 142,941,143 of CM040242.1, forward strand.
TCTAATTCAGCCTGTATCTTTCTAGCAGCTTCTTAATTTTTAGCTTCCTCAATAGCTTTTAAATCTGCTAAAGTAAGCTTCTTCTTCTTTTTCTTGGATTCTACCAAGATTCCTTTTCCTTTATCTTTTGGATCTAACTCTTGAGTAGGTTGAGAAGAAGGTTGTAAGATTTGAGGTTGTTCAACTCCAGGAATACTAATACCTCTTGGTCTTGACATGTTGAGCAACATATGAGCAATGGTCTCATCATCACTAGTACTATGTTCCTCTTGCTGAATCGGATTAGAAGTACCAGCTTCTTCATGTATAATTGTTGAAGGACCAGCTTCTTCATTAAAATCCAAGGTTCTTGGTGTAATAAGATTTTGCCTAAAAGTACCTTGAGGAGCAGTACCTTGAACACCAGTACTTTGAGCATCAGTACTTTGAACACCAGTACCTTGAGCATCAGTAGCTTGAACATCAGTACCTTCAAGATTAACTTGCTCAATTTGCTCAGCTTCTTTATTTGGATCTTTATAAGTTTCCGCATTTGGATCTTCATTCAAATTCTCATGAGGTTCAGCATCTTCATTCAAATTCTCATTCTCCAAATTCCTCCCCAATGTAAATGAAGACTGCTTTTTAAGCTTCTTTCCCTTAGACTTAGAAACCTTCTTAGGTTTCTGACCACTCTTCTTCTGTGATTTCACCCACAACCTGTGATGTTGAACTAGTGGCCAAACAAATCTTTTCAATCTCTTGAACTTATTTTTCAACTTCAATAGCTGTGCAGCATGAGCTTCATTATCCTTCTTCAACCTCCTTAATGCCCTTGTTAAAGCATAATTATCCAGAACTCCCTCATTAGCCATTACTCCCTCATCTTCTCCAGATGTTTGAGACTCATCTGTGGAAGTATAATCATTGGGAGATGGTGGTTGATTCACATCTTGCTCTGAATCATCATTTGCAGTAACTTGCAAAGAAGCAGTACTTTCTCTTGGAGCAGTATGTTGAGAAACTTCATGATCTGGTGATGGAGCAGTATGTTGAGAAACAGTTCCTTCCCTTGAATCTAAAGGCTCAGTATCATTACTTGAATCAGCTTCATCTCTAACAGCCTGTGCTACTTCCAATATATGAGCAGTCAAAGGTGTATTTCTCCCAGAAAACTTATCACTCTTTTTAGCCATAAATGTAAACACCTTCTTAGGAAGTACTACATGTAACATATTGGATTTCACAAACACATCAAATCATGATTACAAATAGGCGTATAACTTGAGGTTTTAGAGAGAGAAAGAGTTAGAGGTTTGGGAACTTAGTGAGAGAAAGTATAAGTATTATTATGAGCTCCAACCCTCTACCTTGGGAGGTAGAGGGTATTTATAGTCTTACATAAAACGCCCCCTACGGGCTGTGGATCAGGCATATAGTGGGTAAAGACTCGTCCATCCTCCACGGTGTTACTTAACTAAATACTACTTAACATTAAATAACTACGACTACGAGCTTTCTAACGATTACATATACTTGAGGTGACCGACACTTTAATAATGGATTTACTAAATCCTAACAATCTCCCCAAGGAGGTCACCTCAAAATACATTGAATACAAACAGATATTACATTAAGATTGTTCTTGGATTCTTGTTAATGTTCCTTGCTCAGAGTCTGTAGTTTTTATTCTTCATTTTGCATGTTTGGATAATCCAAGTGGAGGTCTTTAAGCGATCCACGTGATAATGAGTTTTGAGCCAACATTGAGATCATCGGTAACATAAATCTCTGAATCTTCCATTGTGGTGTTGATATTATGTGATGTTGCGACATTTGGTGACATGCTCACATTCGGATCATGAAATCTTTTCATCGAGTAGCGGAAGCTTTAGTTGATTCATGATATTTGCGTGATAGAAAGCGAAGCATGGATGAAAATATCGTAGTCGTTGATGCACTTATCATGATTTCTTTAGAAATGAATGTGTTGTGTGAGCATGCGGCTATGGATTGACCTCTCCATTCGATCACCGCAAAGCGTCGGGTGTACCCGCATACAATTAGCAATAAAGCGCACGAAAGTGTCTTTGATCACTTCGTTGAATTGAGGTACACGCCCACGGTTCCCGTTGATCAAGACAAGTATTGCCTGTGATCGGTATAATTCAAGAATCTCCTTGATGGGGTTTTGCAATGCTCTAGCGTTCTCAAACCGAACGTCTCAAAGAAGACAACACGGAGTGAGTGAACCAATAATTTGAGAATCAGCGATTGATGAAAAGTGATTTGAAAAACAATCGAGTCTCGCTCAATAAAGTGTTTTGCAACACAACGAGGGTTTTGAGAAAATCAATTATCAATCATAAACACCTTTATATTTGAAATATTAATACACAGTCGATGTGCTAAAGAAAATAATTTTTAAGCATAACGACCGGTTTTTCAAACGTATCCGTCAATCCATAACCTGAACCAGGACTGATTCATAAGTTTGAATCACCCCATTGTTTTTGTTCAGTTGTCACATGGTTGATCTATTGGATAGATCTCACATGCCACCTACCAAGAGCTTGTTTGATGTTGGCTTTAGAAGGCTTTCCATCTTCATTGTGAATATGTTTGCATATCACTCAGATGTTCTTGCAATACCACAAGGATAATGTGTAGGACTCTAAAGATATAATCTCTCTTTCCACATTGTGTGAAACAGAGAGTCTTCATTGACAGTGTCCTAATGAGATTTATTTGATGATCTCGTGGCTCTAGACTCAATTGTGCACATTTGGTTCCTATGCCGGAGACTAGGGAGAGGGTCTCCTTCTTCAATATCAACAATCTCTAAGAGAAAGTCGATAGATTATGTAGGTTCCCGTGAGAATGAAACAAGTCCCTTTTAAGAGAAACTTGAGTAGCTTGGGAAGTTGTAGTGCGGTCGTCATTGGGTCCATGACGTCTTGTCTTCAATACCGGTGTTACCTTAGTAACAACCAAGAGCATATGTATTGAACCCGGTTTACGCTCTAAGGTTGAATAATTGGAGAGCTATTTATTTTCACCCTTTATCATTCAATTCTTTTCATTCTTCAACCCCTTGATTGCTTACCGAGACTTCATAACTAGAACCTTGTTGGGACTATTCGGTTCTAGCTCTTTCTCATCCGCACTCTTCCCATATCTCACTTTTCTCCTTTTTCATCATACCTAAGGACTCTACACTATCTAGTGGATTGTCCTGGGTAGATCCCTCCGGCTGGCGGGATCGTGGGAACGAATACCTAACCTAACCATCCTTATATCACCATACATAAAGTAAATTTGGTCGGTCTATTTGGTATTGTTCATCCGCCATTGGAACCAATTGAAAATCATTTGAAAATCAATCCAAATACTTGTGATATATTATCAAAGCATTTTGTACCTGAATTGTTTTTGGTATTTTTAGAAAAAGAGCTCCCCCTCAACATGTGCATCATGTATTTGAAATCGTTTTGGCACACAGAGGCAAGAGGAAGGATTCACTTCTTTGATTACCATTTTCTAAAAGATATCAACATCACTTTCCTGATCAAAATTAGTATTTTTCATATTTTGTTAAGGGTATTTTTGGAAAGGATGTGGTTTTCAAAAAATTGCTCCCCCTCAATATGTGCATAGAGCTTTGAAAGTGTTTTGCACATATTAGGGAAAATCTGCATATTGAGACAAATCAATCACGTTTCAATCCTCTTTGGTTTGAAATAGATGCTCCCCCTCAACATATGCATGGAAAATTTGAAATCGTTTGGCACATGTGGGGAGGAGAGCTTGTAAATCATTATAAAACCATTTATCGAATTAGCAGTTTAAATCCAATTTAAATCACAAATTCTCCCCCCATCACAATTTTCAAATCATTTGAGATTTGTGATCTCTGTAGATTTAAATTGATTTTGAAAGCTTTTGAGAAGAATTGTGACTTGATTATGAAAACATTTAACCGATAAGGATCAAAGCTGAGACTTTAAACTCCAAAAACATGCTTGAGTCTCTTTTGAAAACATGACATAAACCTTGGTCTGAACCAGTTGTATGACAAATAACCTTTTGATTTAAATGAAATCATTCTCCCCCTCAATCAATGACATAAGTTGTTGATTGAGAGATAGAGATTTTGACCAATGTCAAGCCCAGATGATTTTCAAAAAATTGAGACCGAGTTATTTTTATTAGTTTTCAATTAGATAACAAATATTTTTCAGAAGAATTTTTTAGAAGGAAAAATACTTGTGAAGGAAACATTTGTCGTTTTAATGACAAACATTTGTTTTTAGAATCAGAGCATGAGAAGGGAAAAATAAGATAAAGCATTGCTCTGTTATTTCTTTAAAAAAACGGGATATGGACTAAAATAACTATAAGCCTTTGTTTCACTTTCTCTCAAAATCATATATATATATATATATATATATATATATATATTTAAACAAATTATGTACATTCAAGAACATCTAAAGCCCGTGACATTCTTTGAATGTCAACACAAAGTCCGTAGATGATATCGAATAAGGAAAACATGACAAAATAACAATATTTTGGGATTTTTCAAGGTTTTCTAATTTTATGGATTTTGAAAATTTTATATTTTCTATTTGCTTTTGTTGGTTTTGTAATTTTGTATTTTGCTTTTGAATAACTATTTACAAGAGATGGATGAAGAAAACCTTTACTCCTCTTCTTCCTCTTGAAGACGTTTAAGTGTTTCCGGTTGTAGACTCTTTAGACCAAGTCGTGGAGGATAAACTCAAACGTTCTCTAGGAAGAGCTTTGGTGAAGATGTCTCGCTAACCGGTATTCATCCTCACAAAATAAAGTTCCACCACACCGCTTTCCACTTGCTCCCCGATGAAATGATGTCGAATGTCGATGTGCTTTGCTCTTGAGTGTTGTACGTTGTTGCATAAGAGAGCAATGGCACTTTGTTATCACAATACGAGAGGATTTTGTTGAATTCAAAGCCATAGTCGATAATTGGGATCTCATCCATAGGATTTGAGCACAACAGATGACATGGCTATGTATTCAACCTCTATAGAGGATATAGAAGTACTCATTTGTTTCTTAGAAGACCACTCACAAGCTTATCACCCAAAACCGAGCACCTCCGGACGTGCTTCGACGTGTATCTTGACATCCCGCATGATCGGCATCTCGCATAGGCGTTAGTGACATACCGGTGTCCTTCGGTACCAAAGTCCCATATTGATGGTTCCTTGGAGATACCGAAGACCCGCTTAACCGCTTCAAGGTGCTTTTGGTAGGCTTAGCACGGTATCTAGCACACATGCAAACAATGAAGAATATTTGGTATCTCGGCTATGAGGTACATCAGGGATCCAATCATACTACGATATTTCGTTTGATCTACCATGATCCCTGAGTGGTCCTCATCCAGTTTAGTACGCTCTATCATGGGAGTGTCAACATGGTCACATGAATCAAATCCAAATTTCTTTAAAATTTCATTTGCATATTTAGATTGATTTATAAAAACGCCTTCGGGACCTTGTGAAGTTTGTAATCCCAAGAAAAATGACATTTGTCCCATCATTGACATTTGAAATTTGGAACCCATCTCCTTAGAAAAATGGTCACATTCATTGGGGTCAGTCGAGGCAAAAATAATATCATCAACATAAATTTGAACGTGAATTAAATGTTTGCTCGACTTTCGGTGAACAATGTCGGATCAATCGCTCCTTTGTCAATCCAAGAGATAGAAGAAACTTTGATAGCGTATCATACCATGCCCTTGGAGCTTGCTTCAAACCGTAAAGAGCCTTCTTCAAGCGATAGACATGAGTAGGATGCTCAGATTCACAAAGCCTTCAGTTGGGCGACGATACGACTTCTTTAAGATATCCGTTAAGAAAAGCCGCCTTTACATCCATCCGATAGACTACCATGTTCTTACTTGCGACGTTAGCCAAGAAGATTCGATTGCCTCGATACGAGCAACTGGAGCAAATGATTCTTCAAAGTCAATACCTCCTCTTGACGGTATCCTTTGCAACCAATTGAGCCTCGTTCTTTAATACATCACCATGCTCATCAAGTTTTACTTTGAAGATCCACTTTAGAGCAATGATCATAGCACGATCGGGAGCGGTACTAATTCCCATACATCTAGTCGATCAAACTCATGAATTTCTTCTTGCATGGCATTGAACCAATTGCCTTCATTCATGGCGCTTTAACGTCTTTTGGTTCGACCTTGGATAGTACGGAGTTGAAGAAGCACCATAAGGCATCGCTTGCAAGTTGTTTACGAGTGGATACTTGGACGAGAGGATTTCCAATGATGTTGTCCAATGGATGATCATGTGTCCATTTTCTAAGGTGTTCGTGTGGTTGTTGTTGAGGAACCAAGTAGCAGAGTCAATTTCTCCCGATGAAGATGGTTCGATGATGATTCGAGGGCAAATATGTTCTCAAATGGGGCATCTTGAGAGTTGCAAAGGGATTATCTCCATCATAGGTGCGGACACAATTCCATGATGTACACTCGATGATTGATGATTTGTTGATGAGACAGAGTAATCAAGAAGGCTTCTTGACTTAATGACATAGAAACTAAAGGGTTAACCGTTGATGAGGATAGGAACAACCTATGTTGATGGAATTGACATATCATTAGCACTTGGCTCATAGTGTTCATCAAACATTGGATCAAAAAATTTCTTCAAATCATCTTCTGAAGGAGGTACATAAGGAGTTGCTGGTGAGGGATTTAGTACAAGAGTAGAACGGATGGGACTACTTGATGAAGATTGAGATGCGGGTCCAAAACTGGATTGTCCTAGAGCCATTTTCCCGGACAGCTCATCGAACGTGACGTGAATAGTTTCCATGATATCTCGAGTTCTTTTGCTGTAGATTCGGTATGCATAACCTACAAAAACTCCAATGTCCGCCTTAGCTCTTAATTTACCTAAATCTTGACCGCCATTCGTTGGATAGCACAACGCACCAAACACACGAAGGTAGGAAAGATCAGGTTTTCGTTTATGGACAAGTTCGTATGGAGTTTTTCCATGAGATGTGTGTATGAGGAACGATTTTGGGTGTAGCAAGGGCAATGGCTTCACCCGAGAAACATTGGAACCTTTGAATAAATTAGCATTGTTCTTGCGGCTTCCACAAGAGTTCGATTTCATCTTTCAACTACACCGTTCTGTTGAGGAGTTCGTGGAACACTTATTTGATGACTGATTCCAACACTTTCATAAAATTGACTTAAGTCTTTGTTAACGAACTCTGTGCCATTGTCTGTTCGAACAATTCTAACCATATTGCTAAGTCGAATCTGAAGCTGCTTGATAAGTTTGATGATGACATTTGGAGTTTCATCCTTTGTCCTTAAAAACTTTACCCAAGTAAATCGAGAGTAGTCATCAACTGCGACTAAAATATATTTCTTCCCATTTATAGTTTGCACTCTTATTGGTCCGCACAAATCCATATGAAGGGTATGCAGAACTTCCATTACTGAGTTTGTGGGTTTGGGTTTGTAGCCATATTTCTTGCTTTTTCCCAATTGGCATGCTGAACAAAGACGATCTTTTTCATACTTTAATCTGGGTAAGCCTCTTACAAGATCCTTTCTGGAAAGATTATTAATGGTGCCGAAGTTCAAGTGATTGAGACGAAGATGCCATAACCATGATTTTGTCTTTGAAGCCTTTGACAATAAGCAGATTGGAGAAGACTTCATCATGTCTTCGATAGAGATTGTGTATAGATTTGAACCACGAGTTCCTCTTAACTGTTCCACACCATTTAGTTCTCTAACAAAACAAGTGTGTTTTCTAAATGCCACTTCTAGATCGGAATCACAGAATTGACCAACAGAAAACAAGTTATGACCAAGACCTTCAACATAATATACCCTGGAGATTACACTTTCACCAACAACATAGTCTCCATAACCCATAATTGCTCCAAAATGGTCGTTCCCGAATCTAACAGTCCCGATGAATTTACTCGCGAAGTTCACGAGCCGTGAGCGATCTCCAGTCATATGCTTGGAACAGCCTGAGTCCAGGTACCATAGAACGATTTGAACGATCTGCAGTTGAACACAGACAAGAATGGATAACTGGATAATTGGGGTCCCCATGCAAGAATGGGTTCCATTTGGTTAGTAACAATGATTGGAACACCCACATCGGAAGTAGAAACAATGGAATCATCAGGAATAGATGCAGTGCTAGTGTCCGTATTTGACCTATTCAAAGTATGTTCACTTCTTAAAGGAATAGTTCTACAAGTAGGCAACCATTTTCTAATGGGCATTGACTTAGCAAATTTAGGGAAAAACTCATTAAGATTAAACTTACGGCCAGTAGGTATCCATTGATAACCAATATTACTAAATTTTCTTCCTGTGGGTTTCCAATGTTTTCTAACTTTCTTTCGTCTTTGCCTTTTAGCCTTCTTAGCTTGATTTTTGACATTAACAATTTTAACTGGGCATTTAACAGCATTAAGCAAATCATTTACACCACGTTCATGATCGATGTAAATCAAGCGATCATCATTACATGGTTTGCGATAGTAGCGTAATTGAATTAATTACAAGACGCTTATAGCTAATACTAGAATCAACACGATTCGTTTTATTCAACTCAAACTTAGTGTTCCTAGGGTGGTCTTCTACTCTCTTCCAGTGCACATTCTTAGCTTGCGAGGTACTATCTTGCTTTGTATTGCCTGGAGGCTTTGACCCGCTTGCTTTTATGTCACTGATTACTCCTGTAGAGGGAATTATGGGAACATTAGTTGGTTGGTCTACTTTTTACATTCCTGAACTAGACGTGCAGGGATCTGAACTACTTGAAGGCACTTTGGAGTTCAACTTTCTTAATACTGGGCATAGAATGGGTTGCATGCTTGGAACTAGGCATAGAACAAGGCATCACAGCTTTATCTTTCGCACCTAAGGATTTAGAACATGTTGCTATTAAACATTCTAACAGCTCTTGAGATCGTTTGGCCTGATTACAAGCAAACCTAATTTCTCTATCAAGTGGCTTATTTATGAAATCCTCTTCTAGAATCTCACGGAGACATTCTAGACTATCCTTAAGGTGAGCAAGATAGTTATGAAACACAAGTTCGTTATTTCTAAGATGAGGAGGAATGTATTTAACAGTCACGGTATATTTGCAGTCTGCAGATGACTTTGATGCAACATTCTCATTTAAGACAAGTGGCATTTTCCCTTTTTCCTGACTCTTCAGATTCTCAATTTCCTTTTGTAAAGACGTTATTTTTTTCGTTGTTCTTGTCACGAGTGACTTTCATTGAATCATATAACTCTTTAAAGTGTCGTTTAACTTTTTCATTTTCTTCTAGAAAACTCTCATTTTCCTTTTGTAAAACATTAACTAAGTTTTGAAGATGAAAAGTTTGAGAACACTGAGAATCTAAATGAGGAGGCATTTGGGAGCCATTCATGTTGTTCTTTTCACCCTTTAATTGTGAAATTTGGGCTTTCAACTTTCTGATAGTGTTACAATAAGCTTGAATCTGTTCGTCACGTTGGTTTATTTCAAAAAGTGCATCAAACTCTGGAACATTTGAGGATGTCTTGATGTTTGAGGTTTTGACATTTTCCTTGAGATGTTGATATTTTAGTTGCAAATCAAAATGTTCAACTTCTAGCTTAGAAAAGTGTTTTACCAAATTATCGTGATCATCCTGATCAATTTTCTCATTTAGTTCTGAGTTTTTATTTTCAAGCTCATTGACACGATCATGGGAGACTTTCAAAGCAACAGTTAATTCATGAAATTGAGAAGCAGTAATAGAATGCTTAGTAACAGTATAAAACACATCTTGAGCCACACAACTTAATACTAAGGTCTCATTTAGGATATGCAAGTTCTTCCTTTCAATTTCATTATATTTGAGTTCCCGTTCATAATCATTGACTTCAACAATCATTGCATCAAATTCCTTTTCCATTTCTTTAATATCCGAGTTTATCCCTTTGAAGACTTTCAAATTGACCTTTAATTGTTTAAAGAAAGGCATGACCTCGCTTAAATAGCATTCTTTAGTTTGCTCAAAACCCTTTCCCTTCGCTTATCCCCAGAGGTGTGATTCTCTTTTACATGTCTTCTCAAAATCAACGAATAGTTGATAAATAACATATAGGCTGATTAAGGTCTTGCTATTAGTGGCAATAGTTCTAGGAACTAAATGCATTGGTGTATTCGGAGGATACATGAGTGGCTAGAGCACTTTCCTAAGGGAGTGTTTGTTTCAACAAGTACGTTTGCTTTTTGCATATCCATGTCTTTCTTCCAAAAAAATTGTTCTGTGGTTAATTGAGTTTGAGGCTTAAACCTGTTCAGGGAGATCCAATTTTCTTTTGTGTAATCATGGGGTTTGATCGTTATGTTATTCTTTTTACACTTAGGATCTTCTAATTTCTTATCTATTTTCTCCCTAGAGGCATCTTCTAATTTTCTATCCTCTTCCGTGCTTCCAATACATGAAGGTGCTTGCCTAGGCTTAAGGATCTCATTACCATCATATACAGTCTTATGGAAAGCTTTAGCTCTTTTACAATACTCGGGATTTGGTTCCTCTACTAGGGGAATACTGTGCTTATCACTTAAGACTCTATGCTTAGTGATCATGTGAGCAGTATGAATGGTGTTCCCTTGTACGTACAACTTATTTTCAAGCTTGTTTTCAAAGTTTTTAGATTAGAAAATCATTCAAAAGTTTTGATTCCTTAGCATTGAATTCTTGTTTAAGCACTTTAACATTATCTTGAAGCTCTTGCTTTTGCTTAATGCTTTAGAAAGCTTTTCTTGTAAAGAGTTTAACTCTTGTTTTAACCCTTCTTCTCTAAAATTACTTTTTCTAATAATTGTACGCATTTGGTCATCCATTTCCGCTCACGGCTAGTTAACTCAAACTTAGCACGTTGTTCATAAATAGCAACTTGTTCTTTATAGGCATTCGCCTTCGAGATAACAGAATCATCGGGGCACATGCGGTGTATTCATCAAAAACATAGTCATCATTGACTGCAGAAGATACATCACTTGGTACAATCTCACTTTCACTTTGTGTCACATATTGATCATATGGGACAATGTTACTATTATCCTCATTATCAATATCTGATTCATAAGTTTCAAGAGATTGTACTTCGTTATGTATCTTTTGCTCATCAACTTCATCATATAGTTTTAATACCTCTAAAATGATTGAATCTTTGGATTGACCAGCATGTTGTGGTGATGACACCTTTGGAGAGACCATAGGTGAGATGCTAGCCATGAAGATTATCCGGGCGAGGGTTCATCATCGACATCGAAATCAAATGCATCACGATCGCAACTTGAAAGGCATTTTGATGATTGTGACCTATTTCTGAATTGGTTGCTCATCCACATCAAAGATCATATGTCTTAGCATTCCTTTGCAAGAAACAACAACTCCTCTTCATCTAAAGTCGCTCCATTATCCCGAGCTAGCACAAGCAACATCTTGTCTCAAGTATTCGCATTACGTGGACGTTTTGGAGATGTGCGGTTCCTCATAATATGTCCTCACCACCACGCTTGTAGCATTTGATTGGCTTTGTTTGCCCTTGATTGTCATTTCTTCCACTATTCGATTAGCCACATATCCTCCACCTACTCCAAGATTACCATAACCTTGCTCCAATCATCCCTTGTTCATACCGTCTTCCTTGCACATTCGCACCACTACCTTACCATCTCGGCGGTAGCTTGATTGTGTGGATTGGATGCTTTGCTCGAGGTTATTGTTGGTGTGTGGAGTGGAATTCATATTTTGACTAACCATGAGAGACAGTTGATTGATGAAGTTTTCCATGAGTGTGTTTGAGTCCGGAGGCTTATATCTTTGGATCGGGAATGAGCTTGTAATTACCATTACCCGTGGGTATGACTTGAGAAGCTTTGGTGGTAATTCCAACATTGGTGTAGAAGGTCATTGAATCATTTGATGAACTTGTTTCTCCTGCTTAGATTTGAACTATTCAAGAATCCTTCGTTCAAACATAGCATGTCTCTCATTCTGAAGAAGAAAGGCATACAGTTGCTCATAGTTGGTGTTATTTAATCCTTTGGTTAGCTTCACAGAGGTGAAAAATTTGTGCCATTCGGGATTCATGTTGTTCACAAACTTTGAGTTCAATTTGAATATTTGGCATGGTCATTTTGATGTTCCTCATGTCATTTACAAGCTTGTGGAATCTCACGTAATATTCATAGACACTTTCTTCGGTTTCATCTTAAAATGCTCAAATTCATCATACTGATTGTGATTCTCTGTCTTCCTTGGTTAGTTCGTAACCCGAGAGAAGCATCTTGACATTGTCCCAAACCGCCTTAGCTTGTGTTGTGATTGATCGACTTGTAAATGTCCTTAGGTAAACCACAAGTATGATGTTAGAAGCCACGATGTCTCATCGTATCTCTTCTTCTCCTTATCACCGTTCATCATACATTTTAGGTATGTGATGAGTGTGTAAATACTCATCATTTTTGTACAATATAAACTCAAAATCATCCGAAAACACTCGAAACACATCAAAATGATCAAAATATCACAAATCGGTGTTTTATGTGTTTTAAATGCAAAATATCAAAATCGGATGAAAAACATATCAAATTTGCAAAATTGCGCTTTAGTCCCCAAGTTTCTTAAATTGTCAAAAATAGTCCCCGAGCCAAAATTTCAAAGAAAAGTCACCAAAGGTCTTTTAAAATCACAAATTGTCATATTTAGTCCTTTGGTGGAAAATCTAAAAGTTTTGAGAAAATTACGCTTTGGTCCCCGAGTTTTAAATTGGTCAAAATTAGTCCTTGGGAATTTCAAAATGTTCAAATTAGCCCTTGGATTATTAAAACTTGGCAAGACTAGTCCTTTGACTACTTTTCATAAGTTACATGTTTGGTCCTTGGAAATTGGAGCTTTACATCTTTGGTCCTTGGTGTTTTTATTTCACAAACCAACCGGACCCTAATTAAAATACCCAAGCCCTTATTTAAACCCCAAGCCCAATCAAATAAACACCCTGGCCCAAAAATCATTTACCCGGTCCGTTAACCCAACCCGACACCCAAAACCCAACGTTTTAAAATAAACAAAACCGCCCTTCCCTGTCCCCCCGACCATCCTGTCTGCCCCTGCAATCCACCACCTCTAGCCACCTAAAACCACCCTACTATACATCCTGTCTCCCCCCTCCTCACCAACCTTACAAGTGCATTAATTGCACCCCCTTTCCCTGTCTAAAGTATCGAACCCAATTTTGGCGCCAAATCCTCTCAACGGTCAAGATGGCTCAAAATCAATCCAATGGCTCTTATTGTTCTTTGGAAGTGTCCGAGAGAGAGAAAGAGAGAGTTTGGTGCATAAAAGAAGCAAGGAGGATGCACAAGAGGAGTTAGTTTTAGTTTTAGTTTTGAGCACCTTTCACTCTTGTATTGATGAGTCTAGTGTGTTTTCAATTCAGTTCTTGTATTTTCAAGTTAAATTTAGTATTTGTTCTCCTGTATTGAATTAAAGTTCTTATTAATGAAATCTTAGTTTTCATAATTCCTTAGCAAATTTCTGTTCTCAACATTTTAGTCCTTTTAACTCATTTGGTTATTGAAATTAAGCTTATTCTCATTTCAATTCAGTCTTGTTATTTTACAAATAAAAAAAAAAGAATCTAAAAAAACAAAGAAAAAAAAATCCTTTCAAAAATAATAAAAAAATTATCTCTAAGAACTGCTTTAAAGTTGAGTCCATTGTTTCTTATGTTATCAGAAGCTTGTGTAAGCTCAGTGAAAGCTTTTCAATGGTTTATTAAAGTGCCTACTCAATTGCTTCTCAATGGGTAATTTGGTCAAAGAAAGTCAATGATGCAGTAACATGGTTCTAGATTGCTGATATAAGCTGGGTTATGGTTGATTTTGAAGCTGAGTGGGGTTAATATCAGGTTTAGAATAGTGATAATCTCATCTCAGTTGCAAACCACTGTGGTTGGACTTTTTGTAAGTTTTCATATTGTCATCTTAATCTCAGTAATAATAGAGTTGATAGCTTAGTTGTTGTTTACTTTTGTCTTATCTAGTTTAGATAATGTACTTAGTTGCTTAACGGTCTCTATTTTAATTTTCTAGCTTAGTAGTTGATTTTGCATAGTAAGTGTTCTATTTCTATATAATCGCAACATTAGCTTTAGGGTGCTTTTGAGGTTTCTTGTCAATGATAGTACCGCATTTAGGGGTTATTTGGTCAATTAGTTCAGATCAATTTAACACTTAGGTTGGTTTAGTAGAATAGTTGGTTGAAACTAACAAATGCGTGGCTAAACCGGTGTTTGGGAATAGATAGAATTTGAGCTTAAAGTGATATTAAGTTTGTAAGTTTCTTTGCATTGCGAAGAGTACCCAACCATTTAGTACCTTTAGCTCATGAAATTGCATCATAAGTACTCCAACAACAACATCTCCCTTAATCTGTGGTAGCTCCTTTTTAGTAGAATTCAACGGACCATAGACTCGATTTAGGTTTAGAAGTACTTACAATAGTGGCATTAGTCTCTGTTTACTCTATAACTTCATTATCAGTGAGTCATTTGAAATCAAAAATCATTTTAGTCAACTTTACATTTCTGTCTCAAAAAGTCAAAGTAACATGAAAAGCAGTTTTTCTTTAGAACTTGCAGACCTAGCATCGAATTCATTACAGTGATTTATAGCCTAAAAATTGGTTTAGGTATAGTCTGCTAGGTGGTCTTGAGATTGCAACATCTGGATTTAAGTTTCTAGTTTATTTAGTGGCTTAATTTTACGCTGGAAGTTGAACTGAGTAAGTGTCCTGTGCAGGCATTAAGCTGCACAGGTTCTGCGTAGGAATTGCAGACCTCGCGCCAAGCTTACTAGTGCTTTCCTTGGTCTCAATTTTGGTTTACAAGGTCCCAGATAGGTTAAGTTTAGGTTCCAGCCTTCGCTTTCTAGTCTAGCTTATTTGTGTGGATTATACTTAAGCTCAAAGTTGGCCCCTAAAAAGCTGCTTTAGGATATAAGCTCACATATTCGGATCGATCAATTTGTGTCTGAGAGGTTTAAGGCAAGTAAGATTAGTTGCATTTGGGTTATTATAGCACATTAGGATTTCTGAAATCAGTTGGTTCAAGATAGTGCTTATTTGCCTATTATAAAGTGCTTATTACATATCAGTATACACTGCAGCTCATAATATTCATAAATAAGCTCATGTTTTCTTATTTTTCATAGCTTTAGAATACCATTTTAGAATTTTCCTGAGTTTTTCATCATTTTTAGTCATTGTTTGCTATTTTTATCAATTTAAACTAGTTTTTAGGCAATTTTAAATAGCTTTTAATACAAATAATTAAGAAAAGCTTCAAAAAAATAATTTTTCAATTTTCTTAAGTTCAGATAAATATAAAAAGTAAAAAAAGTAATTTTCCATATTTTTCATAGTTTATTTTGTAATTTTTAGCAATTTAATTAGTTTTTAATAGTTTAAAATTCATAAAAAATAGAAAAATAATCATAAAAATAAAAAAATAGTTTTGAAAATTCTAGTTTGATATTTTAGACTTTTCCATTTCATAATTTTATTTTTCTAGCTTTATTTCCTATTTTCTTGTACTTTAGGTAATTATTTAATAGTTAAAAATAGTTTTTAATTAATAATAATTAGAATAATAGTTATAAAAATAATTTTCTTTTTCCAAAAAGTTTCTTTTATCATTAGGATTGTAAAAATGTATTTTTCATATTTTTAGGATTTATATTGTATAAGTTTCACGTTTTTATTTGTACGTTTACGTAGATTTTTAATTTAAACGTAAGTTTTTAGTTTTAAGTTTTAAACGTTCATCATTTTAAAAATAGTGATAGCGTTTATTTAATATTTTTAATCTTTTTAATTTCCTTTAATTTTCATTTTAGCCCTTGTAGTTTATGTCCTTTTTCCGAAGTTATAATAATTCCAAATTCTCTTTCCGTCCAAATCTCCGATCACTATCGTGAGGTGATCCATTGCTGACAATTGGGACATAACGACCGGGAAACACTATACTCCCCGATCCTCATTGATTTCGTGCTTGAGCTGTTTTAAGTTTTCTTACGCTTGCGTGAGGGAACTTGACGGTTTCTTGTAGATCAAATTTTTACGCCCATTCGGGGAGTCAGGCTTTGATTGTCTTACGTCTAGCAGATTAGTGATTTGGATATTCACTCTTTGTTCATACCATCCATCTCAGATATGTTTATATTTTCTTATCCAAAATACCAAAATATTCTTCTCATTCCTCTTATTCGTTGATTCTATTTCTCTTACCCTCTTTTGCTTGGTTTAATTCTATTCTTCGTATCCTCTCAACCATTTGATTCTCTTCTTAATCCTCTATATGTTTAATTCTTATGTCGACATTCGTCAACTTCATCGTCGAAATGTGTGTGAGCGGTGTGGAGGGCCTAGTTCAAGCGAATTTTGCAATTCGTGCGAATTATCCATCAAAATTCTTTTCAAAGTTATTTCGACCACCGCCACAACCCGAATACATTCTAATCTTGACAAACCGGTTCAAGCGTCGGAGCTACCCCAAGCACCCACCGAGGATTACGAGGACACTTTCTTTGAAGATAGAGCCCGTAATCTAATCGAACAAGTTCAAGCCGACGAAAAAGTCGAGAATTAGAATTGATTACGATGAACCCGTTCAAACACGGTGACTAGCAAGAATGACTTGCCTAATCTTCACGTTTCTCAAGAACCAAAACCGGAGACCATAACGGAAGTGGTGGAAATTGCTAGCTCTCAGAGCACACCACTTGTCCCACCTCCGGATTTTTCTGAATGTTCTTCGAGACTTGATAGTCATTCGGATCACCATGTTGGTTTTGTTGATTCTTTGAATAAACCGATTCCTCTTCATAACTATCAAATGCAATCGTTTATTCCTTGTGTCGGTTGTGGTGAGCCTCTCTTTGGTTCACCCTGTCGTTGGTGTACTTGTGTACAATGTGGTAATGATATCCATAACGGGAGTTGTTTGTTTTGTGGTTCGAGGAATTCATTTAATTATGATCCTAATCAGAACTCATTTAACGACTCCTCAAACTTTTCCAATTACCCACCACAGCCCGACTTATCATATAATCAACAATACTGCTGTGAATTTTGTGGAGGTCCTCACCAAGGATTTGAGTGTCAATCCGGAAACACGTTTGTCTATGAACAATTTTCCAGTGATGCTCAGAACTTTGGATATTACCAAAATCCATATGATTCACTGTCCGGACTCAGCAGTTCTCTTGTTGTGAGTATCTGTGGAGGTCCCCATTACGACTCGATTGTCAAATAGGGAACCCGCCTCCTTGTAACAATTATGACTCTCACATGTGTGATAATTTCCAACCTCCACGGCACCATACGGCTCCAACTCCATCGAGCCGTTGTCTCATGAAATCTCCGGTGATCTTGAAACCGCAATGAAAACACTTGATGATATGATTCAAAACTTTAAGAATCAAGTGAGTGGTGAAAAACCATAGGAGAATTGCTGGCAAGAACGAGAAGCTCGCAAATCTAGGGAAGAATTATTTATCCTAGAGCAAGCAGCTCTAAGGCGTTCCCAATTTCTCAAGGCAAGACTTTATGACGATGACGAGGAGGGTTTTATCCTTTTAGAGATAATACTTCTCAACCCCTCGATCGGTTGATATTCCAAAGATTGAGATTCCATCTCAAACAACTGCTATCACACCCGAGATTCACACTCACTCTCTTATTATGGGGACGAGCATCTCGACACTGCTCCGAAAAGGAATCGGACGAATTGATAAAGTCTAGTGTTGAGGACCTTGTCCCAATCCTGTGAGAGTCACAGGAATTCTTGATCATGTGTGATATATCCTCCTCTCTTGTCTTCCAAAATGATCATGTTGAGATGCTCTCCGATTCGATGATGACGATTCGTTATCTTGTGGAGACATCGTTTATGTGGAAGATTCACCTTCCGAGCTTGTTAGCTTAGAAGAAGAGAATGATGAAGTTCTTGACATCGAAATCAAAGATGAAGCTCTTGAGCAACATTATTGAATGTCAGTCTTCTCATTTCTAAAATCGAGGCTTTCAAAGAGAAACCTATTTCATCTCCTATCCCCATTAAGGATAGTGACATTCTTTCCGATGATTCTATTCCGGAAATGAAAGCCTCCTGTTTTGCTAATATGGGAGAGAAGATTAGTGGCAGTACCACTTCTCATTCTCATAATTCTCTCCTCGATCATGAATCATTTACTTTTGAGGAGTTCGCCAGTGAACTCACTCATATCAATTCTGAATATGATTCATTCACTTTTGAGGAGTTCTCCGGTGAACTCACTCATATCATATCTCCGCGGGAGTATGATAAATTCTACTTTGATCTAGACACTCCCGAGATTTGTCTTGATCACATAAGCTTAAATGATGAGATTCATAATCCTGAAATTATGGATCCTCCTATAGATGAAGATGAGTTAGTCATGATGTTTATCATGATTTTCTATCTCTTCTTCACCTATCCCGTGATTTCTCCTGTTCTTCACTCCTTCGGGAATGAAGACATTATCTTTGATCCCGGCATTCTCACTTATCATTTTTGAGCCGGTTCTATGTATATCTCATCGGTGTGGAACTTTCACGTGCTTCAAATGTTTGTTCAAACATCACGAATGAAAGTCCGATGGAGATTGTTTCTTCCACTTTGCTTCCCATGAACCAATGAATTGGGGTCGAGTCAAGCTAGCGACTGAAATCAAAACGAAGAGAGCACACACCATATGGGTTTTCACCCATATTTCGACTTCTTACCCTTTCTACCACCTAAGTGTGGGGTGATGCCCCACATGTAAAAAAAAAAAAAAAAAAAAAAATCCTTTCAAATAATGGCGTAGTATTTCCCTTTTCGTTCTTTGTTTCGGCATAACCGCGGTACTTTGAATATTGAGGGCAATATTCATTTCTAAGTGTGGGGAATTCTCACGAATTTTATCATATAATTATACCAATTCCCGTTTTGGCCAAAATTTTTTTTGGAGTAAGTGTTTTACACTTTCTCATTTGGTTATCGATCCACCTTGTCTAATAAACAAAAGGATTGGCTAATCCAGAGCAAACGGCTCTTGGTAAAGATATTTCAAATCCGTTTATATGGCTTGCAATTTGCCCAAAATTGTATGGTTCTCAACTCACCATATCCTAAAAAGTGAAGAGTTGGCTAGCCATGAAGGTTATGGCTTGTGGTAAAGGCGGTGGAAAAACCATAATTGGTAATCGGCTCACCAAAGATAATATTGATAATTTATCTAAGAGTTGGCTAGTCCAGAGCAAACGGCTTCGTAAAGACAAAATCAAATCCGTTGAAAGTCGGTGGTTTGCTCAAAATCACATGGTTATCGGTGTACCATGGTTCTTACTTGAACTAAAACATTTGGCTACTCCGAGTAATGGCTTTTGGTAAAGAGTTTAAAATCCATTATGTTTTCTCAAATCATTGCTAGGGACTAGCAATATCTCGATGTGGGGATTGATGAGTGTGTAAATACTCATCATTTTGTACAATATAAACCGCAAAATCATCTCGAAAACACTCGTAAACACATCAAAATGATCAAAATATCACAAATCGAGATTTTATGTGTTTTAAATGCAAAAATATCAAAATCGGATGAAAACATATCAAATTTGCAAAATTGCGCTTTAGTCCCCAAGTTTCTTAAATTGTCAAAAATAGTCCACGAGCCAAAATTTCAAAGAAAAGTCACCAAAGGTCTTTTTAAAATCACAAATTGTCATATTTAGTCCTTTGGTGGAAAATCTAAAAGTTTTGAGAAAATTACAGTTTTGGTCCCTGAGTTTTTAAATTGGTCAAAATTAGTCCTTGGGAATTTCAAAAATGTTCAAATTAGCCCTTGGATTATTAAAACTTGGCAAGACTAGTCCTTTGACTACTTTTCATAAGTTACATGTTTGGTCCTTGGAAATTGGAGCTTTACATCTTTGGTCCTTGGTGTTTTTATTTCACAAACCAACCGGACCCTAATTAAAATACCCAAGCCCTTATTTAAACCCCAAGCCCAATCAAATAAACACCCTGGCCCAAAAATCATTTACCCGGTCCGTTAACCCAACCCGACACCCAAAACCCAACGCTTTAAAATAAACAAACCGCCTTCCCTGTCCCCGACCATCCTGCTCGCCTCGCAATCCACCACCTCTAGCCACCTAAAACCACCCTACTATACATCCTGTCTCCCTCCTCACCAACCTTACAAGTGCATTAATTGCACCCCTTTCCTGTCTAAAGTATCGAACCCAATTTTGGCGCCAAATCCTCTCAACGGTCAAGATGGCTCAAAATCAATCCAATGGCTCTTATTGTTCTTTGGAAGTGTCCAGAGAGAAAGAGAGTTTGGTGCATAAAAGAAGCAAGGAGGATGCACGAAGAGGAGTTAGTTTTTAGTTTTTAGTTTTGAGCACCTTTCACTCTTGTATTCGTGAGTCTAGTGTGTTTTTCAATTCGGTTCTTGTATTTTCAAGTTAAATTTAGTATTTGTTCTCCGTATTGAATTAAAGTTCTTATTAATGAAATCTTAGTTTTCATAATTCCTTAGCAAATTCTCGTTCTCAACATTTTAGTCCTTTTAACTCATTTGGTTATTGAAATTAAGCTTATTCTCATTTCAATTCGGTCTTGTTATTTTACAAATAAAAAAAGAATCTAAAAAAACAAAGAAAAAAAATCCTTTCAAAAATAATAAAAAAAATTATCTCTAAGAACTGCTTTTAAAGTTGAGTCCAGTTGTTTCTTATGTTATCGTAAGCTTGTGTAAGCTCGGTGAAAGCTTTTCAATGGTTTATTAAAGTGCCTACTCAATTGCTTCTCAATGGGTAATTTGGTCAAAGAAAGTCAATGATGCAAGAACATGGTTCTAGATTGTCGATATAAGTCGGGTTATGGTTGATTTTGAAGTGAGTGGGGTTAATATCGAGGTTTAGAATAGTGATAATCTCATCTCGGTTGCAAACCACTTGTGGTTGGACTTTTGTAAGTTTTCATATTGTCATCTTAATCTCAGTAATAATAGAGTTGATAGCTTAGTTGTTGTTTACTTTTGTCTTATCTAGTTTAGATAATGTACTTAGTTGCTTAACTGGTCTCTATTTTAATTTTTCTAGCTTAGTAGTTGATTTTGCATAGTAAGTGTTCTATTTCTATATAATCTGCAACATTAGCTTTAGGGTGCTTTTGAGGTTTCTTGTCAATGATAGTACTGCATTTAGGGGTTATTTGGTCAATTAGTTCAGATCAATTTAACACTTAGGTTGGTTTAGTAGAATAGTGGTTGAAACTAACAAATGTGGCTAAACCAAGTTTGGGAATAGATAAATTTGAGCTTAAAGTGATATTAAGTTTGTAAGTTTGTTTGCATTGCAAGAGTACCCAACCATTTAGTACCTTTAGCTCATGAAATTGCATCATAAGTACTCAACAACAACATCTCCCTTAACTGTGGTAGCTCCTTTTTGAGTAGAATTCAACGGACCATAGACTCGATTTAGGTTTAGAAGTACTTACAATAGCTGGCATTAGTCTCTGTTTACTCTATAACTTCATTATCGGTGAGTCATTTGAAATCAAAAATCATTTTAGTCAACTTTACATTTCTGTCTCAAAAGTCAAAGTAACATGAAAAGCGGTTTTCTTTAGAACTTGCGGACCTAGCATCGAATTCATTACTGTTGATTTATAGCCTAAAAATTGGTTTAGGTATAGTCGCTAGGTGGTCTTGAGATTGCAACATCTGGATTTAAGTTTCTAGTTTATTTAGTGGCTTAATTTTACTGTTGGAAGTTGAATCGAGTAAGTGTCTGTGCGCAGCATTAAGTCGCATTGTTCTCTCAGAGGAATTGCAGACCTCGCGCCAAGCTTACTAGTGCTTTCCTTGGTCTCAATTTTGGTTTACAAGGTCCCAGATAGGTTAAGTTTAGGTTCCAGCTTTCGCTTTCTAGTCTAGCTTATTTGTGTGGATTATACTTAAGCTCAAAGTTGGCCCCTAAAAACTGTTTTAGGATATAAGCTCACATATTCAGATCTGATCAATTTGTAATACAGAGGTTTAAGGCAAGTAAGATTAGTTGCATTTGGGTTATTATAGCACATTAGGATTTCTGAAATCAGTTGGTTCAAGATAGTGCTTATTTGCCTATTATAAAGTGCTTATTACATATCAGTATACACTGCAGCTCATAATATTCATAAATAAGCTCATGTTTTCTTATTTTTCATAGCTTTAGAATACCATTTTAGAATTTTCCTGAGTTTTTCATCATTTTTAGTCATTGTTTGCTATTTTTATCAATTTAAACTAGTTTTAGGCAATTTTAAATAGCTTTTAATACAAATAATTAAGAAAAGCTTCAAAAATAATTTTCAATTTTCTTAAGTTCGATAAATATAAAAAGTAAAAAAGTAATTTTCCATATTTTTCATAGTTTATTTTGTAATTTTAGCAATTTAATTAGTTTTAATAGTTTAAAATTCATAAAAATAGAAAAATAATCATAAAAATAAAAAATAGTTTTGAAAATTCTAGTTTGATATTTTAGACTTTTCCATTTCATAATTTTATTTTCTAGCTTTATTTCCTATTTTCTTGTACTTTAGGTAATTATTTAATAGTTAAAAATAGTTTTTAATTAATAATAATTAGAATAATAGTTATAAAATAATTTTCTTTTTCCAAAAGTTTCTTTTATCATTAGGATTGTAAAATGTATTTTTCATATTTTTAGGATTTATATTGTATAAGTTTCACGTTTTTATTTGTACGTTTACGTAGATTTTTAATTTAAACGTAAGTTTTTAGTTTTAAGTTTTAAACGTTCATCATTTTAAAAATAGTGATAGCGTTTATTTAATATTTTAATCTTTTAATTTCCTTTAATTTTCATTTTAGCCCTTGTAGTTTATGTCCTTTTCCGAAGTTATAATAATTCCAAATTCTCTTTTCCGTCTAAATCTCCGATCACTATCGTGAGGTGATCCATTACAAACTTCATTTGGGACATAACGACCGGGAAACACTATACTCCCGATCCTCATTGATTTCGTGCTTGAGCTGTTTTAAGTTTTCTTACGCTTGCGTGAGGAACTTAGCGGTTTCTTGGCGATCGGTATGTCCAACCTAATATCATCATGCCATCAACAGAAGATGTCGAGTATGTCTCGGTTGTCTCAACTTGATACGGTCCTTCATCAATTGACTTGAGAATGTTGACTCCATTTTCTTTTCCCAAACAGTACAATCTAATTCGTTGAGCCCATGAGTCATAGTCGATTACACAAGCATGGGTGGGCGAGTATCGATCCACCGCTTGAACATCCTCGACAATGAAGAGATGATTGTAGGTATGTTGGTAGACATGATTACATATTTCACGGGATTTTAAAACTCTATGATTAAACCGGGAAATATATTCTTTCACGGGATTTTACTGAATCAAGAGAAAACCGTATTAGAAACAAAATCAACCAAGTCGCTATAACCCTTGAAGACAAGTCGCTAAGTCACCAAGTCGCTAAGTAGCAACTCGCTAAAGGCTCAAGTCGCTATGGATCAAGTCGCTAGACACAAGTCTCTATGAAGCAAGTCGCTAAACACAAGTCGGTAAAGCAGCAAATCGCTATGCTGACAAGTCGCTAAGTAGACAAGTCGCTAAAGAAAAACTCGCTGAGAGGTTAAGTCGCTAAAGAGTAACTCGCTAGTAACAACAAAGACAAGTCGCTAGAAATAGTAAAGACAAGTCGCTACGTCGAACAAGTCGCTAGCCGAAGTGGTGTCTCCACTACTTTGTACTATTTGTCGTCTTGTCTCAATAGACAAGTCGTTAGGGCTCAAGTCGCTACTTTTTCAACTACAAGTCGCTGCAAACTAATGAAGCAAGTCGCTACGAAGAAAAATACTACGAGACTCAAGTCGCTAGGTTGAAAAACTTAAATACAACCCATTTCAATCCAAAACAAGCCCAACCACAGTGATTTAAGCTTTCCAAATCAAAACCCAAGCACTTACAATGATTCTAAACACAAAAGTACACTCAAAATTCAAACTTTAACATAAGAGATGATCCAAATGATGCAAAAACCACTAAACTTTTTCAAACTCAAAAACCACATAAAACCACTAGAAATCCAAGGATATGTAAGAGAGATGATCAAACCATGGCTCTTGATACCATTTGTAACATATTGGATTTCACAAACACATCAAATCATGATTACAAATAGGCGTATAACTTGAGGTTTTAGAGAGAGAAAGAGTTAGAGGTTTGGGAACTTAGTGAGAGAAAGTATAAGTATTATTATGAGCTCCAACCCTCTACCTTGGGAGGTAGAAGGTATTTATAGTCTTACATGAAACGCCACCTACGGGCTGTGGATCAGGCATACAGTGGGTAAAGACCCGTCCATCCTCCATGGTGTTACTTAACATTAAATAACTACGACTACGAGCTTTCTAACGATTACATATACTTGAGGTGACCGACACTTTAATAACTGGATTTACTAAATCCTAACACTACAGCAGGTAAAAAGCTTGGAGGTTTAGGTATATTCTCAAGCTATTTTTTCAGGAATAATTGAACAAATCTAGGGTACATCAAGAATGGTGAACCATTAGTGATATGAGAAAGCATACCATCCAGAATCATTCGTGAAAAATTAAAAGGTTAATTGGTAGCTAATCCCACTAATGCAGAAGCTATGCTTGCACCAAACTGTTGCCATGCAGTACTTTTGGGACTCAAGCAGTGAAGTAAAACATGAATGAGATATTTCCAATGAGGACTAAATAAGGGCTTCGAAAAGTAGTTTTAGTGAGAGAACCTTCATACCCTATATCTCGAGTGTATCCCAAAGTACTTGATTTTCAAACGAACAACACCTTCTTCATCATGAAAAATAAATCTTCCTTATTGTAGCCTCGGTGATTGAATTGTCCTTCCAAAGAACCTTAGCGTGAATTAATGATTCATCATCTTGCAAATCGATCTAGCAAGAGCCCAAAATTGTTGAATCCATGGTCCAATAATTTCAGGATTGACCAGGAGAGCATAATTGATTGAAGACCCAGTTAGGAAATCAATAATAGCATGAAAATTGATGTTCGATGGTGTCTTGTCAAAATTAGCGATCATGTTGTGCTTACTACAGGTGTCACGATTAGCCATTGGTTGTTGGTAGAAGGATGAATGGATCGGCGAAGGTGGATTTGATGAGAAAAGTGATGATGGAAGAATGAATGGATAGATAAGTATAAAGATGAGAGTAAAAATCGGTAGGGTAGTTATTTATGGGTAAGATTTTAAAAAATCAATGCCCAATTAATAAAGTTGCCGTTGGAATTGGCATTTACCCACTCCGTAGCAAAGTTGTTGAGTTTTACCCCTTATTTATGACCGTTGGAATAGTATTTGACAAAGCAAGAAGATTTCCACGTAGCGGTACTTTCAAAGCAAGATTTTCTAGTGAATTCTAAGCGATTTTCCATCCTCTTTTCCAAGAGCAAAAACATCAAAGAGCATTGTGTTGCCTCCCTCAAACAATGCATAGGACTAAACTAAACTAAATTAAGTCCTCCCTTAAATGTAGCTTAATAATTAATCATACCAATACTCACTACTAAATGGTTGAATCTTGAAACATCAAATCCCTTTGTGAGTAGATCACTACATTGTCATCTGTGTGGACCTTGATAACATTAATGAGCCCTGTGCTCATAAAAATCACGAATAAAGTGATGCCTAATATGAATGTGCTTGGTCTTGGAATGATAAACATGATTCTTCACAATACAAATTCTATTCTCATTGTCAATGTTGATAGGAATATTCTTAAAATTGAATCCATAATCCAAGAGTTGATTACGCATCCACGTGACTTGTCCACAACAACTTGCGGCAGAAGAACATATTACGCTTGATGGATGATGTTCTTTGCAATGGTTTGTTTTTACATTGCCATGAGACTAATCTTCTTCCAAGATATTGGCATCCTCCAGGTGGTTGATCTTCTATCATAATTATCTCCCGCATAATCACCGTCTCAAAAAGCTTCCAAGTGAAAAGGAGAATCCTTAGGATACCACAACCCTAACTTAGGTTGTTGCTTGAGATAACTAAAATCCTCTTGACGCATTCATATGAGAGACCTTGGGTGAGACTTGATATCTTGAACATAAACATCTGACAAACATGATGTCAGATCTAGATGCGATTAAGTACATAAGACAACCAATCATTGATCTGTAAAGTTTGACATCCACAGCTTCTCCATCTTCATCTTTTCCTAATGAGTTTAAAGCTTTAATGGGTGTGGTGACCGGCTTGATAGTACTGAAGTTAAACTTTTTAAGAATGTCAGTGACATACTTATCTTGACTAGTGAAGATTCAAGTATTTGATTGTTTAACTTGAAGCCCCAAAAAGAAAGTTAATTCACCCATGGAACTCATTTGAAACTCTAGTTGCATGAGCTGCTCAAATTCTTTCACCATTGATTGTTTTGTAGCTCCAAAGATAATATCATCCACATATATTTGAACAAGCATTATATCCTTTTTGTCTCTCTTGATAAACAAAGTCTTATCAATTGCACCTCTCCTGTAACCATGTTGCAATAGAAAAGTGGAGAGTCTTTCATACCAAGCTCTAGGATCTTGATGAAGGCCATACAGAGCCTTAATAACTTTGTAGACTTTGTTTGGATGTGCAGGATCCTCAAAACCAGGAGGTTGTTTTACATAGACTTCCTCTGTAATTTTGTCGTAAAGAAAGGCACTCTTGACATCCATTTGATAAACAGGAAATAATCTTATGGCTTCAATCCTTGCTACAGGAGCAAACACTTCATCATAGTCCACTCCTTCTTCTTGTCTATATCCTTGTGCAACCAATCTTGCTTTGTTCTTGATGACATTACCTCTTTCATCTCTCTTAACTCTGAAAACCCATCTTGTACCAATTACTTTCTTTCCATCTAGTAAATCACATAGTACCCAAACATCTTGAAGTTTGAATTGAAGAAGTTCTTCTTTCATGGCTTTAACCCAACTCTCTTTAGCTAATGCTTGAGATATAGTCTTGGGTTCTTCTTGAGAGATAAAGCGAGCAAATAAGCATGTTTGTTGATCCTTATGATTCATCTGTTTTGTTTATAAACAAAGCTAAGTAAAGCATTATGTTGCTTAGAGACCTTTAGCTTTTGTTCTTGTGAGCACTCCTGAAGTAGAAGGTCCAATGATTTGATCAACGGGATGATCTTTATGAACTCTTAATGTAGGAGTTGGTGGAACTTCAAGATCATCACCTAAATTTGTGAAATCAGGTTCTTCATTGGAATTTGAGAAAATACTTTCATCTTCTAACTCATCATCAGTATCTACTAACCTAGGCATGTTTGGATCATTCAAATCATCAGAAGTACTGTTAACTGGTTCAGCAGTACTTTGATCCAAAGTACTATGATCCAAAGTATTGTGAGAGTAATCTGTAGACTTACCCTTTTTCTTTTCTGCTTCATAAGCTCTTCTTTAATCATCTTTATAAGATTTTGCTATTGTTTCTTGAAAAAGCATCCTATTAAGTTCATCTTGAATAGCTTGATCTTCATCAGACAATATGGATTTTGGTTCAACAGTACTTTTCTCCTTTTCAATAGTTATGGGTTCTTCATCAGGAACATCATCAGGTCTAATATTGACTCCATGAACAATGTACTATAAATCTTCTTCTTTGTGAACAACTTGATTTTCTTCTCTGACGGGAACATAGTTCATAGAAGGAGTCAAAACATCAAGATCAAACATCCAATCAGGACCTTTACCTTTTTGATTTTCTTGATCTTCAAGAAAATCAACATGAAGACAATCTTGAACCTTTTTGGTAACCTTGTTGTACACTCTAAATCCTTTGCTATTGGTACAAGAACTCAATAAGTATCCTTTATCGCCTTGCCATCAAATTTTCCCGGAGAGTCAATAGTATTGAGAATAGTCGAGGAGGGCGACCAAAGGTTTCATAAAATGAATGTTGGGTTTGTTTCCATAAGCAACTCATAAGGTGTCTTCATCGAGGTTTAGTGGTGATACTCTATTTAACACATAACAAGCAAGATTTACGACTTTTAAAATTGAATAGGTAATAAAGAATCTGCAAGCATTGTTCTTGCTGCTTCTATCAATGTTCTATTCTTCCTTTTTGCAACACCATTTTGCTGTGGAGTTCTAGTAATGTTAAACCCCCTCTTAATCCCTTTCTTGGCACAAAATTCATCCATAAACTTGTTTTTGAATTCAGTCCCATTATCATATCTAATAGATCTTACTTTGAGTCTCAATTGATTTTCAAGGGCTATTATAAGATCATGAATAGCATCAAAGGTTTCATCTTTAAATCCCAAGAAAAAGACCCAACTAAATCTATTGCAATCATCTGTTACAACTAAGCAGTATTTCTTCTTGTTTAAGCTTGCAATGTAAACAGTCCAAACATATCCATGTGCAACAACTCTAAAGGTTCTCTAATAGTTCTTTCCTCAATCTTCTTGCATGAAGCTTTGTGTTGTTTACCCTTCTTGCAAGCCAAACATGAATGATCATTCTTGTATGTTTTAGAAGGTAAACCTCTAACTAAATTGCCTTTAACCAACTTGTTGATATTTTTGAAATTCACATGTCCTAATCTTCTATGCCATAGATGTGCTTCTTCAAGTGTTGCCCTTGATACTAAACATGTTGTTCTTTCAGTATAGTTAATATTCTTCAAATCTAGACTGTACACATCATTGGTTCTTGGTACTCTCAGTGTTACCAAGTGATCATCAACAAGCTTGAACTCAGGGGAGAGAATAAGACATTCTGTGTCAGTGAATAACACAGGGTGCTTCTTGTCACAGATCTTAGATACGGACAAAAGGTTGAACTTTAGCTCCTTCACATAACGAACATTCTCAAAATCAATGCATCTTGCCTTGATGGTTCCTTTCCCAGTAATTCTACCTCCATTAGGATCATTCCTAAAAGCAACTCTTCCTCCAAAATATGCCTTAAAATCTGACAGAATCTCCTTGTCTCCTGTCATGCTTCCAGAACAACCACTATCAACAATCAAATGATCTTTAAGCTCCTCTTCTGGGTTGCCCTGCATAAAAGATGAAAAAGTTAGTTTCTTTTAGGAACCCAAACCATTACTGACTTGTGTTCCCCTTGTGGAGTGAAATACTCAAATTCTTTGAGTATGTAATCTCCACTGTTTTTGAAAACATTATCAATTATTTTCTTTTGTTTCAAAACTTGTGTTGGATTTTCAACAAAACTCTCTTTTTCAACAAAATTCTCTTTTTCACCCTTACTTACTGAAAGTACTATTTGTCCCCCATCAGTACTTTCTTTCTTAACCCAGTTGGTTTTAACACTTTGTGTTGATTTCTTTGATCTAGGTACTCTATTTGAGGTGTAATGCCTTCTAGGTTGATAGTAATTGGATCTCCGTGGTCTTCCATTCGAAAAAGTGCTAGCAGTACCTTGATTGGGTGAAAACCTAGCAGTACTTTGAGAGGGTACTGCTTGAGAAACCTTTGACTTACTAGTACCTTGAAAAGTGTTGCTTGAGGGTACTGGTGGTTTGGAAAAAGGTCTTTTCTGGTGAGGGTACCTATAGTCTTTGTTGAAACCAAGATCCGGACTCAACTAGGGTATAATAACAATGATTGAATAGATGCACAGCGGATAATAATTAACACAATCAAAGTTACCAACAAGGTTTTTCACTATTAAAACAATGATCCTCTATGGATCCTTTTATGATGTTTCTCTGGAATGTTTTTCTCCAGAGGTTTTTCTTTTTCGTTCAAGTGTTTCTAATACAAAAGACCTCAGTTCCTTTTATACACAAGGAACCCTAAATAAAACAATAATATAAAATAAATGCAT
The DNA here is from genome assembly GCA_022545495.1 of Chrysanthemum lavandulifolium. NCBI lineage: Eukaryota > Viridiplantae > Streptophyta > Magnoliopsida > Asterales > Asteraceae > Chrysanthemum > Chrysanthemum lavandulifolium. Next base: position 142,971,223 of record CM040242.1, read on the forward strand.
ATCACTACCTAAAATAGCTCATGCAAATCCTAACAAACTAATAAATATACGGAATATCTATATCCGTAGAAACCAACTATACTATAATATAACTTCAGCAGAAGTCCTTCTTGAGAATCCATATACTTGATGAGATTCCTTCAAGAGAATCCATGTACTTGATGAGATTCCTTGACGTTATTTTCAAAGATAATTCATACTTCATGAAATTCCAACAATCCTCCCTAAACTGGAATTTGACATGGTTAAGTTCCGGTTTCACGATAATACTTTAACGCTTGAACTTGAGGATTGTACTCGAACATCGGACAAAGAATCAAAACAAGTACATCTCTATGATGACAAACTTTGAAACTCCGGATCTTTGCGTGACAAATGACAACATGTACATCAAAACAAATTAGTTTCATACTATTCTCATCACATCCGGTGTGTGAACACCGTGAGAGGTGAATCATTGAAAATAATGGATTTGATGTCTCTTTACCAATAGCCATCACTCTTTGGAGTAGCCAAATGTTTCGATTCGAAAACTATGGTACATCGATAACCATCGATTTATGAGCAAACCGAAACCATATAAATGGATTTGATATGTCTTTACCGTAGCCGTTTGCTCGGGACTAGTCAATTCTTGGATTCCAAAAGGAATAAACCATGGTGAATTGATGACCATACAACCGTCGACAATGAAGCATGGGTGGTTGCATACCCTATGATTTTGAGCAAACCATTACGACTATCAACGGAATTGAGATGTCTTTACCAAAGACCGTTTGCTTTGGACTAGCCAACTCTTTGATGGAATGCCGTCATCATCATGGTGAGTTGATTACCATTTATGGATTTCCGCACCTTTACCACAAGCCATAATCACGTGGGCTAGTCAACTCTTGTGTCGACAAGACATGGTGAGATGAAAACCATAAGTTGTGTGGTAATTAACCAACACCAAAACACGCAAGCAAGAAAGAGTAAACCGAACACGAGACGGGTTAGAGCTTTTTTTTTTTTTTTTTTTTTTTTTTTAAACGAAATATAAAATAAAGAAAAAATAAATAAATAACAAAACATGGAAAATAAACCATCAAGCATCGGAGAAACCAAAGACAGTTGTAGTGTCGGCAGATACACTAAGCCTCCCTTAGGCGTATGAGGATCCAACATCTGCAAAAATGGTTAGAAGACAAATATACAACAATAAGCCTCCCCTTAGGCTTATGCCTCTCCTCAATCAATGCACCTGACAAAGATTATTGTTCTTGGGTACCCAGAATGAACCGTTTCTTTGAGTTTTCCAAGAATAACCTTTTGAGGGCTTAACAACAGTTGCCACTCCAACTCCACCATGTGCCATATTCATATGAGATACATAAGGTGTATAGGACTGAAAATAAGAACTAGTAGGTCTATATGGCTTAAGTATAGCATTACTGTTCCACCACCGGTAGTAGCGGTGAAGAATATCCTCCACCGAGGGAACTGGAAAGGCCTATTAAGCTGTCGTGACATATGCATACACCTTTGGCTTACCAAGAGAAACGGTTTACCCGCTCTCACATGTGCGACTTTGGGAACAAATGGAGGAATACTAGCAACATTAGTCCATGTGGGTCTAAAAGTCTTATGGCGGAGGAAACACCCATCTTTTTCTCATGATAATCACGGTCTTTAATAAGATGGAGTTTACTACCACACACAAAACAAGATTTCTTCTTAAAGACTTATTCTTAACACAACTTTGTTTATTACATTTAAACTTATCGAAACAAAATTAGAAGCAAAATTGTGTTTCACGGAAAATGGCGGCTTTGTTTTGGGTTCATCGGACTACTTTGGACTTGGGTGTGGTCATGGGTGTGTGCCTAGGTGAGTCGACTTTTCACTTGAATCACATGAGGCATAGTCGGTGGACTTTAGGTGCGAAGACTTGTCCTTTGTTAGAACCGAGAGCGAGTCATCGGTTTTGCTACTAAGGTCCGGCAAGTCACTTGACTTTTACCATATAAATGGTGTGATCCATCAAAGTCAGCAGGATGGATAGGTCAATAGGCATATGTTCTCCTCTAATAGGACCGGGGGCGGGATGTAATTGACCTTCTTTGACAAAATTAGCTAAGCCGGTGGCGTAGATTTACGCCCATCATATTTAGCTTCGGTCCTACATACTTTTTAAACCCTAATCCTATTGGATGCGTCTGAGATTGACTAGTATAGATAATTCTATTTAAGCTTTTACCAGACATTTGATATTCATTATTTCTCGCAATTTCCTCATCTAGTTTTTCTTTTAGCACTAAGTTTTCCGAGATAACCTTATCTTTTTCTTTTTCCGTGAGTGCTAAATCATTTTTAGTACAATCTAGATCACTTTGCAACACCCTAATCTTCTCATCATAAGCCAATTGATTCTTTTGAAACCAAACTTTTTGTCTTTCTAATGTCTTTAAAGCCTGTTTATAAGCTTCAACTTCAACATAGCATTCATTATATTTAGGTTTCAAAACATCATAGGCTTCTTTTAGTTCATTATATCTCTCTTTACAACTATAATCACAAGTATGTACCTGAGAGATGCCCATGAATGCAAAGTGTGGATTGGCAAGTTCTTCAGCATAACCTTGAGCATCAACTTCGTTGCTCATCTTCTTGAATTCAGCCTTTCCACCATACCTCTCTTTGAGTGCATTCCATATACAACTTGCATCATCCATATAACTAAAATCTGCTACATGATCAGCAGGAATAGATTTAAGCAAGGTAGTTTTGGCCTTTGACTCTCTTTGTACAGCAATGTGTTCATCTGCAGTCATTGGAGGAAGATAAAAGAGATTTCCATCGCGATCACATCCAGTTCTTTTCAAACTGTTGCCATTTTAGATCACCTTCCAGATATTCATATCATTATTCATGATCCAGCGTTCCATCTTCTTAGCCCAAACATCGTACTCATCATTCATCAAATAAGGAAACACATCATCACTATTATTATCAAATTCGCCCATTATAAAGGTGTAAATTGATAGAATCTTACTATACCAATTTTGCCAATCAAAAGAATAATATAAACCAATCTATGAATCAGTACAGTAACTCCCCAAGAAATATCACGAGATGTCCAATCTCAAATTAAATTCTATGACCAATCACAAATAATTTGAGCCAATAACAAAGAATACACACCTATTGGGATCAGCGTGTAACTTACGAATCAAATAAATTTGATCAGCAAACAAGCAATATACATTCACATGACCTCTTCAGCAGAAATGAGATCAAAGTACACAATAATATCCCAAGAGCACTCGCTGACCAATCACAACTAGAGAACCACCACAACAATCATGTAATGCTTCACACTGAATCAATTCTCACGTATGATGGACCAAAACGCCGCAACTTCTGACTTCACGTTTAACTTCAGCAGTAATGAGCCAAAAGGTCAAACAAACACACGTGATACAATGTGATCTCTTCAACCAATATCAATAAACAATTTGGTCCCACTCGTATGATCAAACCCACCTAGCCCCACGAGAAGATCAAATAAAAACAATTTAACTAACAGAAGACCAATTATAATTGTGACAGTGTAACAACTGTATACTGCAGAACAGTGTATACCATCAATGTGAGATTCGAAAAAGAGAAATCTTTGACCAATCGGATGTATCTCAATGCCTAAGAGTCACGTGAGATAATTTAAAACAAGGAGCATTATCAATCAACAAATAAAATATCATCCACCGTCCTGCTGCCTAAGAGTCACGTTAACAGGTCAACGAGTGGGGACCAGCCAATTCAATGTCCAACACGTGATCAGCAATTCACAAACATTATCATGCTGCGACTTCTATTGGTTAACTAAAACATTGGACCAATGAATAAGATGACAACACTTGTGAGATAGCCACGTGATAGTCTTGGATCAAATGTTGTGTTTCAATTTAATTCGAGCTCCACAATAATCAAAAATCACCGTACAGGTTATTTGATTAGCCAACACAAAATCCAAGTCACTTGATTATATTTAAATATGGGACCACCGTGAATCAGTACAAGTAAAACCTAATATCACAAAAGCCGCAACTTTTGACCCCTCAAATCTTCAAACTCGTTGACCAAATAAACTGAAACCGATCAATGACTATCAATTTAGATCATAAACAGTCCCACGTGTTCACACAATTCTAATGACCAATGAAATAATCCCAGCAATGATATTATATAAAACAAATGGGGATCAGCCACATCAAATAAATATAACGGATTATATTAAATTAGTATAACCTGTTATAAGTACCGAACAGTAGCCCCATAAAAATATAACTGCTCTTCTTCGTTATCCCTCTTTTCTTTTCAAATCTGTTGTGAAAACCCTAATTACAGAAAACCTTATCAACCCTAGATCGAGAGCCACCCGCTCTGATACCACTTGTTGAAACCAAGATCCGGACTCAACTAGGTATAATAACAATGATTGAATAGATGCACGGGATAATAATTAACACAATCAAAGTTACCAACAAGGTTTTCACTATTAAAACAATGATCCTCTATGGATCCTTTTATGATGTTTCTTGTTTTCTCCGAGAGGTTTTCTTTCGCTCAAGTGTTTCTAATAAAAGACCTCGGTTCCTTTTATACACAAGGAACCCTAACTAAAACAATAATATAAAATAAATGCATATCACTACCTAAAATAGCTCATGCAAATCCTAACAAACTAATAAATATACTGGAATATCTATATCCGTAGAAACCAACTATACTATAATATAACTTCAAAGAAGTCCTTCTTCAAGAATCCATATACTTGATGAGTTCCTTCAAGAGAATCCATGTACTTGATGAGATTCCTTCAAATTATTTTCAAAGATAATTCATACTTCACGAAATTCCCAACAGTCTTTTGAGAAATTACTATGGTTAACCCTATGTGAGTGATTCCAAACTGGTTTATTCTCCCTTGGCTTATGGTTGGTAGATGTAGTCTTTGGGAATTGGCTTAAATATTCTGAGTGAAAGTCACAGTCCTTAATCAAATGATCAGGACTATAACAAACATAACATAATTTTTGACCCATAATCCCAAGTTTTCTTCCTTTAGTTCTATGACCAAAACTATCCTGACTTTTTGGTGAATGATTAAAAGATTTTCTAAAGTTAGCAGTATTTTGAAAAGTTTTTCTTAAAGGTACTGCTGAATGTCTAGCAGTACTTTGAGATGAAGGTACTGCTTATTTTGAAAAAGCTTTAGGAAACCTTTTATCATTGTTAACACACCCTGAACTCTTAACATTATCATCCTTAGGTTTCTTAACTGTTTCTTTTAAGGATTCAGAACTACATGGACTTGAATTAGATTGACCAGTAAGCTTTTTCCTAAACTCTAAATTGTCTACTCTAAAACAAGAAACATCTGTCCTAGGTGGTTGAAAACTACCAGTGGGTGGAGGAACTTCATTATAACCCTTGTCTTTCTTAAATTCAGGAGGTGTTTTACTAATTGATTCCTCATTACTAGATGTGTTTTCTTCTGAGCTAATGAGTTCATCATCACTAGTTGTTATCTCCTCTCGAATCAATTTGTTCCTTATCACTAGTTGGGTTCTCTTCTATCTCGCTATACTCAACACCAAAACCTAGGCCGCTTTAATGTGTGCTCTTCTTTGTTTTTCAACAAAACTAACATGTGAAAGACCAGATTCTTTCCAACTAGCAAATTTTTCTAACAATTCATCCCTTTGTTTAGTGATCTTTTCAAGTTCAGAAACCTTACATCCTAACTTCCATTCACTCAATTTTAATTGATAATCTTGTTGCTCATATTTTTCTGCCCAAGCCATTTCATATTTTCATGAGTGATTATTTTGGCTTCCATTGACTCTAAAGTCAATTGATAACCAACTACCTCAGACCTAGCCCTTCTACAATTATCTCTTTTAGTCACATAATCTTTAAGCAATTTTTGATAACAATCATTACATTTAGAGCATACCTCAGAGATAGTGGATGAACTTGGTGAAGTAGCTACCATAGCAAGCATAACAGGTTCTTCCTCACTTTCCATGCTCCAATCAAAGCTTCCAAGGCTATCTCTTGATTCCAAAGCAACAAATCCTGGTTCCTCATCAAAAGTTGTGCTCCAATCAAACTCTTCCACTGCAACCATAGAGTAGGTTATTGGTTCATCATTAAATTCAGCACTCCAGTCAACCTCTGATAGATTTTCTTGAGCAACCAAAGCTTTTGGTTTTGGTTCAATAATAGGAACTTCCTTTCTTTCAACCTTGGGTTTCTCAATCATTCTATTTGCCTGATACTTAGCAAACTTTCATTCTCTTGCAAAGTGTCCAGGCCTTTGACAATTAAAGCATTCAATCTTAGATTTGTCAAATGCTATACCCTGTTTGGCTTTGAAGTCAATACCTCTTCCTATTTTCTTCATGAACTTCTTGATCCTTGCAGTGATCATGGCAACTTGCCATCTTATGTCAATTTCTTCTAGATCATCCTCTTCAATTTGCAACAAATCTTCTTCATAAGTAACAGGTAAAGTGGCTTGTTGAGCAAAGAAGGAACATACAACATCATCAGAGTTGATGATGTTTGATGGTGATGAGGTGGTAGTAGTCATGGTTGTGCAAATATGCCGTTTATCACCAACAGTACTTTGAACATGATAAGCAGTACTTTTAGTGGAAGTACTGCCTTTGTTTTCAGAAGACACAAAAGCAATGTTGTGAGATTTTGAATTTATTTGACCATTCATCTCATGCTCATACACCTTTAAATTGTTGTAGAGATCATCAAAGTCCATAGAATCCAAACCAGGTTGTCCTCTAATCATAGTAGCAACCACATGCCATACGGATCGCAAACTTCTTAAGAACTTCAAGTTTGCATCTTCAACAGATACCTCTGCATCATATAACTCTAGCATACTAAGAAGATTTTGGAATCTGTCATATGCAGCATCAAGACCTTCTCTTTCACCAACAATGAATGTTTCAAACTATTGCTTCAATAGATTTCTATGCATCTTCTTGGAAGAATCATTACCTCTAAATCTTGTCTTGATAGCAGCCCATAATTGTTTTGCATCCTTAGCATCATGAAACTTTAGTAGGTGACCATCGTGAATAGCGAACAACATGATGTTGAGAGCCTTATCTTGATTTCTTTTGTAGTCATTGGCAAGGTAGGTGAGGTGGTTTAGGTTCTCCAGAACTGCTACAGGTTCTTCAAGAACGACATTACCATTGACAATCACATCCCATAGTGCATGGTCTGTAATCGCAATGTACTGCCTCATCTTCATGCTCCAGAGATCATATTCTCCCTTCTTGATGATAGGAATTCTGAGTGAGGTGATGGATGGGATTGATGCAACTTCAGTCGACATCTTTTATGGTTTGTAGTTAAATCGGTTTTAAGGGTTTCTTCTTAATCAGAGTTTCCACACAAGCTCCAATGCCACTTGTTGGATCGATATACTCTGACCAAACTAACTATGTAGCTTGTAAGGGTTTAGCAACCTTGGATAAATCCAAAGCTACTAATGATGAAACACTGATATAACTATGTTAAGTATGCGGAATCTACTTCAACAAAGCTAAGAAGAATAACTTTGAACTTCAACGATTATATTAAAACCAAAATTTGAACCTGCTTATTATACAGATTCACTAACAACCCTAATCGCTAAATAACTCTAATAGCGTACTTGCATGTGTGTCTCTAATGCCAATCTAGGGGTCCTTTTATAGGCATAAGGAAAACCCTAGTCGGTTTACAATTCTTGTACGACAAGTAAACTAATTCTAATCTAAGAATATTCTAGAATTACATAACAATCCTTAAACGATTTGCATAACAGTCCTTTAACATAGCAGTACTTTGACGAGCAGTACTTTAAGCAGTACTTTGATCTTCAGCAGTATTTTGACTTTATACCCCAACATATGATCTTGTTTAAATGAGTTTGTTGGAAAACTACTAGTCTTGTTTCATTTGTCGGTAAAACATGTTTTAAGAAAAAGGACCGAAAGGATTTCTCTTGTGTTTTATTCCAAAAAGTTAAGTGACAAACTAGTATGGGGATATGGTGATTGACAACCACCATGTTTACTTATTGAAACAATACTATAAACATTTTCATCACGAAAGGTCGAAAGATTCATAGGAACGAGTTTAATAAGAACATTTTACAAACAAATGGATTTTCTAAAGGATAATCATTAGGATAAGGACCGAAAGGATTACCTATATGTTATTGTTCTTAAAATGATTTTACAAACATAAACCATGGGTTGGAAATCATTTGCTTATGATTTGTGCATCACATCAAGTGTTTACACCAAGCCTTCATGAACACTTACTAGGATTGCCTATAGACTACATACAAGTATATGTTTCTTTATATTGAATTTCACTAAAACCATCATTTTTCAAAAGAGAGCCTTGACAAAGCTTTCTTGTTACCAATCTTTTAAAACAATTTCAAAAGCAAAATCCCTTGGGACGATCTCGACTTATCCACCTTTGCTATCGCGAACGAGTATACTTGCTCGTATGTGTTTATAGTAATAACCGGATAACTCGTGTTTATAAATTTTTAAAACTTGCACACGGTAAGCACATCACTAATGTTTTATCAAAATGAAGTCCGGTTGATTTCCAAAATTTAAGCCCAATTTATTTTCAAAACAATATTTTTCCATTTTTAAAACAATATTTTCAAAATTGTTAAGAAAATAGTATCATCAACTACTTGTCCTGCACAAAGATACATTAGGTGGTTAAGCTGATTTTGTTGTTGTTGCTGTAGGGCTTGAAGAAAACCATCTGCTGATGTAGTGAGACCTCTTAAGTTGCATCTATCGTGCCAACTATCCATAGAGATCCAATTAAGTTCCGTTTCTTGTTTTGTCGACCCAAGAAATAGTTGCCCTTTCCTTTCGGCATCCAATCATCTTCATTAGTGGGATCTGGATCGGGAACAATCTTTTATACCATGATATTTGCATACGTTAGTGAACATACATACAGATATATGGTGGTCGACATCACCCAAACAGCAATCGACTAATAAAAGTCAATCCAACATATCAATCAGATCATAAAAGGCATGGGAATTATGTGTTTATCAAATATCTAATCATCTAATCCTAATAATCATATCCTAGATTCCTAGTCCTTCGACATAGGCAAATATCTTTTTCAGTTAAGCACGTAGGATAATTAGATAAGCTCGATAGATGATATAAGTTTGAAAACATTCTCCCCCTCAATCAATGACTCTTTCTACGAAAGATTTTAAATAAGCTAAAGTCATTGATTGGGTTTTGCAAATTTATGAAAATTCCAAATCTGATTGATTTTAAAGCAACTTATTTTCCACCATTTTAAAATACAACAAATATTTTTCTGAAGAATTTTAGAAGGAAAAATATTTGAGTAGGAACAGCAGTCTTTCGACATACTTTCCTCATTTTTTTAGGATAACTGCACGAAATTTTTGAAAATTGGTTTAGCGCAGCACTTTCCTTTCTTTAAAAGCGGGTTGCTATCTAAAATAATAGCAAGCCATAGTTTAAGCACGGGTTACAGTCTGAAATAACTGTAAGTCATAATTTTTAGACATGTTTTGAAAAGAAATATATACACCTTCTGCTGGAACTTCATCTATGGTCCCGTGCCATTGTTGAATGACATTTCTAAGACCGTAGATGTTACCGATACCAGAAGAAATGTCTTGAGAAAACAATATTTTTGGTATTTTAAAATTTTCTGATTTTTATGGGTTTTTATTGATTTTATATTTTTCTATTCTGTTTTTGTTGGTTTTTCATTTTTGTATTTTGCTTTTTGATAAATATTTACAGATAGTTTAGATGATATAGTTTAAGAAGATGATGATACGAGTACCGAGATAAGGATATCGAACAACCCCGTTGCAGAAGATAGAATTCATCATCTCTTAAACTTTCACCACCAAAGCTTCCGAGGCTCTTGAATAGAAGAAAGAAATTGAACCATCTGAAAGTGAGACTTTGGTAGCTTCCCCCCAAACCGAAAATCATCATATTGAGCAGATTCTAAGCTCTCTTTCGAGCTTGCCTTAGCCAGGTGCACAAGGAAGCATACCATATCATCGATCTTGTTGCTCCTCTTAAGAATGATCATCGTGAATCTCCGTTCGGGGTTATATCATCAAGTAGAATAGCAAAGAATCATCCCACACTTGAATAAAATCTTCTCATATTTTTTTTTCACTGAAGTCTGAAGCGAACCATACCAAAACGTTGTCAAGAGACCACTTCCCCCAAGTAGATGAATTGATGCAGTCAGTCTCTTAGACTAGAGCTCACGAACCCGAATACACATATACCGGAAGACAGAGAAACTTATACCATCGAAGTAGCAGATTAAGTCCGATAGCCAAAGAATAACCCCGATGTATACTTTTCTCTCCCCTGATGATAGTGTATGAAGCTCAAGAACCCAAAGTACCCAAATGACCAAAGAAAGAATAACCGATATCATTGAAGTAGCATGCTGAATCACTGATTATCTCATCGGATGTCAACTCCGGAATAAGTGATTGCTACTGAATCACTGATTAAGCTCTCAAGTGAAACAGCTGAGCATCCCTAATGTACACAATCTCTATCCCCTAATGATTGCGATAACATCGAAATCATCACACACTTGTGTACCTCTTTTATCTTCATAAACTAACTCTTCCATCTCTTCCCCCACACAGTTGGAATAAGAACACTAAACGCCATGAGTCAAACCTTGAGTTTCTCTGCGATAATGACATTTGTCTTACCGGGATTTCTTCAATCACTTAGAAGTATTAAGTTCATCAAGTTTACTCGCGATTAGATACGTGTCTCCTTCCCCCTTGCTGGTTTTGATACTTCAGAATCAGCAACATACTATAAGCCCATGTACTAGAAATCTTTTGAGAAGACCATTTGAAATCTTGTGAGAATCAACTTGCTGAAGAACGTGAGCAAGTCTAATTGGGGATTAACTTTGGCTTTTCACTCACCCCCAATTAGTGCTCTCCCCTAAACCGACAATCTTTATGATGAATGCTTAAATTAAGAAGAAGTCTTTAGATCGTCAAATGCAACTCGTCTTTAGTCTTCTAACATGTAGCAGAAAATGTAGAAAAACTGTAGACTCGACCTTCTTCCAGATTGTCCAGTTGGGGATGAAAAATTTAACATATTCTTATCACCAAAGGCATTCCCGTTAACTTACATATAGCAAATCCCCTTAACTAAAATCCCTCCCAATCAAACAAGAACAGAAAGATGTTCATCAAGGAAATTAGCCCCGCAACTGGAAGCACTTTGTCATTAATCATATCAACCCGTGAGAAGATGTCAACCAACGGCTCTTAAAAGAAACTCAATGTAAATATGACCCGATAAGAAGAAGCTCGGTTCTTACATGAGTTAGGAGCCGTATGACCATTTATACTCCGAAGTCAATCAACATGCTGTAAATTAACACTTCTTCTCCCCCTCAAGAATTGCATACGGAGTTGCCATTCTTGATTAAACAAGTGACAATCTTCAACAAATGTAGTCTATTCACACTTCTCCCCCTCAAAGGTAGCATATGATGTCGCCATCGTCATTATAATTGAGCAAGTGGAATAAGAAAACAATCAACGGTAGTTCGGTTCACTTGATAATTGAAAGCGCATGGAAAAAGCATGAAGCATGTTGATGAGAATGGTCATAATAAGAAGATTTCTCTTCTTCAGAAGATAAAGCGCACTGAAGCGTACACTTTTCTTTTCTTTAGAGTACGAGGCTTAAACTGTTGTGTTCAAACGTCATAAGAAGATTTCTCTTCTTTCGAAGATAAAGCGCACTGAGACGTACACTTTTCTTTTCTTTAGAGTACGAGGCTTGAACTGAAGATTCAAATGTCATTATCTCTCTCTTTTCAATCTCTTTTGGCAAACTTGTAATCACCCCATTATCATTCTATAGGCTCTTTGTCGTAACAGCTGATGGAGAAAACCTAGTATGATGAATTTGACCCTGAAGTGAATTAACCCGAACTCGTGACTTAAACTTGCACACATGTAACAAAGAGCGGTGCCGAGAATTCATACCCATTTTAATCTCTAAGTACTATATACTCTTCAACCAACCAACCATCAAGTATTAGACGTACATCACCTTTTGAAAATTCACAATTCAATGTGACACTGAGCACTACAACGTAGCTCCTTAAAGTGATAGTTATTTTATGGTGGTAAGAGCCCAATTCCCCCAAGTAGTAAAAAGAAAAGGAAAAGTCACCCAAAAATAACTAGATTTCCAAGTATTCGTTTTTGAAAATATTAAAAGCTCGAACAAGGATCTCGAAGAATCTTCATCCAACCATCCCTGATACCTTCAGATACTAAGTACACTTTCTCGTGACATTTCACTTCAACCTTAAATAGATAATAATGAATTAACACCGTTGTCACATCTTGTGGTTTAAAGCTCAAATCTAGCCTCCTTTGACGTTTTAAGTGAACTATGATAATGGTTTCATCCCGACCATGGTTAAAAGCACATAACCCCATAAAACTTTGAAATAACCCAACTGTCATGAAGTAAATCCAAACAACCATCCAAGATATAAATACACCCTTTATCCCTTCTTCGAAGTAGAAATCGTAGCACCAGCATCAGATAAGATCCCGAAATACACATTCCTTTCTCTAGGATGATTCCATCATTACGGGATTTTACAATTCTATGGTTTAAATCGAAAAATAGTTTCTTTCACGGGATTTTACAAAACCAAGAATAAACTGTAAGATAGATCCAGAAATGCACTTTACTATGGATGTTTTCCATTTTCACGGGATTTTACAAATCTATGATTTAAACCACGAAATAGTTTCTTTCGCGGGATTTTACAAAATCAAGACTAAACCGTAAACAATGTCAGCTTGGATGAGTAATGACAAATTTGGTTTCGGTGAATATCTGTTTTAGGGGCACATGCAGCGGTTCATCAACGATTCTTCTCCATCATCAACAATTCTTTACCTATATAGACAACTCCACAAACCATCCATAAACCAAAGTACACGTTTCTCCCCCATGATGGTTTCGAACTTTCGGAAGCATCATAACGTGTACGACCATTTGCACGAGAAGTTCTTGTCATAAGCAAACATCTTGAAAGATCATGAATGTCGTTGAGGATTTTTAAAGATTTTTCTTAGACTGTGAAGTATCATAGACATGTTGTAGCATCGAGTAACCCATGGGAATTGCTTATCACATCTCATCCTTTGAACTCTTTGGTAAACACACCATTCACGTATTTAGTCGGCTATTGCAGTGACCACAAGAAGAGGTAAACCCGATATACCAAACTTGAACATGAAGTAGAATTCCCCAGATTTGTTACTTAAGCTTGTACTAATCCTTGTGAAAAAGAAACGGTGTACCCAATGTACAAAACCTCTTGACATATCCTCAACTGCATGAAACACCGAAGTGATAGTTACGTTGTGGGTTAAGAAGAATCACAACAGTAACTAAATAGCCAAGTCTTTATCACATTCTATAAATGCCCAAACAAGTCATCTTCGCGGAAGGGTAGAAAGAAAGAAGATGAAATAAGTAAACGCGCCCGGAAAACCTCACTTCAAATCCAAATAAGAGATATCGTACAAACAATCCCCGTAGTCAACATTGTCAAATCATTTATTCAAGCCAGTATCCTCCGTGAGAATGTGTAACTACTCATCAAATCACATCATCAAAACACAACAACAAATCTCATCGTCAAAAACTCTTCACCAAATCCCATCATCAAATCTCACATATCACAAATCACATCGTTATACAAAACGTACACTTGATTCAACTTAAGCCCATATCAGAATCCATACCAGGTTCAGCCCACGACTTAATATCCAATCTAAGAGTGGGAGGCCTCATTATCCAGTAATCAAAGCATTCGGTTAACACACAAGCCCACGTTCGTTCCAAAATTCAAGGCCCAAGTAATTTATGATCCAAAAACAAGGTCACAATATACGGTCCATAAACTAACCTTTATCATATCATCATAAAATTCAACTCGCACTAACCTTTATATCTTGAAATACAAATCGTATAAATCCAATCCTAATACACCAACCCACGAGATCTGCTCCCAGCCCAACACAAACGTTACAACAACCTTTCACAGCAATTATACGACCCATTAAAATTTACCAAGCCCATTCCCAAATCCGGTATAAACATCACAACCCTAATATAACGTGGAGTATAAAATGCAAGTATGTCACATATTTAACCCTAATATATCTCACTCTTTCAACCCTAAAGACCTCTCCATCTTTATCTATACCCCCCACTTCCTAATCTCACAAATCTGCAACTCACCTAAAAATCCTCATACGCCCCACTTCAAACAAAATAACATCTATCCCTAATTCTTTTCACAATCTCACGCCCCTTTTTACACTTCAGATAATCCTCTCACTTCTTCGCAGCAACAATTAACACAAGACCTCGCCACAGGGATGGCTAGAGGCCCTTCGATGATTCCAAAGTCGTATACCACAGGGAAGGTTTCGTTTCACACAGAGAAAGGTAGGTATAAACTTGATTCTTGTATGCAATTAAGCCTTAGAACGAATTGTAAGAAAGAGGATAACTTATTAGTTATATTTCTTTTCTTTATTTTGATTTCGGAGAGTAATTTAAGAAGTATCTTCAAAAATTGAGTCGATGAAGATTAGTTTTCGTGAGTAAGACTCTTGGCAGTCATGTCGTTCCATTTAATAATCACGAAACATTCTGAGATTCAAACGATTTATATTATCTCTTTTGATTCTTTTGAGTTTGATTTATGAACGAACAAATGGAAAATAATAACATAGTTGTTATTTTTCTTCCATTTTTGATTCAGATATTATCAAAGATTGATGATGACTAGCTAGTTGAGACTATCAAAAGTCTTGATGCCACATGTGTATAGACCGAGCGAATCTGAGATCTTTATTTTAGAACCATGTGGTAAATGAGGAACGAAACTTGAGACAGTTGAGATTAGAGACAATTGATGGCTGTTGTAAATGATGGTATTGAATGTGATAGTTTTAATTGTGTTTTTTTTATGGTTGTTGTGCTTAGTTTGTGTAACAGTTAAGATTGTGATGTTGGTGTTGATTTTGATGTCTCGTTTGTAACATGTAGATTGGTTTAGTTTGAACTTGTTTGATGAAGCACTTGGTTTAAATTCGAATATGGCAGTTTGCATTCTTCATCTCCTTTCTCAAACCGCTTAGTCAGTTTTCAAAGACAAACCGCAACAAGTATCATCCTTCAAATTGCATACTTCAAAACATTTCTTTTCATCAAAGCGCATTGCTTGATTAGACCTTGTCAAACCGCTTTAGATTAATGTCAAAACGCTTCATTAACAAATCGCTTCCAACATGGTCAAAACGCATGTTGGGTCAAACCGCATCATTTAACAAATCGCAGTTGCCTTTTAGCCTTTTATCGACAAACCGCAGTTGACTATTTGACTTTTAATCAACAAAACCGCATGGAACCAGACTGCATTAGTGACAAAACGCAAAAAAGTCAAAACTTTTATGTCAAACCGCATATCTTAAAAAGGTCAACAAACAGCAGTTGACTCGAAGTCAAACCGCATAAGATATGAATTAGACAAACCGCATCCTTATGAATGTGACAAACCACATCTAAGATACATTGAATCTGGACAGTTTTTGACAAACCGCACTTATTGTCAAACCGCATTAGTCAAACCGCATCGACAAATCAGACCTTAAACCGCATTCAAGACACTGCAGTTCAAATCCAATCAACTGAACAACTGCTTAACAGCACATTTAGAATCAGCAGTATAACGTCATCAAAGCAGTAATAACAAAACATCAAACATCACGAATATCTCAACAAATCGCATCAAAACACATAGATTAGAACATTGATTCAAACCGCATACACACTCATCCAAGAAGCCGCATAAACCGCATACAACAAACCGCTCGAAACCATTCAAATCATCAAAAACAACAAAACCTAGGCTCTGATGCCAATTGTAGGATCATGTATATTATGTTATTTGATGATTCGGGTGGTCTAGGGAGATGATTATACAAGTATGCCATGTTTAGAGAGATGAAAGAGAGTAGAGAATGTGATTCTAGAGAGAGATAAACAAAAAGAAAAGGTTAGATTGAAAGAAGCACCACCCCTTCCAAGGATGGAAGGAGTATTTATAGTTACAAAGAATACGTCCTCCTGTCGGACTGTGGATCAGGCATACAGTGGGTAAAGACCCGTCCTTCCTCCATGGTGTTACTCTAAACTAATCTACGTTAATAACTAACTAATTAACTACTAAATAACGTAAACAACGATATGTCTATGAGCTAATATATGCTAGACTATAATTGGGGTGACCGACACTTCCTTATGGAATTTCCAATTCCTAACATCCTTTAAGGTCTAGTACCTATAAATCTTAAGGGTTTGACTTCTCACAGGTGTCTTAAATGGTATATGACTTTAACTGTCCAACTACAAGGAGTGAGGATACCTAATGATGGTTTTTGGTAGAAAAATGGACTTTTGAGAGTGCAACTAAGTATTTAAGGATGATACTATTGATTTAAGGATGACAAATGAGGACAATTGATCCTAGAGATTATATGGTGGCTCAAGAAAAATTTGGAAAATTCAAAAAAAAAAAAGAAATGAAAAACTAGTTTTAAGCCTATTTTGAGGTAAGGATGACTAAGATCAATTTGCTAAAATTGAGAGAAATATCAAACTAAGTGTTGTGAGATGTGAGGAACAATGTGTGAGTATTGGAGCGGAAATATGGTGTGTTTAGGTGAATTGATAAAAAAAATACCTAGTGTGTGATCCTATGTTAGCTATGAGTGAGTGTGAGACGCTATGAGTGAGTGTGAGACTTACAGAGCTTAAGAAGGACTTAAATGATCCTAAAGAATCATGTTTAGCTAGTATGATGTGGTCTAGGGGAATGGTTTGATGTATTAAGGTCTGCAACTACATTTCTGTTTGCCCAGATCCCACGGTTCCCTCATGTGAGGTATCTTGCTAGTTATAGCTCAGGGATCCGGTTACTGCTGACAGTAGCTTCTCTGAAAATGTGCAGTTTTTGCACTCTTATGCAAATACTCATCCTAATCATCTCTACATTCAATAAAAATATGCAAGCAATAAATATAATGCATAGTAAGTAAGGACGACTAGAATGTAAGCAAAATGAGTGGGACCGACTACTTGATTGAGATCAAGTTGTCGTAAAATTCTCATTTTCCCGGTTCCTAAGTTAGAATGTTTTAGTCTAAGTTATGCCATCTTCTACGAGCTACGTCCTAAACTACATAAATATTGTTTAGATTGTTTACAAACCATTGTTCATAAATTTTTCACAAATTAAGGTCTACGACCTTACCTTCCTTCCATTCAACCTTCTACTCCATTTCCATCTTCATCGCCTGTACTCTTCACTCTTTACCCTCCACCCCTACTGTGGAAAACTCTGGTACCAATTGTGGAAAACTAGAATGGGGTTGAATAGTTTTACCGATTAAAACTTCGTTTTAAAATATTTACATCGACTTATGTCAATCTATTCAAATGTGTATGTTGGATGTTGATAGATAAGTATGTAAATCTGTAATGCAAAGGTAAAGAGTAAGAAACACAAAACCACGATACGAGTGTTTATAGTGGTTCGGCTACAAGGACACCTTCCTTGCCCTACTCTACTCCTCGAGTTACCTACTCGAGAGTTTGTAAGCACTACACGACACAAACTCCTTATGGTGAAAAAGCCTTCACAACGTCGCCTACTCTTTTTTCGGTACAAGGCTAGACACCGGGTTCTTCCACGAGGTAGAACCAAACCTATCACAACGTCACCTACACTTTATCCGGTACAAGGCTAGATACCGAGTTCCATTAGAAAGGAGGAACTACTGCCCAACACTACACAACACCTATCCCAAAGGAGACCCACTCCTTATTACAACATCATCAAGGATATCAATATCGTTGGACACAAACTAACTATATTTGTACATCGATGCACCATATCGATTGTACACCCTTGGCATCTTTCACTAATGCCCTTGACATGATCTTTTGACACCTTTCACTAATGTCTTCATCATGGACCTTTGCCACCCTTCACTAATGCCTTGGACACGGACTTTTGGAACCTTTCACTAATGCCTTCATCATGGACCTTTGGCACCCTTCATTAATGCCTTGGATACGGACTTTTGGCACCTTTCACTAATGCCTTCGACTTGACCCCTTTGGCATCTTTCACTAATGCCTCAAACACAACACTTCTAGAGAGGAAGAAAGAACTATCAACAAGAGACCTTCAGTAGTCTTGATGATGACGAAGCTAGACAACTCATATACTTTGAGCTCTCTCGACTTCAAGAGGTGATGATCTCGCCTTTAAGAGGAACCTAGAGAATCACACAAAAACAAATACAAACTACATAGAAAGATCCTTTGGATTTGAGGTTAGAGAGTTTACAATAATAGGAGAAAGTATGTGTGGAAGTGGCAACTTACAATGAAGAAATGGCTCACTATTTATAAACAAAAATTCACTACTGTCCCACGGATCCCTTGCTTGAGGGATCCGTCTAGTGTATTCCTAGGGATCCGTAGGACGCTCCCCCTAAATGGGTTGTGGGTCATGGATCATGGATCATGGGTTGTAGACTTTGAACCATAGGTATCCAAATAGATACAATGTATCTAGAAGATGCAATGCATCTAGTCAATGGGTCATGGATAATACCATTATGACTTATGCATGATGTCATGCAATGGGTCATAGGTTATGGATCATGCTCCATGGGTATGGGTCATGGACTTTGGGTTTTACCCAACTACATTCAATGTATTTAGTCAATGGGTCAAATACTTAGACTTCTACCCATTCTATTACCCATTATAATACATACTAAGTATGTATATATCTACCCATTATGTAAACACTAGTTGTTGTACATATACATTACTATAACATGCAAACACTATTGCTTGTTTAGTGTTTTATATGAAAACGTAAGTGTGTTAGTAAACTATTGGCTCAAACCATTTACGTATTTTATTTGTTTAGTTAAAATGATTTTACGTTTGTTATCGACAAAACCTTAGAAGATCGTAAAATATAAATAAACGTTTTTACGGCTTATTTGTATTAACAATATCTATTTGGCAAAACCATGTGCCTGAAAATATTTCGGCTTGAACCAATTCGAATGGAGGACGAGTATAAACCTTTGACGCATGACGTTCAATCTTAAGATAGGTTCTAAGTGTAGGAACAGAATCAATCGACTTATGATCAAACCTCTCTTGTATATGCATATGTTTCATGAGTGTCGAACCTGAATTTGTAAAATGAGAGAAAAAGGAGTTCCTACTCTCGCACCTAGATGTTATCCTCATCAAACCACACAAAGGGGAGTCTACAAAATAAGCAGGAATCCAACATGAACGTATGCGAAACATCTTTGTTAACCACTTATGATTCTACAACTTAAACTCCTCCAATAACTTTCCCCATTTATACTCAAACTCACCAGGACCAATATACATATTCCAGACAATTTGATTGAATTTCCTTTTAAAGTCAGTGTGATCATAAATTTAACAATTCTATAAACAAATCTCACATATGATTTAACAAATAAAAAAAGTATGCATTTTCACATATGATAAATCATTAGAAACTACTATGTCAATAAAGTATCACATATGATATAACAAAAGAAAATACAAGAAAGCACATAAAATACATTTCCATTAAGCTTTTGTGTAATATGCCACATACATAATCTGTGTTTCGATCCAGCAAATTATTCTTCAATAGCCTTTCTCATAGCCCCGTCCTGATCAGTCACAACGATACTAGGAGCTTTACCAAATGCTTTTATAAATGCTTTGAGCAACCAAATATACGAATTTGCAGTTTCGTTCTTGACAAGCATGCAGAAACGGTAACACACTTGCGATGATTATCTATTGCTGTAAAAGGAACAAACACCATTTTGTACCAAAAACAAAAACAAAAATAGTTAAAAAAAATACGAACACAAAATTCAAGTAATACAATAAAATATGATATATATCATTGAAATACTTACTTATTTGTTCTGTACGTAGCATCAAAAGAACAACATCAGAAAACTCTTTGTAGTTGTACTTAGAAACTTCATCAGCCCAAAAAATTGCAGCAAGCTCAGCATTTTCAACCAAATAATCAAACGAAAAATCTGCCACATGCTTCTTTCTATTTTCCATCTTAGATATAAATCACTATCGCCTATATAGCATTTCACACTCCTAAAAAGTTCTTAAAGTCAACAGTTGTACCATGAACAAGCAAATAAGATCCCTTTAGACCGGTCAACAAGTGATGAGCTCTCGTCGCACCTATATTTACGCTAGCAACTTTTACAACAAACAACTGCTCATCATATGTTAACTGCCTCTCGGTCTTTGACAAATTCTTATACTCTTTACGTTCAAGCTCATGGTTATGTATATTATCAAAAACAGTCAACATGTACTTTGTAGAAACAGGAATCAACTCAAACATAACACGTGCTTTGCAACCTGTGATATGCAGGTTCGAACTTCTCTTTTGCTTGTCGCTATTCTCTAAATCTAGTGTGTCTACATGAATTCCCTTAGGACAGCTTTCCCTATTACACACTAGATACTTTTGTTTCACAATACTATTCCTCAACCTTTTCTGACATGATTTCCTAACCACAAACCTTGCTTTTGAAGCATATTCCCTGAATTATAAACATTGCCCTTAACTAGTAAAACGTCCACGGGAATTTCAGGAATATAATAAACCGTTCCACCAGGAGTATCAAAATTAGAGTGAGTAGAAAATGATTCAAAAGTTTTCAAAGCATTTAGTTCTGAAAAAACGAAAGCACAAATAAAAACAGTGATTAACTAAAAATGAAATAACAAACACATGTTCTTAAGATCACATATGATATAACACATGTATTATATGTAACATATATGTATCACATATGATATCAAATATGATATTTTATTTCACATGTGTTGTATGTAACATATATATCACATGTGATATCACATATGATATCAAATGTGATATTTTATATCACATGTGATATATATCATATGTGATATTGTTAGCCTCGCTTTTTTATAAAGATAACGTCACCTACGTGAATTGGACTAGATGCGTAGTATACTTTGCCCATAGGGACTAGTATTGGCTAAGTGGCAAAGTAGTGGTTGGATGAGCCTATAAATACCCCTCATGACTCTCCATGAGGGGTGAGGTGAATCATTAGGCTAAAGGTGTAGTGTGTGTTTTCTTAATAAAAGTCTTTGTTTTCTCCTCCCTCTCTCTAGTTTCTCTCACTAAACAAGATGAATACTTTCATCTTCTTCCACCAACCTAGACCTCCCGAACCACATAAATCTTATGTTAATCGGTCCTAACAAGTGGTATAGAGCCATGGTTATATTTTGTTGATTTATGTTGGTTTTGTGTACCTTGTTTGGTTATAACTGATGTAAGGAGTTACATTGTAGTGCTCACAGTGTGTAACCATCACTTTAAGGAGTTACGTTGTAGTGCTCAGTGTCACACGGCGTTGTGGATTATTCAAAAAATTTGAACAAGCAGTAAGTCACAAAGTTGGGATGTTTACTTCCTTTTCAAGTCAGTCGTATCGGGTTATCTCCATATGTGGTCATTACTATTTAGCCGGTGAATTCTAAAGAGGTTCAATTTACGGTTGGTTTGAGAAAAGTATATTGAGAGTATTTTTGCGACATATTCTCACGGAAATTTTGATCAAGCTATGATGTTAATATTGCATCAAGGAAAAGGTAATACGGCATGTACGCAACATTATGATGATTCCGATAGCTCGCAACCATCAGGAGGGAGAAGTTGGTGTTTCATCTTCTGTAATTGGATTGTCGAAGGGATTTGTGCTTAAGACTGAAGAAGGAGAAGTAGTGTGTGTACATCGGGGCTTTTTACCAACTTGGATGCAAAACTAAGTGAGTTATGTTGTTACGATGTTCCCAGAACGACAACCATTGTGCTAGAAGAGTCTACTTTCTCCATTGCGTGTTGGAAGAGAGTCGGTTCGGAGGGAGCGAGAAAAAGAAAAAGGCTCACTAGTTAGGAGGAGTAATAACCTAACTATACCGTTCTGATTGAAGTTCGAGCTACAAGAATTTGTGCGTCGGCGCCAAAGATCAAATGCCGAGATCGTCGGAAGGAGAACTTCAAGTTTGCCCCAAGATCTAGACTACAGAGACTCTGGCTCAACAAAGTCAACATTGTTCATTACTATTGTAATTTACTTTGTTTTGTATTTATAGGTCTCATTGTAACCATTCACGTGTGACGATATCTTGGAGGAGATTGTTAGCCTCGCTTTTTATAAAGATAACGTCACCTCGTGAATGGACTAGATCGTAGTATACTTTGCCCATAGGGACTAGTATTGGCTAAGTGGCAAAGTAGTGGTTGGATGAGCCTATAAATACCCCTCATGACTCTCCATGAGGGGTGAGGTGAATCATTAGGCTAAAGGTGTAGTGTGTGTTTTCTTAATAAAAGTCTTTGTTTTCTCCTCCCTCTCTCTAGTTTCTCTCACTAAACAAGATGAATACTTTCATCTTCTTCCACCAACCTAGACCTCCCGAACCACATAAATCTTATGTTAATCGGTCCTAACAGATATCACATATGATATCAAATGTGATACATAATATTATCAAAATAAAGTGCTTAATACTATCACCTTCTATCAAAAATTGCTTAATTCAATCAAAACATATTTAATAGCATATTCAGAGCTTAAAACTGCTTAATCACAGTTAAAACTGCTTAAATTCAATCAAAACCTAACTAATAGCTTATTCTGAGCTTAAAATGCTTAATCCAATCAAAACCGAACTAATAGATTATTCAGAGCTTAAAATGCTTAATTCAATCAAAACCTAACTAACAGCTTATTCAGAGCTTAAAACTGCTTATTCAGAGTATAAAACTGCTTATTTCAATCAAAGCCTAACTAATAGCTTATTCAAAGCTTAAAACTGCCTAATAACATAATTATTCAAACAGAAAACACAATAAATAACAAAATTTAAAAACATCTTACTCTTAATAGTTGCGGATTCATCACCGTGTTCATAAACTACAATCTCCTCAGTATACTTAGCAAAAACATCATCACTAACAACCATATGTTCAGATGTAGAAGGAAGATCAGAAACAACGATCTCTTAAGAAGAAGAAAAAAGATCAGTAGCAACGATCTCTTGAGAAGAAGAAGAAACTGAAGAATTTTGAATCGAATCCATAACTGATGATAACAAAATTAGGGTTATGTGATGAAGAAGATGGATAAACGAGAGAAAAGAGGGAAACACACACTTTGTGTGTGTGAAATAAAATGAGCGTTTAATTGAAAAAGATCTAAAAAAATGCATTTTAGATTGATCAAAATACCCTTTCAGTGTAAATATTAAGTTTAATCTAAGCTATTAGATCAAAATGAATGAAAGATAGGGATTAATCCTTTGGTATGTAAAGAAACTTTTGTCCTCAAATGATCTTAAATCTCCAACTTTCGTTATGACTAATAATTTTATTTTGACTTATTAGTGTGCACAAAATGTACTAAATTTGCAACATTAATACATTATGGCACTAAAGTTAATCTTTTGGAAGAATACAGGGATTATTTATGTAATTCACTCAGAATTATAATACCGTATTTATCTTTTACCCAAATTTCACTTATTAAAACCCAAAAACAGTAGATTAGGGTTTATCTAAAAAAAATAACCAGTTGCACAACAATTGCACAAAACCCTTTTTAATTCATCCAAAACCCATTTGTTTTCTCTCACTAGTTTCCTTTGTTAGTCTAGTTTTTGGGTATTGCAACATTATGTTTCTTATTTAAAAATTTCACTTTTTTAAGTTATTAAGGGAAAAAAAATGGAGGGTTGTGATCAAAACAAGGTTTTTGTTGGTGGGTTAGCATGGGAAACAACAGAGGATGTGTTGAAAGAGTATTTTGGGTCTTATGGTAATGTGGTGGATGCTGTTATTGTTATAGATAGAATTATTGTTATAGATAGAATTACTGGGGCGTCTCGTGGGTTTGGGTTTGTTTCGTTTTCGGAGTCGGAGGTTTTGAGTAAAGTTTTGGGTGATAGTCATAAGATTCTTGGACGAACGGTTTGTTTTCGTCAATTGCCTGTTTTTTGTTTATGGTTGTGTTGTTAATAATGTTGTTTGATGTGAAACATTGTGCTTTTTATAGACTAGTTAAGGGGTGTTTGGTATTTTATATTAAACGGTCTTGTGTTTTCATATAGCGTATGTCCGTATGAGCTATTTTTGTGTTTGTCTAAGCTTATGTTTTGGACTTGTGCTTATATTCATTAGCAGCTTATGCTTATAAATAATAAGCTCATGAGCCAATGTTTAGTGTTTGAGTTAGCTTATCTTACTTAATGAGGTAAAATGACCAAAAAGTACATGAACATGTAAAATTGTAATCGTTATATGAGGGTTTAAAAGTCTTTTGAGTTTGATATAACAACCCTTACATAAGCCAACCCACTGAGGTTATCAAAACCCCCTCATATAAGCTCATAAGCCCAACAATATAAGCTTACCCAAATAGTTGATTGAGCTTATTTTAGTTAATAAGCCTATAAGCCTCTTGAATAAGCTTAAACAAACACCCCCCTTAGGACGTTTGGGATGTGTTATCTCAACTAGTTTCTGTTAATGAGTGTTTGGTATTGCTTATTAAAACTGTCTATTTGCATATTGTGTGTTGATACAACTGATAAGCAGTTTTAAAGGTGTTTGAGATTGCTTAGGCAAACTGCTTATTTAACTGTTTGATTATTAGTCGAATTATTTATATATCTAGTAATGATAAATTAGAAGGGATTTTGAAGCTATTAATACTCATTGCTAGTGTGGATATGGAGAGTGATTTTGTAAACCATATATTAGTTGGTAAAGTATTACTCTCTTCGCTTTGTTAGAACTTAGGTACAATTTGTTCTTGATGTTGAATCTGTAATTTATCGTTTTTGTTCACGCAAAATTTATGTGATATATGTTGACGCAGAGATCAATATTTCTCGAGTTTTTGGCACATTCATTACAAGCATGAATTTTAGATTTACTTTGCTTTTGTTACCACTTACTGCATGCGAAAGTGTATTGTGAATTTTGTGTGCATTGCTGAAAGTTTAAGTCTGTGAACCCTGATAGGTTGATGTGAAAGAAGCAGTACGAAGAAATGTGCAGAACCAAAATCAGCAAGAACAGAACAGGGGATTTAATAGAACTAATGGTATCACTGATAACAATGATAACTTAAAGACCAAGAAGATTTTTGTAGGAGGATTACTAGCTGAAACAACCGAAGAAGACTTTAAGGACTATTTTGAAAAGTTTGGTAAAGTTATCGATGTAGTGGTGATGCATGACAACATAACTCGCAGGCCTAGGGGTTTTGGCTTTATCACTTTTGACGCCGAGGATTCTGTTGAGGAAGTTATGCGAAAAAGCTTTCACGAGTTGGGTGGCAAGCTTGTGGAGGTAAAAAAGGCTATACCGAAAGATGATAATAACGTTTCTGGTGGTAACGGATTTAATAGTTACTCTCCTCATGTACCTAAATATGATCTTCTTAGTTATGGTGGTTATCCTTATGGAGCTGGTGTTTATGGCGGAGCTTATTATGGAGGGATTAATTATGGGTTGGGTCCGATTTCACCATGGGGTGCACCCACTATGTTGACCATGAGGGGAACCCTGAACCCATATTATACGCCTTTTTATCCAGCTTACATGAACACTGGGCGTGGATTAATGGATATGGCTGCCAATGGTCATAATGGGAAAATGGTGTCTGCACCAAGTGATAAACTGAGTAAACTCGGTATCAGAAGTGATCACCATGAAGATGTAGCCTTATCTTAGATTGATGCTTGAAATGTAGATAACAGTTCTTTGGGCTAATTTGGTTGGACGACTAGCTGACATGGTTGACAGGTTAGTGGATTCTAATATCTCAACATTTTTTATCCAGTATCTTTAAGGTAAATCTAATGTTTAATTAAGATGGTTCTACAATTTCTAATTTAATTATTCATGAATTTGGTATTTGACTTTATTTATTTTCACTCATACGCCAATGTTTATAAGTGTTTAGTGCAAGTCTTGATCAGTAATTTTTTAGACTTCTTGACACTTTTTGTCAGTTTGATCAGTTTTATGTTGGTGGATGTATGTAGGGGTGGCAATTCGGGTCGGGTTCGGGTTGGTGGGTTCGGGTTGTCAGTTTGGCGGGTAAAAATATCCCAACCCAAACCTGACCTATTTAAATCATCGGGTCAGCTATGTCAACCCTAACTTGTTTAGACATAACCCAAACCTAACCCATTTAACCTGTATATATACTTGGGTTGGTGGGTTAAATAGGTTACACGGGTTGAATATGTTAAACCGGTTGAATTGGTTCAGCGGGTTTCGGGTTGACCCATTTAACCCTTTTTTATATACAAAATTTGGCACATTACACGTTTTAAACATGTTAAATAGGTTATCGGGTCGATCCGTTTAACAAATTTAACACGCATAATAAAATATAAATAATTTTGAGTTTATGAAAAAAATCTTAAACGGGTTGGCGGGTTGACCCGCTTATTTTATTCCCAACCCGAACTTGACCTGTTTAATAAACGGGTTAGATAGGTCGACCCAAACCTGACCCGGAATCTATTTAGCACAACCCAAACCTGTTAATTTTCGTGTCGATTTCAGGTCGGGTTTCGTGTCGGGTCAGAAATTGCCACCCCTAGATGTATGAAGTCTCTGCTGTATTGGTCAATGGAGTTGATGTTTGACTTCTCATAAGTCTAATATGTCAATCCTTTTTTTTTACTTCAGAATCGATGGTTCCTTAAATTCTTCTGAGCATGTAGATATGTGTGGTTGACTAGTTATAAAGTATTAAAATTTTAACATTTAAAATTGTGGTGTCTTAACTGATATACGTAGTCAATAACAGTAACATAATGTGATTGTGTATTCAAAAGCAAAATTCTGTTATGTTGTGGTTGTATAACAAAAACTTTTTGTAGTATCATGTAAGCATTAGGTACATGTTAGAAAATTATGTTAATGTCTTACATGATAGATATTCCGTTTTGAAAGATAACGTGATAACATATGAATTGATGCACGTAACTAGGAATTTCTTTCTAATGGGTTGTTTGTGGAAAAAATTGTATTCCCATTGTGAGAAAAAGCACAAAATGTGTATCATCAATGATTCTATAGTTAGATGGATAAGAAAATTCTTCCCTTATATTTTACAAAGCAATATTCTTCCCTTATATTTTAGCACATCCAACTTTTCACTTTTGTGCTTTAATATATCGTATTCCACCATTTTTCAATTATATGTATTTTTTTTATTGTTATTATTTTATTTTATTTTTTTTGGAGAGAGCTGAAGGGAAGAGCATAAAACAAGAGCACAGGCGTGATCAGTTGATCAATGATCACCATCACCAAAAGGGAAGACGAAAAATTCAGTTTGGTGTGGATTTGTGAAGCTGGAATCAATTGTTGTCGTCTTAAGAGCACAAGCGGATCAGTTGATTACCACTACTGCACATAAATTCTCTCCCCATTTGCTTCATTAGAGTTTACCTATTATGGTTTCACACTAATATTATCGTTGCTTATTTTCTTATTCAATTTCTTTAATACAGTTTTAAAAAGTATTAAAAAAATAATAAAATACACACATGTATCCTCCAACGCCAATCTTTGTATCTACACCGTCTCACATATTTCTCCCCACGCCGATACAATAAGATATGGCAACACTCGATACCATCTCTCCCATGTCGGTTCCCACCCTGAAGCAACACCCCGTTCTCTAATAGGGTTCATGTGTATGTCCCACTATTGTCACTATTGTTTTACCACTTTGTTTTCAAACTGGAACACGAAAAAAAATAATAATAATAAATAAAAAAATAAAAATAAAAAATAAATAAAGGTCTCTATTTGCTAAATCTACTTCTTTTAGAAAGACTAATATAATTGTGATGCTGAGTAGGTGTTGGTTAGGGAATAATGTTTTTAGTTTGAGGAAAAGTCTCAACTTGTGCTATGCTTTCTTTTGAATATCTTTTGGAACATTCGGAGTAATGAGATATAAGTGGACCAAGCTTTCCAAACCAATTCAACAAGGCAAAAGTTTGAGATATAAAGTTTTAGTAGATACATGGAACTATGGAAGGTATAACTTTACAACATAAATATCAAAATGTTACGAAATTTAGTTGATGATCTTAGACATTTACTAAATTTATTAGCCAAAGAACCCGTATAATTTTATGACATATCTTAACTTTGCCTAAAAGTTTTTGTCAAAAAATGGTTTGAGTTGATAATTCTTTAACATTTTACTAAAAAAAAAACACAGCCTGTTTTGTAACATGAGACTACGTGGTGTCAAAATATTAATAGAAGGACCATTATACTTCGATCATTCAAAGTGTGTCTGTTTAATATGGATAGGCATTTTTAGTTCCAATCCAAAGAAGTTAAAAGGTTCATAACGATTTAGTTAAGGTTAGTATACAAGAAATGCCCAAATTCCACTTATGAGTAAAAGATTCTAAACTGAATAGTTGCAATGTTTCTAGTTGAATTGTCCTTTGATGCCGAATGAAGGACCTATGCAAAAAATGCATTCCACATCTAGCTTTTTAGACCGGACGTATTGGTGAAAGTATAATCATTGTCTCCTCAGCGTCACATTATCTCGTTCTTATTACATTTTCATCACCTTTTACCCCATGTGAGCACCATTTATTATAATTACTATCACATTAAAAAATATGTCACGCCTCCTTCACATAAGTCCCACACTGCCACACGCCCACACATAAACCATATAGACTCTTTGTCATCACACACAAAATTGAGACCCGCATTATTTCAAAATTCTATTATTCTTAAAAACACATAAATTAAAAGCCTTACAAAGTAAAAATAAAAACAAGCATTGCATTTAACTAAGCTATATTTTATAAATTTAGAGGACCAATAATGAAAGATAACTAGTCTCCACGAAATAAATTATTTTGCATGTCATGAACTAAACTGCAAAGTATTTAATAAACAAGAATTTGATGCCTGCCGCTCCGCGGCGGGACTTTTTTTGTGCGTTAGATTTTTTTTCTCAAGTTGTTTCATTTGTGTCTTACAATGTTGGAACTCTTTTGTTTCCTGTTTTTTCCATTTTTGCATATTCTTACGCTTCGTGTATGTTTTATGGGCTTCTGATTTTTTGGCCACACTATATTTTTGGGCCTGTCACAGTGTTTGAGGCCCATTACTTTGTTGTATATCTTATGGGTTCTGTGTATGTGTAGGTGTAGCATTGTGTGATTCAGTTAACCTAATAAATCATGGCCGCTAAACCTAACATTGATGAGCTAGTTGCCGCCTGTGGTTCTGATAACTTAGCCACTGCTTTCAAGTTTCTGTTTAGCAGTGAGCTTGCCGAGGATCGTAATATGGTAAACCGTATGGAGGGCGTGGCGATTCGTCGTAAACTTGAGAAGCGGAGCGCACCATTACGAAGCCAGCAGTGTTTAGTCCTTTTCTTTGTAAGGGCGCTTAATGGTTTAGGGGTTTGGAGGAGCTCGGTAGCGTTGATAGAGACTACGGTTTCTTTTGTTACGTTATTGGATGCGGTGCGCGATGGGATTGCTGAGAGAGAGCGACAAATTGGTTTGATGGAGGAAAATGAGGGTTCTTCCGATGGTTAGTATGGGCGTCATTTACTGCTTATGGTACCTTTCTTTTGTGCGCTGGTTGTAAGGGTCATGTGTAGCTGTTTCTTGTTAAGTTAGGGGTTGTTGTTAGGTGTTTATGTTTGTATGTTTTTAGAATGATGTCAATTGTTGTTGGTGGATGTACCCTTTGTTAGGTTACAATTTTGTTTATGTAAGATGGTCCACCGTATGTAGGTTATCTGCTGTAAATGTTCGTAATGTAATGAAATTTGCCATATAAGGCTTACTTTTATTCTGTGGTATCATGTGGCATGTTTAAGCCTTTTTCGTTCACTGTTTGTGTATGTTTTGGTTTACTTTATTGGGAATCTGTCAGTGCTTTGCTTGTTCTGTTAGGCATGCGTTGGCATGTGCCATAATTTTTTATGTATGTTAAGGGAAAGATGGTTTGTTCAGGCCATGTGTGTTCTTTTTTGTGTTGTGTTTTCTTCCCCTTGTGTAAGTTGCTGTGTTGTGTCAGTTACGCAGTTCCATTGTGCACGCCTATGTGTAGCAAACCTTTTCCATATCCTGTGTTTATGTACTTTTGCTAATGGCCATGTAGCTGTTGATAGTGGGATTGTTACTGTAGAATTTTTTTCTTTTATATATCTTGTTCGATAACTGTGGTGCAGTGTATCTAATCTTCTCTATTGATAACTATTGGTCGGTGTCTATGTCGCGTGGTGGTTGTTTGGAGGAGCTTGGGTTTTCTTGTGATAGTGATGATCTTCGAGATCGAATGTGTTTGTTTTTCGAAAGGGAAGTTATCGCTACGCATGAGTTCGAGACCATGGTGCGCACGCGTTGCCTTAAAATTGCGACTCGTCTCAGGTATTTGGATGATCTCATCCAAGAGGTCCTCGAAGAGCCGCATGATTCAGTGGTGGCAAATTCAGTCGCTTTTCTGAGAGAGGTGCAGGCACGGGAGCGCTCGAAACAGTCCGCTTTTCAGGCGTTGATAGCTCCTGCACATGCTGCTCTGCGTGCCGCAGCACATTGTATCAATGTTATCCGTGGACTGTTCTAAAGTGTTGTATGTGTCCAGAGGTTGTCGGCGTCATTGGCATAGCCGTTTACTGGTTCATTTGTGTTGGTGATGGTTGTTTTATGTTGGTCATATGTCTGTTGTTGTTTGTTTTATGGTTATATAACTTGTGATGAATAAATGCCTTGTTATGACGTTTATGTGGATCAGTTATTTTTTGGTTTTGAAATGTTGTAGCATTATGTTTTCACTGTGTGATATGTGGTGATTCCAAAGACTGGTCATATACATTGAAAATGGCAAGACTTAGCTCGCCTATGTGCAGCCTGGAAACTTTCGTACCCGGTTTACGCACAACATACAGTTACCTACATGATACATGTCTTTAGTTAACACTGTACATATCCTAATATTTACGGCTTATACTTGGCCCTAGTAAGTTAAACATACTTATAATAGGTAGAAGGTTACCAGTCCTGTTTGCTGTCGCTACTCCTTTTTGGCCTTCTTGCTTTCTGGTTCGCTTGGAGAGGCTTTTTCTAGCGAAAAAAGTTCTTTATGGATACCTGTGGATGTTGTTGGTACAGCTTCTTTCTTCTTTTCCTCTAGGGCTGGTGTGAAAGGTGGTGGTGTGATTGTTTCTATTGGTATGATGGTTGGTGTTTCAGCGACCGGCGTTGAGGAGGAACTCCCTTATCCTTCAGGTTCTGGAATAGGTGGTAGTGCTGCTATCTGGGGTGGTGGTTGCGGTTGTGGGGCCTGAGCCTCTGTTGCGCCGTCGAGTATGAATCTAGCGTTGCCACGTCGACTACCTGATGCAAAGTGCAGCTTAAATATCCTTCTTGTTTGTTGGAGGTCCCTGATGATTGCAGGTAAGTCGTACGGATCTGGTTCAGGTATATAAGTCAGTATTTCGCCGCATGGTGGGAGCAGTGAATTGGCGGCGGATCAAAGCAGTGTTGCCAATGTCCGGTTATGTCATCGAGATGCTCTAAAGCAATAGCTGCATGATGGTTATTTCATTAAAGGTTGTAGTTGGTTATCTGTACATGCATGACCACACCCATCGGAAATTATTATATGTTGAGTATGCGTACCTGTAATTGGGTGCATGACTACCTCCATACTGTTGGCAATGTAGATGTGGCATTCCTTTGTTGATCTTTGTGTGGCATGTACGACACCTGTTAAAATACCAACCTCTTCGCTCATCTATCCATGTGATGGTAGCATCTACCGAGAACTGTTCCTGCTGTCATGGATTTCAGTTAAGGATTTTTTGTTAGTTTTTGCCGTAAGTGTTTTCCTATGCGTAATTGTGTGGGCGGAGTACTTACCGGGTGCGCCTCTGGATTCAGGTAAAGTAACGATGCAATTGTCATTGCTCGCTGACCTTGTTGGCTTCCGGATGGCGTGCCTTCAGTCGATGGAAGTTGTAGTGTTGGATTTGGACCAAGGAATTCGGGAGCCCTGCCATTATAGTAAATGTTATATGTTATGTGTTCGTTTTTTAGCGTGTGGCTATTCGATCGTTGGCATATTACTTACATTTCCCTGATCTGGTCTGCTTCGGGAATCTTTGGGTTCAGGTAATAGCTTGTAGCCGGGGTTGCTGAGAGTTGTAGCCCTCCTGCACACATGACCTGTATCAGATGCTTGTACTAATGATCTGTAAGGTATGATGTTGTGGTCGTTGATCATTTACCTGCAAATCGCTTGGCCCAGCATGAGGTAACGGCTATTATCACAGGCTGCTCCATTGCTGATAATAAACTGACTTCAAACCCTACAGCCGCCTCATTCCATAGGCTGAATACTATGCTGTTACCGCTGTCAATTTTGCAAGTCATTCATGTGGCATTATTAGTAGTCATCTGTATGTAAGAATTGTTTTATTTAATTGTACCTGAGATTTAGGATTGTTATGTTCCGGCGAGAGATCCGGTTAGTGGTTGTGTCTCCGAATTCCCTTATATCAGTAACGTTTCGCATAATACCTATGTAATCTGTATATTATGGTTAGCATACGGGGTTTAAGAATAAATGGCTGCTATGTTGGTTGGTGTTACCTGTAAGAACGGAGTCCCTATTTTCCGTGCGTGTAGCCACTTCATTGTAAGAAACGAAATTGCAGTAGTGTTGTGGGAAACCTGTGTCTTCAATTTCAACTACCTTTGTGTACTTGCCGAAAAGCAATGTTAGGCTGTTATTGATCGTCTGTTGCCAGTGCTCGGTTCTTTTACAACCGTACCCCTCGATGTGGTAGCACTTGTTAACCTCCAGTTTCGTGTCATATAGCTTCATGTCCCATAGCTGGACGTTCGCCTGAATTGCTCTGCCCTGCATTTGGTTTTGAAACAATAGTTAAGTCTGTCTTCTTGCCCGTGTTTACATAATTGTGAACGGTTATGTTTAGTGTTTTTGGAGAATACCTTTTTATCAAGTAACATGTAGCATAACCCGGTTGGGTTTGGGTCCGGTACATTCTTTGAAGTCCAGCGTCGGTACACCCTAACACAAAGCGGTTTTGCTATGTCCGCTGGCCTCAGATTTGCCAGGTCTGTTTCTTCTTCTTGGATTGCGACAGCCTTGCCTTTGTCCGTTTGCTTACCTTCCGTAGTTGGTGTTGGCATTGTAGACACCTCGGGTGAGCTTGGCTTACCAATAGCTGGTCCTTCAATCGATGATTGCATGTCAGGTTCTTCAAGAGGTGCCTTTCCCTTTCCTTCTTGCTGTGTTCCCGACCCAACGCCTGCGGGTTTCATTTCTTCACCAGTTCCTTTAAGAGGGGTCTCTGTTTTTTTGTCAGACATATCTCTGAACATTCATGAAAATGTTAATATAATTTGGAAATGCCTATATGGAAAGGTATTATGCAAAACATAGTATGTAATATGAGCAAGGTTAGTAACAATGCATTAATAAGTTGTTCACATATGAATGCTTCTAAGTTATGTGAACTTAGTGGACCATGTTACGAACGTATCTGTTAGTTACTACGAACAAAATATATAGCCTGTGTGTGCAAATTTTTTCTAATGGAAGCAAATAAACATGTATATGGTGCCAGTGATTTTAGAAATGCAGGCATTTCTGCTATGCTTTTGTTGTTAATGTTTATGTAAACATGTGTTGTCCTAATCCTATTTAGGCAATCTTTGTAGACAATGTTCTTGGTAACGGTGTCGGATGGGTCTTCTGTGTCGCCTATAATAATCTTCAATCCCGATGGTGATGTTGCTCTCGATAGGGCCACGTACAACTGGCCGTGACCAAATATTGGTTCAGGTAAGTAAACGCCTATCTTTTTCAGCAACTAGCCTTGACTCTTGTTGATGGTCATGGCGTAGCATACTTTGACAGGGAACTGCCTCCTTTTGAATATGAACGGTAGCTTTTCGTCTTTGTTACTCAATACTATCCGGGGGAGGAATACTTTTTGGTTTTTCCTTGTGCCGGTTATTATCTTTACTTCAAGAACCTTTGTGAGAAGCTGTGTCACGATCATACGTGTGCCGTTGCAAAGCCCGCCGGCTGGGTTGAGGTTGCGAATAAAGACAATGTGGGTACCTATTTTCGATTCTAGTTGGTGTGGTGGCAAGCTTTGTTGGATTGATCTTGTTGAGGTATTCCGTGGGATACAATAGCCATTGAGCCGCCATCATTTCCAGCTGGGACGACAAGGTCTACACTTTTGTACGTGTGTGTTCTCCCTTGAATTTTTTCCAGGATGGATGTGTTTATGAGGTCTGCAGTTTCGTTCTTGGGACATACGATAGCCTTTTCTTGGAGGTTGTCTGCTGTAGGTTGCTGCAGCGTCACAGTGTCATATATAAAATCTATCAACTGTTGCTTCCCTTGTTCATCATCACGTATAGAAAACCTCTGCGGCACCTGCACCCACGCTGCGTTTTCAGGGTCCAGAGTGTCCGGTGTGCCTGCATAACCATTGCCGATACTTAGTAACCACCTGGAAAATGTTGCGGTTTCCTCCCTTTCCAAGTCACTCATTCCTGGCCGTTCCAGCCTCATGTTTCTCTGCAGCACAAACACTTTAAAATGTTGCCATAGATAAGACTCTGATATTGATGATGCAATTATTTCACTCTTGGGTGCACCTTTTTTAACAGGTAACGTTTGCCTAAAGTCGCCTCCAAACATTAGTGACTTGCCACCAAATGGTATTTCAGGTGCATCGCAAATGTCACGTAATGTCCTGTCCAGTGTTTCGAAACACTTTCGGTCCTTCATCGGCGCCTCATCCTGTTAGGACCGATTAACATAAGATTTATGTGGTTTGGAGGTCGAGGTTGGTGGAAGAAGATGAACATCTTCATCCTTTTAGTGAGAGAAACTAGAGAGAGGGAGGAGAAAACACAAGATGATATTGATAAACACACACAATAC
Organism: Chrysanthemum lavandulifolium; assembly: GCA_022545495.1. Lineage (NCBI taxonomy): Eukaryota > Viridiplantae > Streptophyta > Magnoliopsida > Asterales > Asteraceae > Chrysanthemum > Chrysanthemum lavandulifolium. The sequence continues at coordinate 143,006,635 of CM040242.1, forward strand.
AAATAACCTAATGATTCACCTCACCCCTCATGGAGAGTCATGAGGGGTATATATAGGCCATATCTTTGCCACTTAAACGATACTAGTCCCTAAGGGCAAAGTATACTACGCGTCTAGTCCATTCACGTAAGTGGCGTTATCTTTATAAAAGCGAGGCTAACAATCTCCTCCAAGATACCGCCACACGTGAATGGTTACAATGAGACCTATAAATACAAAACAAAGTAAATTACAATAGTAATGAACAATGTTGACTTTCTTGAAGTGCGAGTCTCGTAGTCTGATCTCGAGGCCAACTTGAAGTTCTCCTTCCGACGACCTCGGCATTTGATCTTTGGCACCGACGGCACAAATTCTTGTTGCTCGAACTTCAACCTAACGGTCTAGTTAGGTTATTACTCACTCCTAACTAGTGAGCCTTTTTCTTTCTTCTCGCCCTCCCGAACCGACAACACTCTTCCAACACGTCTTTAATCTTGAGACACGCAATGGAGAAAGTAAACTCTTGATCGTACAATGGTTGTCGTTCGGGAACATCATAACAACATAACTCACTTAGTATTGCATCAAAGTTGGTAAAAGCCCGATGTACACACTACTTCTCCTTCTTCGCCTTAAGCACAAATCCTTCGTAATCCAATCACGGAAGATGAAATACCAACTTCTCCTCCCGATGGTTGCGAGCTATCGGAATCATCATAATGTTGCGTACATGCCATTACCTTCTTGATGCAATCTTAACATCATAGCTTGATCAAAATTCGTGAGAATATGTCGCAAAAATTCTCTCAATAATTCTCTCAAACCAACCTTAAATTGAACCTCCTTTGAATTCACCGCTAATTGTAATGACCACATATGGAGAAACCCGATCGACTAACTTGAAAAGGAAGCAAACATCCCAACTTTGTGACTTCTGCTTGTTCTAAATTTTTGAACAATCCACAACGCCGTGTGACATCGAGCACTACAACGTAACTCCTTAAAGTGATGGTTACACATCGTGAGCACTACAACGTAACTCCTTACCGATTATAACCGATTTTCAAATTTCATAATGTGCTCCAACAAGTTATCTTGAGACATGCATCCAACCAACCATCGTCTCAAAGATAAAGAAGTCCACCCGTGAAATGTCACGTCAATTTCTCGTCAATAATACCGTACAAAAACCCCGCAGTCATTTTTCAAATTTCGCGCAAGCCGTGAATATTGTATCCCTCTGTGAAAATTTATATACCATAAATACCATTCTTAAAAAATTTGTATCCTCAAATTTAAAAAATTCGGATAACAACCATGTTAGAGAGTATACCAACTGACCCAAGTCCAGTAACATCATGCCAACATTTTTCAGCCCACGGGTGAAAATAAATTCAAGGCCCAAAATCCAATGCTTGAAGACCAATTTGTTTCATGTACAGCCCATGATCCATTTGAGAATACCAATTCCCATATAACACCGGTTATAATAGTCTCGGGTAAAAGTAACCTAATATACTCTTAACCTAAAAGCACAATCACAAATATATCGCCTACCACTTTCTTTCACCCAAAACGCACATCTGAGAAAATAAATACAAATCCACATCTCATCTTATCACAAACGAATCTTAATCTCCAATCTCATATCCCTCGTCTAATCAAATCCGAATCATAAACAAAAGTATATCGACACCCATGTCATATTCAAAATGTTCGTGGCTTCAAGATCTTATAAAAAAGGTCTCGGGTAGGTGTTTTTTCTTTTGATTGTTTGGTTTGGTCTTTAACGAATTAAAGAAACGATATAGCATACTTGTTATAATCGTTTCCTTTTATATTCGGATAGAATCAAAGTATGGTCAATGATGAAGTGGTTCAATTAAAACAATCTTGAAAAAGGTTGCAAAAAAGATTGAATCAAATCTGAGATTATTGTATTTGTTTTTCATGATGAGTCAATTGATAAGATGTAGAAGATGGAGGATAAGTTAGGATAGTTTGAAGTTTGATGATGTTGGGTTGAGAATATTTAGTTTCGGGTCTGATAAGTTGTGGACTGATGATGTTCATAAACTGAGGTCGAGTAGTAAATGGTATTTGTTGTATTGTGGTCGATGTGGTCAAGGTCTGTTTTACGCGTAACCTCCTTTCTCTTTTCAGTTATTACGCTTAAGGTTCTTAGCTTATGCGTAAACATACGCGTAACATTGCTTATGCGTAACCTTACGCGTAACCTTGCTTAGGCGTAAAGCCAGAAACTTAGGCGTAAAAGCATACGCGTAAAATATCTTACGCCAGAACTTCACGATTCGCGTAACTTGCTCTGAAGATTCTCCTTAGGCGTAGAAAAAGGGTTTTGACCCTTTGACTTTTTCCGGCGAGTTTTTCCGACCACTTTCTCCGACCAGTCTTCATAATCAACCCAGAAGCAGCATAAAAACTGCTTCTTTTTGTCTTTTGACCATGAAAAGATGAAGGTTTGACCACTTTTGTTTCACTGGATATTGGTACAAAAGATGTCTAAAAAGATATGAAATACTGTTTGGACCCAAAAGAGACACAAGGACAGATATTTACATGAATGACCAGGACATTTTTGTGACAAAAAAAAAGGATACTAAACATGGTTTTAAAACTGTTAACCCACAAATCGGAAAAAAAATTTCGACCACAAAAAATAGCACAAAACAGTTAAAAACATGTGTAAAGACCAACATAAATCATCAAAAGCATAACCATGGCTCTATACCACTTGTTAGGACCGATTAACATAAGATTTATGTGGTTTGGAGGTCGAGGTTGGTGGAAGAAGATGAACATCTTCATCCTTTTAGTGAGAGAAGCTAGAGAGAGGGAGGAGAAAACACAAGATGATATTGATAAACACACACAATACAAATAACCTAATGATTCACCTCACCCCTCATGGAGAGTCATGAGGGGTATATATAGGCCCTATCTTTGCCACTTAAACGATACTAGTCCCTAAGGGCAAAGTATACTACGCGTCTAGTCCAATTCACGTAAGTGACGTTATCTTTATAAAAAGCGAGGCTAACACATCCCAAATCACCAAGTCCGTTTGTTTCAGTAGGTTTCTCTCACACCCCCAAATTACCTGTTTTGCAGCGGAATGGAATTCCTGGGGATGGACTGTCATAGCATCAAAGTTATAGTTATGTTGAACGACCTAAAGTGTCGTTTGGAAAACACATCGTTTAATTTATTAAAACAATCAGAGTTTACAAAATATAGGTCCCAAATGAAAATCAACTTGTGCGGAAATAAGTTTGTTACAAGCCAAACGATGTTTTAAAGTTTATAAAACCCAAGTGAGACGCGTCGTCTCGCGACTCTATGATATGTCCAAATGCATGCCATGAAGTGAATGCCTTAGATACGAGATAAAACATGCTAAAAGTGTCAACACAATGGTTGAGTGAGTTCATAGAGTTTGTGTTGAAATGTAAAGCCTTTAAAGAATATTCATGCAAAGAAAGGCATTGTAAATCCACTCGGTTCAAGTTCCGCCCATACAAAACTTGCAACTTTGTGTGTTCACAACCCACCGCCAAAACATAGTATTATCAATCTTGTTTGTAAGTAGGACATGTGTGCATCGATATATACATGTACTTAATGCAAAGAATCACGATAATGAACCTCTTGACAAGTCTAAATTGTTTGTTATGTTTCATTGAATAACAGATTATATTCACCCAGTCACGTCATCAAGGACCCAAGGGTGGGGCGTCGACCGATAGTACTATCAATACCTCTCCGCCGGCTCCCGCAGGAGTTAACCAGTTGCTAAAGTATGTATGTTGATGCATAATTGAAAACAAGTTTAGCACATTAAGGCACATATCGCAATAAACCACACATAATGTCCCAAGAGTATAAGAAGTATAGTGTAACACAATTGTATAAATGGTTTGAATATTCGCAAGAGTAAAAACAAGTATTTAAGCATGTATCTCCCCCAAATAGTTTGTAAGAATTTAAACGAGTAAAAGCGGGGTATGAACTCACGGTAATCCGTAAAAGTTTTGAGTACTTGTGAAAGTAAATGAAAATAGTTGAGCATGTATCTCCCCCAAAAGTAATTCAAAACGTATAAAAGTTGGGGCTATGAAACTCACCTGGTATGATTGATATGCTAACAAAATGAAGTGCACGAAAATGAGGCTCGGAAACTATCCGCGACCTAAAATGAATGATGTACTCTAATATAAGTCATGAAACAATGTCGTGCATGCAAATCCATATGTAATCTATACCACTTGTACGTTTTTGAAAATAGAATTTATCGTCGAAATATATGTTTATGACATCTCGTCATGTTTATAAAATACTTTACAAGTATATACGTTGAATCAACATTCTCGATAATCGTTTTGTGATTTATTATGAAATTAAAACTTTTAAATAGTAAAATAGTGTCGTTGAAATTTTCATGAAAGTGAATATACGGCCTCGAAAAACTAGTCATAAAATGGTGCACGTCGAGTGTTAGGAAACAAACTCAACGGTTTTGGAAAGCTTGTATCATTATCTCAAAGTTTTATCATTTAAGTTTACATCCTAGAGGTCTCGATCATGGAGATAAATATAGGTTTAGTATGGTACTTGTATCCAAAATATTGTTTAAGGGTGATTTCCGGCAAAGTTTGAGTGACTATATTTTTATTCGTTACAACTCCGCTTGACAAACGGTTGGACATTTTGGAAAATATGCTTGGCGAACTTACTTTTACTAGAAGACATCACTTTATAAAGAGTCCTACATCATTGTTAAAAACGACCTTCAACATGGTCTCTAGTTTTGCCGTAATATTTGCCTATTAGAAATGATATAGTTTTCTTATAATATGAAGTTCTGACAACTTTGTGAAAATGTATAATTTAATCGTTACAAGTCCGTTTTCTACGTTTTAAAGGTCCTTAGCTTTGTATCAAAGTATACTAACATATTTTTGACAAGTCGACATAATTTATAACACCTAAGTTTCATTTTTGACTCGTACAAAATAAACAATACATGCTGAAATTTCCAGAAAATTATAGTTTCCGTCGTCAACTTGAAAAATTCATAACTTCTTCGTTATAACTCCGTTTTAATCCGTTCAAGCGGCCACATTTTCGTTTTAAAGTGTATTTTCCAAATATCTAGCCCAAAAATATTTACCTACTGTCGGATTTTCCAGATTTCGAAAATAAGGACAGACCCTTTTTAAAACTTGTCGAAATGAGTTTTTCTCGCGCCAAACCTATTCTAACCCATTCAAAACAACTCCGAAGCTATTCTAATCCTACCATACACCTTCTTAGGGTGTCATGGGTTCCTAGACATCACCAAAAATAATATATAACAAGGAGTAATTATTGGATGACTTATATATTCATAACTCTTAAAATTCAATGAAAAAGTGGTACAACATCATATGACTTGCATGTTTTTGCTCAAATATGATGAAATGAATATGAAATGAATATGAAAGATGAAAAATGGACATGAGATGCTTACTAGAATACTTGATGAGGTTTATGAGAACAAAGGATTTCCTAATCACCCTAGGTTTTTATTGCAAAACCTAAATAAAGAGTGATACTAGAGTGTTAATTAACTTGACTTGAAAACTTTTGTAATCTCCTTGCTTGATTCTATGGTGGCCGGTTTTGAGAGAGAAAGAAAGAGATGATGGTTTGATCTTTTCACTTTGCAAATATGAGTTGTATGTGTATAGATATTTAGTATAATATCATTTAGCTTAAGATATTTAGCAAAGTAAGTGAGTCATCCCCCCCCCTTGTGTCGACAAGGGGGTTTTAGATAAGCAATTCATTTTTTTTTATAATGTATAATGAAGTATTATGTAAAGTTAATTGAAGATAAGTGATCACTTGTAGACACATTTGAGTATTTAAGGTAGCGTTAACTAAAAATAAATTTTCACGGGTCAAGATAAAATATATTGAGGTCATAAAAATTATAAAAATTCATTTCTTGAATGATTTGAGTGAATAAATATTTATCGGGTTGAATTTAAGAAAACCGTCGTAATTTATATAAACATAACAATTTATATACGAAATAAATTTAAAACATTGGGTAAACTCATAATATTATTTTTATAAACTTAATATGAGTATAAAAATATATTGTGATAAAATTTTGGAAGTAACGGATCAATTGTTCAAAATAATTAATTACGCGATAGCGTTTATTTAATAAGAAAATAAACGTTTAATGAAAAAAAAGCAAAACCCATGCATAAGTTGATATGAAATGATGAATATGGAGTTTGAGAAATGACCGGAAATTGAGAATTGTGACATTCTTCCCATGTCAGAGGAATCACGTCCTCGTGATTCGATTAATGATACTATGGCCCAAACCGTGACAAAGTTCTAAAAGTTTATGCTCATGTATGGTCTAAATGATTATGTCAATGCTCATGCATATATCGTGACTATATCCCCTTCTAAAGACATGCTCCCTTATGATTAGGCTCGATGAGGCAGGCTTTCCCATTCTCGAGCAAAATTTTCAAAAGACTTTTAGGTAACCGATTTTTGCTTAATCTCACAACTCATCAAACAAGAACTGTCATGAGATTAGGCTAAATCGGTTTAGGTAAAAACTTGTTTCTAGCTTGATCGTTGCAACTCATCAAACAAGAACTGTCACTCGGATCAAACAGGAAACAAGTGGTTTGAAGAAAATCTTTTGAAAATTTGGCTCGATTACAGAATTGCTTACACATATGAGACTACTACTCCTTCATTGCATGATTCTTCTGAATTAGACATAGGTGATCGGGCTATGTATAATTTAGAAGTAACTATGCAATGCTTGGACTAATCGACTCATATGATGTTTGGTGTTGAGTCATAAGTCCGCATGTATAAAGAATGTGCACTTATAATGATATGATGAGATGCTATGATGATGTAGTTATAGTCTAGGGTCAATGATGCAACCTAGTTCTCTATAACCGATGCTCTGATACCAATCTGTCACACCCTCAAATTACCCGTTTTGTAGCGGAATGGAATTCCTGGGGATGGACTGTCATAGCATCAAAGTTATAGTTATGTTGAATGACCTAAAGTGTCGTTTGGAAAACACATCGTTTAATTTATTAAAACAATCAGAGTTTACAAAATATAGGTCCCAAATGAAAATCAACTTGTGCGGAAATAAGTTTGTTACAAGCCAAACGATGTTTTAAAGTTTATAAAACCCAAGTGAGACGCGTCGTCTCCGCGACTCTATGATATGTCCAAATGCATGCCATGAAGTGAATGCCTTAGATACCTGAGATAAAACATGCTAAAAAGTGTCAACACAATGGTTGAGTGAGTTCATAGAGTTTGTGTTGAAATGTAAAGCCTTTAAAGAATATTCATGCAGCAAAGGCATTGTAAATCCACTCAGTTCCAAGTTCCGCCCATACAAAACTTGCAACCTGTGTGTTCACAACCCACTGCCAAAACATAGTATTATCAATCTTGTTTGTAAGTAGGACATGTGTGCATACGATATATACATGTACTTAATGCAAAGAATCACAGCCAACTGAACCTCTTGACAAGTCTAAATTGTTTGTTATGTTTCATTGAATAACAGATTATATTCACCCCAGTCACGTCATCAAGGACCCAAGGGTGGGGCGTAAGCCGATAGTACTATCAATACCTCTCCGCGGCTCCAGAGTTAACCAGATTGCTAAAGTATGTATGTTGATGCATAATTGAAAACAAGTTTAGCACATTAAGGCACATATCGCAATAAACCACACATAATGTCCCAAGAGTATAAGAAGTATAGTGTAACACAATTGTATAAATGGTTTGAATATTCGCAAGAGTAAAAACAAGTATTTAAGCATGTATCTCCCCCAAATAGTTTGTAAGAATTTAAACGAGTAAAAGCGGGGTATGAACTCACGGTAATCCGTAAAAGTTTTGAGTACTTGTGAAAGTAAATGAAAATAGTTGAGCATGTATCTCCCCCAAAAGTAATTCAAAACGTATAAAAGTAGGGGCTATGAAACTCACCTGGTATGATTGATATGCTAACAAAATGAAGTGCACGAAAATGAGGCTCAGAAACTATCCGCGACCTTAAATGAATGATGTGCTCTAATATAAGTCATGAAACAATGTCGTGCATGCAAATCCATATGTAATCAATACCACTTGTACGTTTTTGAAAATAGAATTTATCGTCGAAATATATGTTTATGACATCTCGTCATGTTTATAAAATACTTTACAAGTATATACGTTGAATCAACATTCTACGATAATCGTTTTGTGATTTATTATGAAATTAAAACTTTTAAATCAGTAAAATAGTGTCGTTGAAATTTTCATGAAAGTGAATATACGGCCTCGAAAAACTAGTCATAAAATGGTGCACGTCGAGTGTTAGGAAACAAACTCAACGGTTTTGGGAAGCTTGTATCATTATCTCAAATTTTTATCATTTAAGTTTACATCCTAGAGGTCTCGATCATGGAGATAAATATAGGTTTAGTATGGTACTTGTATCCAAAATATTGTTTAAGGGTGATTTCCGGCAAAGTTTGAGTGACTATATTTTTATTCGTTACAACTCCGCTTGACAAACGGTTGGACATTTTAGAAAATATGCTTGGCGAACTTACTTTTACTAGAAGACATCACTTTATAAAGAGTCCTACATCATTGTTAAAAATGACCTTCAACATGGTCTCAAGTTTTGCCGAAAAATTTGCCTATTAGAAATGATATAGTTTTTCTTATAATATGAACTTACGGCAACTTTGTGAAAATGTGTATAATTTAATCGTTACAAGTCCGTTTTCTACGTTTTAAAGGTCCTTAGCTTTGTATCAAAGTATACTAACATATTTTTGACAAGTCGACATAATTTATAACACCTAAGTTTCATTTTTGACTCGTACAAAATAAACAATACACGCTGAAATTTCCAGAAAATTATAGTTTCCGTCGTCAACTTGAAAAATTCATAACTTCTTCGTTATAACTCCGTTTTAATCTGTTCAAGCGGCCACGTTTTCGTTTTAAAGTGTATTTTCCAAATATCTAGCCCAAAAATATTTACCTACTGTCGGATTTTCCAGATTTCGAAAATAAGGACAGACCCTTTTTAAAACTTGTCGAAATGAGTTTTTCTCGCGCCAAACCTATTCTAACCAATTCAAAACAACTCTGAAGCTATTCTAATCCTACCATACACCTTCTTAGGGTGTCATGGGTTCCTAGACATCACCAAAAATAATATATAACAAGGAGTAATTATAGGATGACTTATATATTCATAACTCTTAAAAATCAATGAAAAGTGGTACAACATCATATGACTTGCATGTTTTGCTCAAATATGATGAAATGAATATGAAATGAATATGAAAGATGAAAAATGGACATGAGATGCTTACTAGAATACTTGATGAGGTTTATGAGAACAAAGGATTTCCTAATCACCCTAGGTTTTTATTGCAAAACCTAAATAAAGAGTGATACTAGAGTGTTAATTAACTTGACTTAAAAACTTTTGTAATCTCCTTCCTTGATTCTATGGTGGCCGGTTTTGAGAGAGAAAGAAAGAGATGATGGTTTGATCTTTTCACTTTGCAAATATGAGTTGTATGTGTATAGATATTTAGTATAATATCATTTAGCTTAAGATATTTAGCAAAGTAAGTGAGTCATCCCCCCCCCCTTGTGTCGACAAGGGGGTTTTTAGATAAGCAATTCATTTTTTTTATAATGTATAATGAAGTATTATGTAAAGTTAATTGAAGATAAGTGATCACTTGTAGACACATTTGAATATTTAAGGTAGCGTTAACTAAAAATAAATTTTCACGGGTCAAGATAAAATATATTGAGGTCATAAAAATTATAAAAATTTTATTTCTTGAAAGATTTGAGTGAATAAATATTTATCGGGTTGAATTTAAGAAAACCGTCGTAATTTATATAAACATAACAATTTATATACGAAATAAATTTAAAACATTGGGTAAACTCATAATATTATTTTTATAAACTTAATATGAGTATAAAAATATATTGTGATAAAATTTTGGAAGTAACGGATCAATTGTTCAAAATAATTAATTACGCTATAGCGTTTATTTAATAAGAAAATAAACGTTTAATGAAAAAAAAGCAAAACCCATGCATAAGTTGATATGAAATGATGAATATGGAGTTTGAGAAATGACCGGAAATTGAGAATTGTGACAGTTTCCCACTTTTGTATTCTTCTTAACGTTACATACCGATTCATCTGTTAAAACCAATGGAACCTTGAACCTTGAATGAGCCGTCCTACCAGCGGGCAGCAATAGCGAAGCGATTCCCGATGATGCAACTGCAAGTACAATTTTTCCATATGACCTTAATGTTATTATCAAGGTTTTCCATAAATAAGTTTTGCCGGTTCCGCCGTGACCATAGACAAATACCAGTTCTTGTCGGCCTGCCTCAAGACTTTCCATAACTGTTTGGAATATTGCCTTTTGTTCTTGGTTTAACATCGGTATTAGGACATCCCGCTCCCTTGACAGTTCTGCGCGATTGTAACATTTTTCCTCCATAATAGCCTTGTTGTTTAGTATATTCAATAACTCTTTTGACGGTAGTGGCAACCCAAATTCTTCCAGGGTTCTGCCATGCTGCGACAAACTTGACTCCAGCTCATAGAGTATTCCCGCTTTAAGCTCTGGTTCATTGACGTGTAACAGGTGTACACCGAACAGTTCGGAGAGTGTTCTTGGAATGTCATCAGACATGTGCTTCCAAAAGGCGTCCCACAATGCCATTGGGTTGCTCACGTCGCAGAACAGGAGGATTTGCACGAACAATGCACGCATCTCTACTGCTGACGCTGTGATTGCAGCCTCTTCTAGCGCTATTGACCATTCGTTATCGTTTTCTAATAAACCCATTGCCTCTGCTGCTGCTCTATTTGTCGGGTATATAATACCATCAACTGTCCGTATGTCCGGAAATGAAGTACAGCCCACTTGGTGACATAATAGTAGTCGCTGATAAAACAGATCACCTGAACTGGGATGGACATATGTCAGACTCCCGATGGAGGGTTTGTTAAGATGCGCTCTGGGAAACCACTCTCTATCTCTTTTCGATCACACAAATTCAGATGGGAATTTCAAGTACGTCAAATGTCTACCGATGGTGGATGTGGAATTGAAATCCAACCATGCTGTAAGGGTTGTTTTCCGGGAATGTGGATTATCAATCACTGACTGTATGCGGTGTCCAGCTTTGAATGTGACCCGTTGCATGTTTTCTAAGTGCACCGCGAGGATTTGTCTTCTTAGTTCCCAAAGTGGATATCAAAACCGAAGATACGCCAACATGCTTCATGTGGGCCTATGTACCTAGCGTCCACAAAGTTCTTTATTTCGTCAATAATTTCTGGCACGGTGGAGGATGGCTGCTGACCTTGTTCAGTCGAGGTACCTAGGCCTTGTAAGGGCCTAGTCTTCCTAGTTATGCGAGCAACGATCTTGTCAGTTCCCTTCGAGATGTACTTGAAGAGGTATTTTATAAGCATGGTCCAGCTACAACACTCAACATTGATATGAGCATAAAACCGCAAACACAACTGGAGATTATAGGGAACTACATAACCATTGTCCACACGCATGTTTTGTCGCGTGGCTACAAATTCCTTATCTCTCCGCCGGTAGTGGACGTACCCTGACTCATCTATATATGTGCTGGCACAATATTCTTTAGGAAAATGTTTCTTGCACGTTTGCCGGTCACGCATACATGGAGCATTTGGGAATGACATTCCACATGGTCCATGCATCATTAGTTCTGTGACTATTCTGAATGCATCGGGATCCCCTTGCTCATCAGGTAACTCGGCGGAAATGAACTTTTCTACGGCCCCTGGGCTTGTCACTTTCGAATAGGTGTCGTTCCAGAACAATAGGTGGCAATGAGGAAGCCCCCGTTTCTCAAACTCTATCGTGTACAACACTGCACCAAAAAAAGAACTTCACTAAGTATAACAATATGATGGTCACGGAAAAACGGAAAGGAATTTACATAACATTATCAGAGAAAAGGAAAAAATGCTTTAATGAACTGTGGTTACTGTTACTAACCTGCTGCAATGGCACCCAAGATCTTCTTATCGCGAACGTACTTGACCATTTTTTGCACCTTTCGTTCAAAGACCCTGTCGACCACATCTGGCCTGTCAGCAGAAGTTAGGTGTGGAAACTGCGCCATATATTCTTCTATCTCTGGCCATTTAACATTGCACGTGAACGTAACGAAGAAAGTTGGATTGCCATGGACTCTACATATTGCTAATGCATCAAGGTAGTGGCTATACATGTACCTTGGACCTCCTGTGAACGATGCGGGAAGTATAATTCTTGAACCCTCATCAGAACCGTCATGATCTCCTCGGGCCACAGCATCGTATAGGCCACTCAAATAGTCCCCGCGTATGTCCGATTGGTTTTTCCTTACGAAGTCCATACGATATTGTTCAACTGCACAATAAGCAGTCACCACATATTGCTGGAATAGTCGACCACCTCGGGTAAGAACTGTATAGCGATTATAACGATCATGCAAAAGATAAGAATAGTACGCGTTCATTGACATCTGCTTGTCGGTTTCGTTGTCTTGTCCTGCAACATTGCGTAACTTAAGCCCTTTGTGATATCCCTCCTCACCGTAGACAAATAACAACGGAAACTGGAGAGACATGTAACACGGATGAAGTTTATTGATACGCTGCGGTTCCCCAGAATGCAACTCTATTATGACATCAAAATCGCTTAACGTTTCAGGGCCTGATTCAAACACTATCGCCCCAATATTATCTGCTGTCGGTAACTCGTGCCTTGCTGAACCGAGTACACCGAAGAGCGATACTTTAAATTCGGGGACTGCTGCGTCTTGGAGCTTGTCTCGTGCTGTTCTAAATAGTTGCACTAAGGCATTGTTGTGGTCTAGAAAGTATATGAGGCCCTCAATAATATTCCTATCAAATTCGGCTTCTGCATTCCTCCCAAAGTTTGCCAACCTATTATCAACTTCATGATCCGTGTCGTAGATATATAACTGCAAGTATCTTGGATCGTCACCTTGCACTGGGCACATGCGTCCAATCCTGTGGTATATATGACCCGAGACTTTGAAAACATATGGGCCCCTTCCACTGTTAACCGTATCATCAATCGATGCTCCCAAAGATGTCATTGCAAACATCTGGTTGTAGCCGCGTATGTGGTATAAAAACTGCGGGTCTTCGAACAAAGACCTTATGTACAGCGGATAGTCCCGCGGCAAGAACAAACGGACGTGACCTCTCATGCAGCACCTGTGGTACAACGGACCGGATGAACGTGTCGAATGACTTAACCTTTCTTCGTACCAGAAACATGCGTGGCAATGTCTGCACACGCGGTTGCATAGGCCAAACCTGTCGTAATGCGACGGAGCACCTGCATTTTAACCATCCCTCACGTCACGCATCCATTTCATAAAAACAAAACAAAATGGATCATCATAACGTGAATCTGCGAAAAAGGAAAACCATCACCTCTTGCGGATGTGGGCTCCCACGTGCACGGGCTCTAAGATTATTTTCAGTTGTGTTCATATTAGGGCACACAGGTGCTGGATGCGGAGCCGGAACCCCTAGAGACAAAAAAATGGAATATTATCATCAAAAGGTAGTGACATCTCGGCATTATAAGGAGCAGTAAACAGAGGACCTCCAACCCATTGACCATCACTATCACATCCCGTTAAATACACAAAGGCAACCGACAAACGTGGACAATGGTAACATGGTAAAATGAATAATGTCAGTCATTACCTGTTGGTGTATGTGACGTTCCAGGTGCATAGGCACGACTATTGTTTCGGCGTGCGGCTACATTCATCTCAGAGGTATCGGGAAACTCTACTGGAGGCCATGCTGAAAGGAAAAAATTATGTTATCACCCAATGGACAAAATAGTTTATGAGAATGGTAATACGTTAATGTGGGATCCTCATAAACAGTCGTGAAGAGCAACACCTCTACTCGGGGCAGCCCTTCCATGTTGTCGTGGTGCAGTATTACGTACACTTGCAGATGCGCTGGGCACAGAGGTACCGGGTGGAATAGGCAAGATTCCTACAACAAAACCAGTAACAGTTCATAACCAAAAACTTTCAATGAGCTATGGGACCAGACCCATATGAATCAGCATCACCAAAATCTATAGTACCTGTTCTAGGATCTGTTGCCGCCAAACCCATGACAACGTTCGTACCTATAGCTTCAGGTACACGCGCAGAGGTAGGTATTGAAAATCGTTCTTGGCAGTCTGCAGGTGAAGATGAGCCAATGATGGGAAGCACTGCATTTATGTTAGGAATTGGAAATTCCATGTTAAAGTGTCGGTCACCCCAAATATTATCTAGCATAAGTTAGCTCGTAGACTTGTTATTAGTTACGTTATGTAGTAGTTTATTAGTTAATTTGTAGCGTAGAATAGTGTAGTGCATCACCGTGGAGGAAGGACGGGTCTTTACCCATTGTATGCCTGATCCACAGTCCGATAGGAGGACGGTATGTTTGTAACTATAAATACCCCTTCCATCCATGGAAGGGGTGGTGCTTTCAATCTAATATTCCATAATTTGTGAACCAAGTCTCTAGCTTGAACACCCATCTCTCTACTTTCTCTCTCTAAAATGGTAAACATGTATTTTGATCATCCAAGACCACCCGAATCATCAAACACAATAAATATTCGATCCTTCAATTAGCATCAGAGCCTAGGTTGTGTTGTTTGGTCGATTCGAATGGTTTTTTATGTGGTTTTGTTCGGATTGGTTTTATGCGGTTTGGATATTGATTGATGTTTATGTTGTTATAAACTGTTTTTTATATGTTTAATAACTGTTTTAGCATCTCTTTTGGTCGGATAAGTTTTTTCTTCTTGATACCTTGTTACTACAGTTTTTGACAATTTAATGTATTCTTTTGGTCATAATATCTCATGGTCCATCAATGGTTACAAAATCTGTCTTTTCTCATGTCCATGTCCAAGTCAGTATTTCTGTAATGTTTATTTTGTACCATAAGTGAAGTCTAAAGCTGGTCATATTTGTTTTGTCAAAATGGTCATTTTATGGTCAAAATGGGTCATACAAAGTGCATCCTGTGTACAGTTTTCTGGGTATGTCTGAAGTTGAAAGGTTTTTGGTCGGAATACTCGCCGGAAAAAGTCAAATGGTCAAATATTCTTGTTGGTGAGTTGGTATAATCTATCTAGCGACTTAGTTCTGTGGCGACTTGTCTTTACAAGTTGTCCTGATGCATTGTATTTGGGTAGCGAGTTGTGTTAGCAACTTGTCCCATTTTATGATGTAGCGACTTAGTTTTGTGGCTACTTGACACAAATCTTGTTAGCGACTTGGGAAAAAAAATCTTTAACCTAGCGACTTGTTACTTAACAAGTCGTAGCGACTTGCTTTGGAAAAAGTAGCTAGCAACTTACTTTGAAAAAGAATGGGTAGCGACTTGGGTTTAACATATCGACTTGACACTACTCTGCTAGCGACTTGACTCCATGACTTTGACCTTGCAACTTTGACAGAAAGGATGAAGAAGAAACTACCACTTGACCACAACCACAATATCAATTAAACCAAATTCCAATTCCTACAGACTCATTAACATCTCATTAACTCAAGACTCCAAACATAAATCATCTCACTAAGATCTCAGCCATGTTTTCGTGGTATGATTGCTACTGCAAGACCTTTATGGTCATAACACACGAATGGAGATCTATCATCAATCTAACTGAAAGTTGTTATATTTCAATGTCTTTGACTTATTAAAACAACTTACATCTAAGATCTCAGATTTTTCTATGATGGGTTTAAGTCAAATCAAAGACCATTTTTAGATCCTTACAACCCACGAGATTATCATCATTGATCTTTACTTTCATTAATAAAGAAACAAGACTCGACTCAAATTAATCAAGATCTCGACTTAAGTCTACTCATGGCATTCAAGATGCATCAAGATTTTTTTCAAAATCTTAACTCACGAAGGACTTTGTCATCATTGATCTTACTCATTATTCTGAAATTCAAAAGAATTGAAATAAGCAACAATGCTTTTTCTTTCTCTTTGATTCGTCTTCGAAACTTAAAGGATCTAAGACTCATAATTAAAACAAGACAGGACAAATCAAAACCTACCGTGATGCTTGTCCTCGTGGCCTCCACTAAAACCTCTAGCCATCCCTGTGGCGAGGTCGTGAATGAACATCCATATCATGATTTGTCGAATGATGAATGATGATAGCACTTTTGTGAGGAGCGGCTTGTATTGATTAGATATTTGGGGCGGACTGAAGTTGTAGTGAGTGATTATTTTGGGTCTGGTTATTGAAGTGGAATGGTGCGTTTTGTGAGAAGAGAGGGGCGGAATTATTGTGATAAGATTAGGGTTACATGATTTTAGGTAATGTGTGATAAGGTGTATCGTTTTATATCCCACATGATTAGGGTAATCCGTTTTGGATCAAACATGGGCCGCACAAGGTTGAAATGTTTTATTTGGGCCAAGTGAATTAATTCCTAAGATGGGTGGATCATTTTAAATCGCCTTCTCACGAATTTGGACATGGGCCGTGTAGTGTTTAATGTATCATGTAGTCTTGGGCCAAGTAATTGTGGACAGTTCACATATATTCATAAATTTGGATATTTGGATCAGTTGTGAATTCTTGACATGGGCGTGTGTTATTTTCTCATTTGAGGTATTGGCATGTAACTATTCGGTATCGAGTATCATTATGTAAGTGCCATTAACATAATTCACATGGACTGCATGACATTAGTAGCATTCGTGTTATTCATGGGCCTACGACGAATCGGGTGTTGATATTGAACTGTGCCATGTGTTATGTTGAGCCAGAGAGTGGAGCATTGGACTTGGTCTTGAAGATTGTACTTGAAAGTTGAACCAATGTCGGATTTGAGTATGTTGAATGCTTAATTAATCACGAATTATTTTGATGAGATTTGATGATGAGATCTTAAGATGAGATTTGTTGTGGTATGAGGTTTGATATTTTGGTGTACACATTTCCACGAATGATATTTTGTCACGGCTTGAATTAGTGTTTTATCTAGGTTGACTACGGGGTTGTATGGATGATATTTCTTATTTGGATTTGAAGTGAGGTTTTTCCGGGCACGTTTACTTATTTCGTCTTCTTTCTTTCTACCCTTCCGCGAAGATGACTTGTTTGGGCGCTTATAGAGGGTGATAAAGACTTGGCTATTTAAATACGGTTGTGACTCTTTCTCGCTTTACCCACAATGTAACTATCACTTGATGTCTCACTTAATTGAGAATGTCAAGAGGTTTTGTACATTGGGTACACGTTCTTGTTCACAAAGATTAGTACAAGTTTAAGTAACAAATGGGGAAGTTTTACTTCATGATCAAGTTTGGTATATCGGGTTTACTTCTCCATGTGGTCATTACAATAGCCGATGTTGCGTGATTGATGTGTTTTCCAAAGTTTTGATTGGATGGTTGATGATGTTGATGATGTTGGATAATGGACCGTTGATGAACATTGCATGTTCCCTAAAAGCAGATATTCACCGAAACCAAAGTCGTCATACCACATTCAAGTTGACATTGTTTACGGTTTTGTCTTGATTTTGTAAAATCCATGAAAGAACCTATTTCTCGGTTTAAATCATAGACTTGTAAAATCCGTTACAATGGAAACATCTGTAAAAGTAATGTGCATTTCGGATCTATCTTGCGGTTTATTCTTGGTTTTGTAAAATCCCGAAAGAAACTATTTCTCGGTTTAAACTATAGAATTGTAAAATCTGTGATGATGGAACCATCTTGGAGAAAGGAAAGTGTATTTGGGGTCTTCGATCTTTGGTGTTACGGTTTGTTTGAAGAAGGGATAAAGGGTGTACTTCATAAATTGGATGTGTGTTTGGATATTCGTCATGGTAGTTTGGCTATTACATGGTTTTACGGGGTTATGTGTGTTTAACCATGGTCGGGATGAAACCATTATCAAAGTTCATATAAATGTCAAAGAAGGCTAGATTTGAGCTTTTAAAGATGTGACAACGGAGTTAATTCACTATTATTTATTTGAGGTTGAAGTGAAATATCACGGGCGAGTGTACTTAGTATCTGAAGGTATCAGGGGATGGTTGGATGGAGATTCTTCATGATCCTTGTTCGAGCTTATTATAAAAAACGAAGACATGGTAATCTAGTTATTGTTGGGTGTCTTTTACCTTTTCTTTTACCACTTGGGGGAATTGGGCTCTTACCACTACAAAATAACTATCACTTTAAGGAGTTACGTTGTAGTGCTCGATGTCACATTCAATTGTGGATTTTCAAGAGGTGATGTACGTCTTATACTTGATGGTTGGTTGGTTGAAGAGTATAGAGTACATAGAGAGTACTTAGAGATGCTAATGGAAATCGGCACCGCTCTTTGTTACATATGTGCAAGTTTAAGTCACGAGTTCGGGTTAGTTTACTTCAGGGTCAAATTCATCATATTGGGTTTTCTCCATCAGCTGTCACTTCAAAGAGCCTACTGAATGATAATGGTGATGATTACATGTTTTGCTAAGAGAGCAGAAAAGAGAGAGATTATGACGTTTGAACATATCAGTTCAAGCCTCGTACTCTAAAGAAAAGAAAAGTGTACGTTTAAGTGCGCTTTATCTTAAAAAGAAGAGAAATCTTCTTATGACGTATGAACACAACAGTTCATGCCTCGTTCTCCAAAGAAAAGAAAAGTGTACGCTTCAGTGCACTTTATCTTCAAAAGAAGATAAATCTTCTTATGACGTCTGTTCACATCAGTTCAGGCCTCGTACTCTAAAGAAAAGAAATGTGTACGCTTCAGTGCGCATTATCTTGGAAGAGAAATCTTCTTATTATGACCATTCTCATCAACATGCTTCATACTTTTCCATGCGCTTGGTCTTCAAGTGAACCGGGCTACCACCGATTGTTTTCTCATTCCACTTGCTCGATTATAATGAAGATGGCGACATCACGTGCTTATTTTGCGGGAGAGAAGTGTGAATAGAACATTCGGATGATTTTCACTTATTTAATCAAGAATGGCATCTCCGTATGCAATTCTTGAGGGGAGAAAAGTGTGAATTTTTGCATGATTGATTAATATTTGAGAATATATGGTCAAACGGCTCCTAACTCATGTAAGAACCGAGCTTCTTTTTATCGGGTCATCTTCACATGGAGTTGTTCTTCTAAGAGCCGTTGGTTGACATCTTCACTCGGATTGATGAGTTTATCGACTAAGTGCTTCGGTTAATGCTTCACTTATACATCAACATGATGATTCGAACAATCTCTGTTCTTGTTTGATGTGATTGGTAGTTTGGTGTTACCATCTTGTGTGTTCGTTGATGCGATTCTTTGTTTTCTTGATGAACATCCTTCATTCTTGTTTGATTGGGAGGATTTTAGCTAAGGGGATATGCAAGATGTAAGTTAATTGGGATGCTTTTGGTGAGATGCTTTTGGTGTGAGTTGAAGATGTTAACTATCTATTCCCAACTGTACAATCTTGAAGAAGGTCGAGTCTGATCATTCTACATTTTACGCTACATGTTAGAAGACTAAAGGCGAGTTGCATTTAACGATCTAAAGACTTCTTCTTAATCTGGGCATCTATCAAACAGTTGTCGGTTTAGGGAGAGCACTAATTGGGAGAGTGTTATAAGTCGATTCAATCCCCAATTAGACTTGCTCATATTCTTTAGCGATGACTCCTCGAGGCGTTGTTATTGACTATTTCACGTATTGGACATTTGACACAAGTTGATTACTTGAGTTAATCGTTTATCACTTATTTAAGATTGAAGTTGACTTTCACAAAGGCGTGTTCTTATTTGATAACTTGCTCGGGCTTAAGAATTTGAGTCGAAGACTTGGTTTATCTAGTTACCGGTCGAGGTGGATGGTTGAAGACACAGTTAACTATCACTATTAGGAGTTACTTTGTTTTACTCGATGTCACACGATATGACGGTGTGGATAATCGCAAGAGGTGTTAATGTCTCATACTTTGTTTGGGTAGTGAGTACTTAGAGATTTGCTTGAAGCATTGATTCTCTACACGTTCTTCCATCATTAGGTGCAAGATTAAGATACAAATGTGGGAAGTTGACTTGAGTTTCAAGTATGGTATATCGGGTTTTCTTCTTGATGGTCACTTCAAATTGTCTACATAAGGGTTGATAAAAATAGTCGAGAGAGTCTTGACAAGTTGATTCTCACAAGAGTTCAAGTGTTCTTCTCAACAAATTTCTAGTATACGGGCTTATAATGATTTGATGACTCGAGTGTCAAAACCGACAGGGGAAGGAGACAAGCATCTAAACGCGAGTAAACTTGATGAACTTAATTCTTCTAAGTGATTGAAGATATCCCGGAAGACAAATGTCATGACCGCAGAGAAACTCAAGGTTTTACTCAAAAAGGCGTTTAGTGTTAGTATTTCAACTACGTGGGGAAGTGATGTTAGAAATTTTACGAAGATAAAGAGGTACACTAGTGTGTGGTGATTTCGATGGTATCGCAATGATCGGGGAGAGATTGTTTACATTGGGGATGCTCATTTGTTTTCACTTGAGGGCTTAATCGGTGATTTAGATATATAATCACTTATTCGGAGTTGACATCCATTGAGATCCGCAGATAATCGGTGACTTGGCACGCTTCTTCAATGTTATCGGTCATTCCTTCCTTGTGTAGTGGTATACTTGGATACTTGAGCTTCATACACGATCATCGGGAAGAAAAATGTGAACATGGGAGGTGTTTTCATTCCCTCATGATGTGTATTCGGAGAGCTCTTGGGTATTGGTGTACTTCGGATTCTTGAGCTTCATACACGATCATCCGGGAAGAAAAATGTGAACATGGGAAGGTGTTTTCATTCCCCTCATGATGTGTATTTGGGAGAGTTCTTAAGCATTATACAAAGAGACTGACTACATCAATTCAACTACTTGGGGGAATTGTTCTCTTGACACCTTTGGAATGGATTGCGTCAGACTTCTGTGGTTATGAAATTTGAGAAGATTATTTATGAGTGGGATGAGACGTTGCTATTCTTGTTGATGATATAACCCCGAACGGAGAACCTTGATTATCGTTCTTAAATGGAGCAGCGGGATTTATGATAATGGTGTGCTTCTTTGTGCACAGCTAAGGAAAGCTTGAAATAGAGCTTGAATCTGCTCATCTAATGGATCTTGGTTTGGGGAATCTACCAAAGTCTCTTTTTCTCGAAGGCTCATGTTCTATCTTCTATTCTGGAGCCTTGGAAGCTTTGGTGGTGAATGTTTAAGAGATGACGATTTCTTCTTCAACAACGGGGCTGCTTGATATCCTTATCTCGGTACTCGTATCATCATCTTCTTTTACTATATCATCTTCTCTATCCTTGTATATATTTATTTAAAAACCAAATACAAAAATATAAAACCAACAAAAAGAAAATAGAAAAATATAAAACCATCAAAAACCCATAAAATCGAAAAATTTATAAATATATATATATATATATATATATATATATATATATATATATATATATATATATATATATATATATATATATATATATATATATATATAAAAATATGTTTTCTCTAGACATGTCTTCTCGTATCGATAACATCTACGGTCTTAAAAATGTCATTCAATAATGGCACGGGACCATAGATGAAGTTCGAGCGAGAGGTGTAAATATTCTTTTCAAAACATGTCTCAAAATATGGCTTGCGATTATTTGATTGTAACCCGTGCTTAAACTATGGCTTGCTATTATTTGAGATAGCAACCCGTTCTTTTAAAGGAAGGAAAGTCTTTGCGCTAAACCTATTTTCAAAATATTTCGTGCACTTTTCCTAAAAACCAAACAAGGAAAGTATGTCGAAGGATCATTGTTCCTACACAAATGTTTTTCCGTCTAAAATTCTTGAGAAAAATATTTGGTGTTTTCAAAAATGGTGGTAAATGAGTTGCTTTAAAACAATCGATTCGAGTTTTGTAAAATTGAAAACTCAATCAATGACTTGACTTTTAAACCTTTCATAAAATGAGTCATGGATTGAGGGGATAATGTTTTCAAATCTACATCATCTAACGGGCTTTCTTAATTATCCTAAAATGCTTAATTAAAATGATGTTAACCTATGTTGAAGGACTAGGTGCCTAGGATATGATTGCTAGGATTAGATGATTAGAGTTTGATGAACACATTATTCCCATACATTTATATGATCGATTGATATGTTGCATTGACTTTTATTAGTCGATTGTTGTTTGGGTGATGTCGACCACCATATATTTGTATGTGTGTTCACTAACGTGTGCGGTATATTGGTATAAAAGAATGTTCCCGATCCGGATCCCACAATTGAAGATGATTGGATGCCGAAGGAAAGGGTAACTATATCTTGGGTTGACAAATTAAGAAACGGAGCTTAATTGGACTTCTATGGAGTGTTGGCATAAATGCAACGTAAGAGGTCTCACTGCATCAGCAGATGGTTTTCTTCTAAGTGATTGAAGAAACGGAGCTTAATTTGACCTCAGTTGGCATTCAAAATGCAACGTAAGAAGAAGTCTCACTGCATCTGCAGATGGTTTTTCTTCCAAACCCTACAGCAACAACAACGGAAGCTTCTCAACCACTAATGTATCTTTGTGCAGGATACCATTTTTAAACAATTTTGAAAAATTTGAATAAATTGTTTTGAAAATGGAAAATATTGTTTTGAAAATATATTGGACTAATCTTTGAAAATCACCGGACTTCATTTTATCAAAACTTAAGTCACTCAATCATCGACTACTGTCATGGTTTGAGGGGGAGAGTGATTTTAAATAAAATATTTTCAAATGATATTTCTTCATAAAAGTTCCGGTTTGTACGTTAAAATGTGGTGATCTAAAGATTTAATGTTATGTCATGGCATGATTTTTCTTTTGAATCAAGGTCTTTCAAAATGAAATTTTTTCTGTTCTTGTTTGATTGTGAAACTGTTTTATTTTACTTAATGATCTCTTAAAACAATCATACCTGAGACTAACAATCTTTAATGTCTTAAATTGGTCCTTATCTGTCATTTTTCAAAATTAAAATCTTGCCACGTCATTCCCCAAACTTTTCTAAATGATTTTAATCAATTGGGATCACAAATCTCAATTGGTTTGAAATATCTGATCGGGGTAGAGATCGTGATTTAAATCTCAAATCTATTTTAAATGGAATTGGTTTTAGTCCTTCAATGGCACTCCTGCCTCCATGTGCCAAATGATTTCAAATTCAATGCACATGTTGAGGAGGAGGATTTATCCAAAAACCAGATGAGTATTTAAACAAGGCCACATTTTCTCTCATGTTTTCTAAACCTAATTAAATCACTTGGGATCCAAAATCTCAAAGGGTTTGATATTTTTGATCGGGGGAGAATTTGTGATTTAATAATGAAATTTGATAAAGGTGATCGTTTGATTTAATTGTGCCTGTTGCTTTCGCTCATATGTGCTAAGCGCTTTCGTATCTCGAAGCACATATTGAGGGAGAATTTTACCAAAGAAATTCAAATGGCTTTTCTAAGGAAATTGTGATCAAGAAATTATTTCAAAGAAATTATTTCAAAGAACTCTTGCCTCCATGTGCCAAACAATTTTAAATCATATGCACATGTTGAGGGGGAGCATTTCTAAAATGATCAAAACTATTAAGGTACAAAATGCTTTGATCTCGTATCACAAGTACCTTGATTGTTTTTTCCAAATGATTTTCAATTGGTACAAAATGTTTTTTCGAATCTTGAAGCACATATTGAGGGGGAGCAAATAAACTATCGAGGTACGAAAGCTTGTTAAAGTGATTTATAAAGTACCTTGATTGAGTTTTCAAATGGTTTCTTAATGGCTTGTGTGATCGTAAATGTGCTTCAAAAGAACTCTTGCCTCTATGTGATAAAATGATTTCAAATATCCTACGCACATATTGAGGGAGAATTTTACCATGAAAATCAAATGGCTTTTCGTATGAAAATTGTGATCAAAGAAAATATTTCAAAGTCCTCTTGCCTCCTTGTGCTAAACAATTTCTAAATCATACGCACATGTTGAGGGGAGGTTTTCTAAATGATCAAAACTATTAGGGTACAAAATGCTTTGATCTCGTATCACAAGTACCTTGATTGTTTTCAAATGATTTTTCAATTGGTTTCAAGGAAGAATGAACTGTACAAAAGACCGACCATTTTACTTTATGCATGGAGTTATAAGGATGGTGAGGTTAGGTATTTGTTCTCACGATCCGCCCGAACCGGAGGGATCTTCGAGGACAATCCACTAGATAGTGTAGAGTCCTTAGGCATGATGAAAAAAGGAGAAAATGAGAAATGGTAAGAGTGCGGACTGAGACAGAGCTAGTACTAGAATAAACCTAACAAGGTTCTAGTTATGAAGTCTCGGTAAGCATGAAGGGGTTGAAGAATGAAAAGAATTGAATGAGAAAGGGTGAAAACAAATAGCCTCCAATTATTCAACCTTAGGGCGATAACGGGTTCAATACATATACTCTTGGTGGTTACTAAGGTAACACTAGTATTGAAGACAAGGCGTCATGGACCCGATGGCCGATTGCACTACAACTTCCCAAGCCACTTAAGTTCCTCTTAAAAGGGCTTGTTTTATTCTCACGGGGAACCGACATAATCTATCGACTTTCTCTTAGAGATTGTTGATATTGAAGAAGGAGACCCTCTCCCTAGTCTCCGACACAGGAACCAAATGTGCACAATTGAGTCTAGAGCCAAGAGATCATCCACAATATCTCGTTAGGACACTAAATTCTTGAAGACTTGTTTTTTCACACAATGTGGAAAGTAAGTATATATTAAGAGTCACTACTACAAAAAGTTCTATGGGGACCGGTTAGAATGACTCATGGAGAGTGGTTTTAGAACCACTCTCTGTGAGGGGGTATCTCCTTGACTGGAAAGCAAAGGAACCGGTTCTACACCCGATCTCTGTTAAAAGCATCAAGACTTGTTTTTATGCTAAAAACTAGTCTCTAACATAAAGTAAATACGTATGTTTGTCTTTGTGTGAAAAGCAAATAGATACATGTGTCAGTGATAAAACCGGTCTCATTAATTTTTTTTGTTTTAAAAAAAAATAGTAGGTTGTTTGGGATTGCTTATTGAAACCGCTTATGTGATATTTGGGTCGTTTGGTATTGCTTATTGGGACTACTTATAAACAACTTTGCTTATAGGAATTGTTTGGTTTTTCAATATGCAATACCAGACAACTCCTATAAGTAGCTTTAATCAATCACGAACAGTTGTTTATAAGTAGTCTCAATAAGGAGTAAAAAACAACCAAAAATATAACATAAGTAGTTTCGATAAGCAATCCCAAACAACCCCTATAAGGGGTTAATTTGAAAAGCAATCCCAAAAAACCATATAAGCAATTACACTTCAATAAGCAATCCCAAACAACCCTTGTAATCAGTTAATCAAAGAGCAATCCCAAACAGCCCCCATAAACAGTTAAGTCAATAAGCAATTCCAGAAAGTCGTATGAATTATGTAACTCAAGAAAAATATATCATTGATAAATATCCATTTCAAATTTTTCATCTCTAAATGAAAATCATAGATCATCTGACAATAAAAATAGCCACTAACATCAAGGAAATCAAGAGTGACTTGACACACTATAGGAGCACAAAAGGTAGACCGCGTCAGAAGATCAAGAGCTGAAGGTGGCACCACACGCTCCTTCTCCATCTTAATATACCAGTTGCAACAGACTTGAACCGCTAGGAAAATATTTCAGAAGTACCTGATCATCCAAGTAACAGTTGCTGTTAAAACAGTTGTTATAAGTTTATAACAGATCATTAAAACAATCACAAGTATAAACATATACACATAAGCTTGTTATCATTCAACAACTTTGTGCCATTACAACATTCTGAAGGTTGTTTGAGTCATTAACATATCATTGAATAGGTTTCATTTATGTACACATAATCAGTATAATTTTCTGGAAGATAAATGCACCGTACCTCTCTATGGTAACCTTAATAGTAGATTTGCAGCTGGTCTTTTCTTCGACATTCATTTTAGTTATTTACCCCTTGTGTTGATCTTGAGTTCACCATTTAACCTTTGATTCATCCTTTAGACCTAGGAAGCTGCAGATGTTAGTATAGTTTATTAAACATTGTTAAGCTACATGTCCTAGGTACAACCGTACAATGCACTTTCAAAATGAAGCAATATAGATGGATAATAAAAATTTTGCCAAAACACCATCATTCTACCATCAATTGTAGCCAAGACATCCATTCGTCCATTCATTACTTGTACTAAATTGGAAGCTTTTGCTTGCAATAGTGCTTTGAAAACAATCCATTGACTCCTTTCTGTATCCATAATTGATTAGCTTTGTGACTATTTTGTCTTGCTACTTGTTCTAGAGTCTTCAGTTACTCGATCTTGTTCTTTTCTACGTTCATGCAAACCAAAGTAACTTTTTAATAAATAAATGGCACAAAGAGTAGAGATATCACGAAGCCTGTAAACAAACATAGAAGTTCATGCTATGTACACATACCTCTGACGGTTTACGGGCTTTTGATGATTCAAGTTTGTTTTTATCTAGCTTTTCGCACCATCGATGCTTTAAGTTATTGTTACAACTCTTTATCTCATCCAATTGTTACTGAGCATCCAAATATGCCACATGACCAACTTCATGCTGAAAAACTCAACAATTCATATTAACGTTACTAATATTCAAGATCAAAGGTATGAGAATAGGCAAACTAACATTGACTTTATATAAATATACTAAACAGATAAAGAATAAAAACATTGAAAATAACAAGTTAATGGTTTCAGTCTATTAATTTGACTTCACCAAAGTCAGAAGCTTTTCACTAACATTTCATATTTTACTTTCTGTTTACATATATGATTAGGTGGGTGGTAATAAACAAAATTGGTGGTCAATGAAGGGGTTATTAAAAGCCATCGAAAGATAGCACTTATACCATCCTTTATTAGAAATAACTAAATGTCATAGTGTTGTCTAGGGGTGTCAGCAGGGTCGGGTTGACCAAATCCGAACCCGAACCCGATAAGGTTTTTGGGTCGGGTTATATCGGGTTAAAAAAACTTATCGGGTCGCTTCGACCCGAGCCCGCCACCTCAATAGTGTTATCGGGGTCGGGTTCGGGTTAGATACTTAGTGTTATCGGGCTATTGGGTCAACACGATAAGACCCGAAATTCAACATTTAATTTTGTTCTCTTAATACTTGGAATGCCTAGTTATGCTACTGTAACTATAAAAGTCATCATCCTTTATTGATTTCACTATAATTTTAACATCTAGTAATTATAATGTTGTATATAATTTTATGATGAAAAATTATGATAGTGTATATAATATAATTTTAATATTTAGTAAAAACAAGCAATAGTGCTTAAACATGCTTATACCGATATCACTTCGTTATACCATTAAAACAAATAGCACTTAGTTACTTCGTTACTTCCTTATACCAATAAAACAAATAGCACTTCGTAACTTCGTTGCTTCATTATACCGATAAAACAAAGCGACACAATGGAAACTTACATTACGTAGCTTTTGTAATTGCATTTTCCGTCAAATGCATATGCAAATAAGCAAATGGTTCAAATTCAATTCAAGATAAATCATTCCTCAATAGTTATATCTTTGTCACATAATGATTCTAGATAGATAGTCATGTATAATATTCACTTGAAAAACTTGATCACGAGTTTGTAATACTTTGATTTTCATGTTATCAAGTTCATGGCCACTTCTACTATGGCACTAACTTGCTCTTGGTTTGATTGTCAATGATGTGTGTACGATAACTGGATAACCGACCCGAATCTCACCCGAACCCGATTCCTAATCGGGTCTGGTTGTGGGTCACTTTTTAAAAATTCAAAACCCGATTCAATCCGACCCAAACCCGAAAACCCCGACCGATAACACCCCTGGTTGTATGAGGGATTAAATGAAGCAAACACAAAACATTAAAACACATAAGCTGACTAAGATAAGTTTGAAGAATCCAACAATTTTGATTCTTAATCAAAATGCACCACTGAAACCTACTGTAACAAACAGTTGTGACATTGTGCAGTCGATAGTACTAAGTCTCTTTTGGGGATTTTAATCAAACACTTGGTGTTCAAAAAATATATGGGTCAGATTGATATATATTCCATCTATCCATAACAGAAATTTGTACATATAATCAATGTAGATAAGCAAATAAGATTGTAAAGAGCTAACCGCATTAAAAGATATTAAAACTTTGCATTCAACTTCTACTATCTAATATTTCATCCTCAAAAGAAATTGGTACTTCATATGCATTTTCTAATATAATATATTTTATTTCATGATACTTAAAGATGAAAAATTACCTTGTTGCTTGTCGATATAAACTAGATAAGGTGGAAGAACATTCGAAAGGGGATTAAGGGCCAGCGATGTACCATGATGGCTAAGATATATCGATTAATAGTCTTGGAGGGAATTATATGAGGGGAATTGTATCAGGGGAAAAAGAAAACCAAGGTTTAGGAGGGATTTGTAAAAATTTTAAAGAATGTTAAAAGGTTATAGTGAAAAAAAATGGCGCTATCAATTTGATAATTAGAAATTTTGGGCGGATAAGTTTTGGGTGGGATAAGTGAGCGGGATAGATTTTACTTTTTTCCTTGTTCTTTATAAATTAATGTTAACAAATTCTATGTTTAGAGAGTGGTGTTTTTTAATAAAAACTAGTTTTTATATGTTTTGGATCATAAACATTGGTTTTTTTTTACAAAACTAGTCTTTTTTTCCATTTCCGCTTTTCTTTTATCATAGAGACTTTTTTTTATAAAACCGGTCTCTTGTAAGAGGTCTTCATATCCTTTTTTGTAGTAGTGAGTCCTACGCATTATCCTTGTGGTATTGCCAGAACATCCGAGTGATATGAAAATATTCACGATGAAGATGGAAAGCCTTCTAGAGCCATCATCAAACAAGCTCTTGGTAGGTGGCATGTGAGATCTTTCATAAGATCAAGCTTGTGACAACTGGATAGAAACAATGGGGCGATTCTATCTTGAATCAACCTTGGTCCAGGAAAAGGATTGACAGATACCTTTGAAAAACCAGTCGTTGTGCTCAAAAACTCTTTCCTCTAGCACTTCGACTGTGTATTATCTTCAAAATCAAAAGGGTATTTATGATTGAAAAAAATACGTTTGGAAAAACCGTTCGGTTTGCAAATCTTCTTTTCTCTAGCTCATCGAATGTGTACTCTTTTCAAATACAAAAAGTATTTATGATTGAAAATTGATCTTTCTCATAAAACCTTCGTCGTATTGCAAAACTCTTTCTTGAAGCAATACGCAATTGTTTTCAAATCATTTTCATCAATCGGTGAATCTCGATTATTTGGTTTACTCACTCCGTGTTGTCTTCTTTGAGGCGTTCGGTTTGAGAACGGCTAGAACAATGGGAACCGTGGGCGTGTACCTCAATTCTTAGGAATCCTACGATCACAGGCGGTGCTTGTACTTATCAACGAGGAACCGTGGGCGTGTACCTCAATTCAACGAAGTGGTCAAAGACACTTTCGTGTGTTTTATTGCTAACTGTTGTTTGCGGTACATTTGACGATTCTGGTGATCGTAATTGAGGAGTCATTCCATAGCCGCATGCTCACAAAGATCTACACTTAATTAAAGAAATCATGACCGGTGCATATCTACATAACACGGCTCGATATTTCTATACTATGTGCCTTTCTGACTGCGCAAATATCATGAGCGATAAAGCTTCGCTATTCGATGGAAAGATGTCATGATTCAAAAGTGTGAGCATGTCGGTCCGAAAGTCACAACTTCACATGATGGCAACACAATAAAGGGTGATCCGAGAGATTTCTTGTGGTGATGATCTCAATAAAGCTCAAAGATCATCAAAGATGTGGATCAGTTAAAGGCCTCCACTTAAAGTACAAATCAATGCGGACTTTGAAGAATCGCTACAAAAGCACAAAGATTGCGGAATTGAAGAATTGAAGTCTACGAGCTCAAGAACAAAGACAAAGAAAGAATGCTAGGATTCAAAATGTAAATCATGGGGTGACCTCCCTTAGGGGGAGATTGTTAGGAATTGGAAATTCCATGTTAAAGTGTCGGTCACCCCAAATATTATCTAGCATAAGTTAGCTCGTAGACTTGTTATTAGTTACGTTATGTAGTTGTTTATTAGTTAATTTGTAGCGTAGAATAGTGTAGTGCATCACCGTGGAGGAAGGACGGGTCTTTACCCACTGTATGCCTGATCCACAGTCCGATAGGAGGACGGTATGTTTGTGACTATAAATACCCCTTCCATCCATGGAAGGGGTGGTGCTTTCAATCTAATATTCCATAATTTGTGAACCAAGTCTCTAGCTTGAACACCCATCTCTCTACTTTCTCTCTCTAAAATGGTAAACATGTATTTTGATCATCCAAGACCACCCGAATCATCAAACACAATAAATATTCGATCCTTCAATTTACGTAACGGGAACACGATGATTGGGAAGCCAACGGGTAACATATGACATACCCTAACAACTAAAATCAGTTGTGAACGGCCAACTGACTTATAGTTATCAAAAGGTACTGCCATCTATTGTGTTGGTTCCGTTGGCAGTGTTGTAGACACACCAAACACCGGAGGTCCCACATCATTCATTGATGTTCCAGCGCCTGTTGGCACCGGTGCAACACCTGGATGTGGAAACATTAAGATACGTTGGAGAAGGCAAGTGAAAAAAAATGGTGTATGGACAACAATACATTAAATGATATACGTTACCCGTTCGTCGTCGGACTGAGGGACGTGTGGAGATGTTCGATGCTGACGGTACATGATCAAGGCCTTGGGCAGGCACCACCTCTGCAACAAACAAATACTGTTTATAACGCAACGATACAATGGCAAGAAATAACATCACCATAACAGCGCTATTACAGGGCATAAAACAAACCTTTTATAATAGCCGTCCTTGACCGTTTCCGTGCTGGCACATTTGCTACAGGCATAGACGGGGAGGTGACCACAACATTAGAAATGACCCCCATCAACCGCAGCCCAACTGTGCCAGTTTGGAAATCAAAATTCAAGGGACCGCAGGCTGCAAGACATTACCAGAGATTAGTGATGCAATTGAGAAAGGTCATGGGAAACCAAGCCACCAACCCCACTGTCAAAAAGAGAGCATACATGGTTCTGGCTGGCCAATGGACAAACCTTCAACCGCCGCAAACCCTGCGACAAAAGAAGCAAACGGACAAACGTCAAAAAAAGGCAAAAAGAGACAACATATAAATGAAATAACAACACAACATCAGTTCCATGCCTTCATACCGTCATGTCCAATTTCAACACATGTTTTTTTCGCTTGCATCCCCCCGTAACTCGTATCAGCCTTACGAACATTCTTTGCACGGCCGCGAGAGGCAGCGGGTGGAGACTCTTGTGGTCCACCGGCTTGCAAAGGGAAATCAGCACCCGCAACAACGTTACTAACAATGTTCCCTACAGGTTCTCGACTAAAACCCTCCGTAATGTGACCCGTCGAAGAACCAACGCCCACTACCCGAACAGACGTGTCAACGCCGTCGACACCATTACCAGAAACACTAACACTGGTTTCAAAAATGTCCTTCCTACGCACTCCTTTACTTTTCGTTTTCATACTCAAGGAAAATAATTAAAATGGAAAAGCAAGGAAACGAAAATGTAACGAAAGAAACTAACAATATATATCCGTATCACGACTTTGGAAAAAAGATCAAAACAACACCATACAACCAAAACTTCAGAAACAATACTAAAAAGTAAACGAAAACCGGAAACAAAGATACCACACACATAAGCACGAAATATAGCAACAAACAAACATATCCTAAACGCATAAGAACACATGTAAACTACAAAGAACCTACCAAACCTTAAACCTTTCACACATGCAAGGGACGCATGCAAGACGAAAAAAATTGAGGGCCACACAACATGCAACAACTATAGATAAGAGACGATGAAGAAGGAGATCAGAGATCTGCATTACCTACCTAAACCCTGGAAGTGATGTTTCTTCTATGAGAAGCAAGGATACAAAACGTCGAGAACATATACCACACCCAAGATACCGGGTCGGCCAAAAGGACCTCAAAAAGGCCAGCGCTACAATAGCCTAAAAGAAACCACACGGCCCAGCCCAATGAATAAATCCGGATAAAAAATGGTTTGTGGCGGAAAATGCCCATCTATTAGTGTTTATATAAATAAAAAAACAAAACACCTTCTTCCTTTTAAGTTTTACCCATTAGTTGCACACACAACACTACTGATAAAACACACATAAATACAATATTTTAAGATAAATGTTCAAAACTAATTATTTTTTACTTTTGGGTTCATTCTCTAATAAAAACAAATGATTTTCAAATTTAGTATGGTGCGACCGCTAGATCGTACGACTCTATAGATTTCTGGACACATGTCCAAAAGTTGGTGATATGTTTTTTGCTAGACCGGAGTGGTGTTTTGTGCGACCAAGGTTTTTTTTGTTTTGTTTTTTTTTCGCTACATTGACATGAATTTTTTGTTTTATTAGAAAAGTGAGACCAACAACTGATATTTTTTTCTTTTTTGAAAAATGTGTTTTGTCTTATTAGAAAAGTGGGTCTTAAGTTTTAATAAGACAAAAATGTTATGTCGGTCTAGAAAAAAAGAAACTTTGTCTCACAAAACGTCACTTCGGTCTAGCAAGAAACACCTCGCCAAATTTTGGACACGTGTCGAGAATTCTGTGGAGTCGCACGATCTACCGCTCGCACACGACTCAATTTGGAAAATACTTTTTTTATTAGAAAGCGAACCCAAAAGTGAAAAAATGGGGCATTTTTTTTAAAAATTTCTCTTAATTAAAAGGAAAATGTTAAACATAACCCTAAGTGTTTCAGAAATTATGACATGCACATTTGTACTTTCGGATTAACTACTCACCCTATAAATTTAAGTGCTCTCAACCAGCTAAATGTATCATCCTTAATGCATGTATTAACTTTTAAACATAACACTTTGGGCTACAAATAGCAAATTCCTATTTAAACAGATCCATTTTTACACCTTGGTATATTCCATGGCTACTCAGCGACGTGAAAAACTGCAGCGATGTGGTGTGGTTCATCCGACGTAATAGCCCAACCACACTAAACCACACGACAACAATGTGTGCTCTAATAGTCACCATCTTTCGTACCGTACCAATGCCATATTTAAATACACCCATACCCGCAACACACTAATAAACACAAAAGTCTTATCTTTATCGATGGTCTGCAAGACTTTTTTGGTTCCTTTCACACGTTAATGAACACATATATAACCAGCACACGAATGGTAAAGTGGTAAGTGCACTTCATGCATAAATATACCACCTTGTTACGTCCAATCTCAAGTAAATGGCATCTTGTTAACCACATAATCGGTGCCTAAGATAGTTGTATATAGCATTTATATTTTTAGCCTTGCTTTTTCAATGTTAGAATTCATCCAAACCCCACCCCTTAATATAAAAACATTATCACTAGCTTCTCCTCAAGAATCATCCACGTCATGTCTTGTACCACCACCAAAACAGTTGCCAACAATGGAAACCATCGTCCACATCTGAAACCAAAAAGAATGTTAACGATAAGACACAGTGAAAACTCCTTTTCACTGTCACTTTAGGTGAATATTGTTCTAGAATCATTATAATACGTATAAGAGTGAGTGTTACAAGATAGTGAAGTGTTGTAATTTCACGAGCAATACTGTAACAGCCGGTAATTTTTTGTACTTGTTTTCTCTGTCGTAAAAGTCGGCCCAGGCGGCCGATTAATCCCCGCATAATCGCTGATCGTTCACTAAGCGCTTTGATTTATCATAATCGGCCTATTTAATCGGTTTGGTCAATGATCGCTTAAAAATCGGTCTAATCGAACAAAAGCGCTTAAAAATTGGTCAACAAAATCGCTTAAAAATCGTACAAAATCACTTAAAAATCGGTCACAAACCGATTAATCGGACAAAATCGGTCAAAGGTCGCTTAAAAATGGTCAACAAACCGAGCAATATTTATGTTTGACATTGAACTTTGAAGAATTATGTATTATGTCTATATTTGAACACTTGAAATATTTGAACTTTGATGCAATACGCTTATCCCATACATATAAAATAATATAATATCTAAAATTACATTTTGTACATAAAATTCCAATCCGATTAATCCCGTTTAATCCCCGCTTAACCGATTAATCATTGAGGCCTACCCAACCGCCTCACTACGCTACGCTTAGCGATTTTACAACCTTGCTTATTTTAATAATAAAATATATTCATTATTACCTATTTTTCATTTATGAACTTTTTCGAACTCATTTGACTTGAAAACGAGAGATTATCTCATAAAACGTGAAAACCGCACAAAACACGTACCGGCACAACTGTAAACCTAATAAACATTTTTATGAGATTTCTATAATATTTATGAGTTTCTAGTCATGTAACTACTCGTTTTTCGTGGATAAATTATTTTAAACTCAATGGTTCAAATTTCGAGTCCTAATCGATCGTTATCGAGCCTAAACGAATGGCGAATCATAATAAGACAAAAAAAATATTGGTCCATGTGGTGATAATTACCCCGCACCCGCTCAACTTTCATTAACCTTACACTTTGATTTAAAACTTTCTGAGTATATATAGTTTGCATCTAGGGTTTCTCACACAAACACAACCCTACACACTCTCTCTACCCTCACCACTCTCTCTCTACACCTTAACCGGCCGACGCCACCACCATCCGGCCACATTCGCCGGGCCATCACCGCCACCGTACGCCACCATCAAGACAATGAAGTTCGTGTGTAGATCGGGTTAGAGTGACACGGGTCACATATAGGGTTTTGGATCGTGTCTTTATTCGTGGTTCATCATCTTCATCTCATCTCCTCTCTTTTCTCTCTCGTTCACGGGAATGTCAAATACACAAACCTATTTCATCATCATTTATTTTATTTAAACCGAATATAAATCGTATGTGCAAGTTTTCGTGGATTAAAACCGGATAAAACGTGTTTGATATCATTTTCGTGTGGTAAAATTGTTAAAATGGTGTTTGGTTGATTGATTTGAATCCTGTTGGGTAGAACCCTGACTAGGGTTTTCGGGTCCTTGGTTTGAATTTGGATTTGCTCATTTTGGTTGTGTATCTATATATATTTGCTTATTCAAATTCGATTTAGTGTATTTGGATGTGTTTGTGTTTCGATAAAGTTAAACCCGGTTAGGGTTTGTTGTTTTGGTTCGGTTTAATGAGATACCATAGAGGGTGTACTTGTTTGTATCGTGTCTCGGCTCGACAACACCATGAAGGTGTCTATTGGTTTGGTTTAACAACAAAACACCAAAAGGGTGTTTGAATTTGTGTTAGTGTTGCATTTGTGCTGTATTTGTCTATGTGATGTGTTTAGACTTGGTAACGGGGCGAAGCCCGCTAAGGTTTTGGTTGTAATGAATTTGCGATAACGGGCCAAAGCCCATTATACTTAGGTGTGCTTGTTTGGTTAATGGGCCACGAGTTAAACTAAGGGTGCGTTTGGATTTTTTCAGTATTGGGTCGAGCCCAACACATAAGGTGTGTTTGGTTTTGATTGTGGGCCGAGGTCCACTAATAATAATGATAAGTGTGTATTAAATTTGTCAAGTGTATTCTAATATGTGTTAATATTTACGGATATTGAACATCTGACTAACGTGTTTTAATTGTTTTGACTTTTATGTTCTTGGTACGTTTCGGATATGCTTTGCGATTGTAACTCTGGATTTGGGCAATACAAATACTTAACAGAATGAAAAGTTTCTTATAATGAAAAGAATGAGAAGGCATGTGGAGGTGACATGTGTCACCTTTTCACATCACCATGCCATGTTATGTGACACGTGTCACCCCACCAACCCATAAAAAAAAATTTTGGGCAAAAAAAAAAAATCCGCCAAAATTTTCCGTCAAAATTTATTACTGCATCACAGTTATAAAAATTGTTAGGAATTGGAAATTCCATAGTGAAGTGTCGGTCACCCCATCTATAGTCTAGCATATGTTAGCTCGTAGACATATCGTTATTTACTATTTTATTAGTTAGTTATTGGCCTAGTTTAGCGTAGTGTAACACCATGGAGGAAGGACGGGTCTTTACCCACTGTATGCCTGATCCACAGTCCGATAGGAGGACGTAGTATTTGTAACTATAAATACCCCTTCCATCCTTGGAATGGGTGGTGCTTCATAATCTAACCTTGCATTTTTCTAAAGCAAGTCTCTAACAAGAAACACCCTCTCATCTCTTTCTCTCTCAAATGGCTAACATGTATTTCCATCATCCAAGACCACCCGAATCATCAACACAATAATATTTACGGTCCTACAATTGGTACCATAGCCTAGGTTACGTTGTTTTTGGTGTTTCGAGTGGTTTTTGACTCGTCGGTTTATGCGGTTTGTTAGGTTTTCGTATGCGGTTCGATACATGTTCTTGATGTGTCTTGTTTTATGAATGGTAATTTTGTTGGTTTGAATCCGGTTATTAATTATGGTATATGTTGTCGTTGTGGTCAAACTGATTTTACAAATATTACTTAAAGCTTTAAGCAGTTTTTATACAATGACTAAAACTGTTTTAAATCTGAAACTGTTTGATATTATCTACCTGGTACTTTTTGTTGGTTGATTTGGGTCAAAATGGTCAATCTTGTCATAGTTTTGTGGTCACTTTAGAGGTCAAAACAGAAGCAGTTTTATGCAGTTTTTCTGGGTCATTCTTCATAGCGAGTTGCTTATGTTTCTTCATAGCGAGTTGACAAAATGCTTTTGAGCTTTTGTCTTTTACTGAAGTGACTTATCAATTGTCCAGATTCATTGTATAGTCAACAGGTCAAAGGCGAGTTGGTCTAAATCTGCCTAGCGACTTGTGACTTAAAAATGGTAGCGACTTGTTATTTAACAAGTAGCGAGTTGTGTGATTATGATGACTTAGCGACTTGATGAACCCAAAGCGAGTTGCTTTTGAGCGACTTGACTACTCGTACAGATTCAATGTATCTGAAGTGTAGCGAGTTGTATGATTTAAAAGATGTAGCGACTTGACCTAATGTAGCGAGTTGATAGAATGAATTGTAGATGATGAAATGACAACAAAAGACCAACGTCATACAACATAATACCAAAAAAACCAAACAACAAGACTCAACCTCAGGTTATTACCATCATCGGTTCCCCTATCAAACACCAACAACCAAGACTATCTCAGATCCAACCTCATCTACACTACATAGTACTCTAATAAAGCTTCAGATGTCAAAGATAATATCACAACTAGGATCTCAGTTTCATTCTTTCATTATACATCAAGTCACATCAAGACCTCAAGGGTCTATCAATCGAATGAATTGTTCATCACAGATCCGAATCAAAAATTGAATGAAATTGAAAATGAAATGGTTTTTAAGGGGATCTCAGTTTGGTCGTGTGATATTCATCATGCATCAAGACCATCAAGGGTCAATTCTCACGACATAACATCACTGATCCGAACCATGATCTAAGAAAAATAATTATGTAATAAAAATAAAAGTGAAAAGATCTCAGACTCATCATGTGTTTTTCATGTCATATCCAACCTCTAAAGGTTTTACACATGAGATAATCCATCATCGATCAATGTTTTTGTGATAATATCCGAAAAACTGAAGTTGAACAAAACCTATAAAAGGTTTCATTCGTCCTCGTATTCGGTCAAAAAGGGAAATTACGTACATCAAAAACATGAATAAACGTGGAACTTACTCGTGTACCAAAATGGATCATTTATGATGATTCAAGCCATCCCTGTGGCGAATCTAAAGACATTCGAATCTAACACCTCATGCCATCCCTGTGGCGAGGTATTTGTGAAATGAGATTAAGTGTTGATAATTGTTTGAGATGGATGTGATTCGTACTGTTTTTTGTTCGACAAGAGGATGAAAGGATGGAGGCGTTCTGCTAACTTATTAGGGTTAGTAATTGTGAGATGTGGGGGCTGATGAAAGTGAGAGAGAGAATAGGTTTTGGGGATTGAGTGATATTAGGGTATCTAATGGTATAATGTGTGTTAAATACCCCGTGATTTAGGGTATACTTTTGTGCAGTTTGATGGACCATTCCCGGATAATGTGGGCCGTGAAATGTCATTGGGCCGAATGTTATTGAAGGACTTGTATCAGTTTCACTTAGGCCGAATATGGTGTTAATTTGGACTTGGACTTGATGCTTTTTAATAACCGGACATTATTGTTTTCTTATGGGCTGAACAAAAAGGAAAATGGAGTGGGCCGAATGTGAGTGTGAAATGGACATATGTATTTCTCGTAATCATCTAAGTAATAGTGAGAGTTAAGTATTATTTGGGTACTATTTTTGATCGGTTCATGTGGTATATTGGCGTTAATGTTATGAAACGGGATTTTTCCATCCGAATATACTACACGCGTTGGTACCATATCTTGGATTTTTAGTAAAATTGAACTTTATGAAGAACTTCATTCAAGTGTATGTCTAATGATCCAAGTATGTGTATTATTATGGAATGATGGAATGGATCGGGATTATTATTTATTAATTGAGCTACATGTGACTCCCGTTGGACTTGCGCTAATGTTTTGAACCGGATGTGGTGTTATGTAATTAAGCTAATATTTTATCATCATGGGATGCGAGTTGTAATGATGCAGTCTGACGTCGAGATTTGTGATGATGAGATTAGATTATGAGATTTTTGAACATACTTGATGATGAGAATTGGTGTGTTGATGTGATTTGATGGGTTATGAGGTTTGATACTTTGGCTTATACATTTCCACGAAGATTATTATGTCATGTCTTATAATTGTTATTGGAACATGTTTGTCTACGGGGTTGTTTGTTCGGTATTTCTCATTTGGATTTGAAGTGACGTTTTCCGGGCGCGTTTACTTATTTTCGTCTTCTTTCTTTCTACCCTTCCGCGAAGATGACTTGTTTGGGTGTTTATTGAGTGTGATAAAGATTGGCTATTTAGTTATGGTTGTGATTCTTTCTCGCTTTACCCATAAAGTAGCTATCACTTCGGTGTCTCACGCAGTTGAGGATATGTCAAGAGGTTTGGTACATTGGGTACACCGCTTCTTTTTCACGAGGATTAGTACAAGTTTAAGTAACAAATCTGGGAAATTTCACTTCATGATCAAGTTTGGCATATCGGGTTTACTTCACCATGTTGTCACAGCAAGAGCCGACAGAATATGTGGATGATGTGTTTACCAAAGTGTTTATTGGATGGTTGATGATAATGTTGATGATGGATGATGAACCGCAGCATGTTCCCCTAAAACAGATATTCTCTGAAACCAAAGTTGTCATAACACATTCAAGCTGACATTGTTTGCGGTTTTGTCTTGATTTTGTAAAATCCCGCGAAAGAATCTATTTCTCGGTTTAATTCATAGACTTGTAAAATCCTGTGACAATGAAAACATCCCGATTAAAGTAATGTGCATTTCCGGATCTATCTTACGGTTTATTCTTGGTTTTGTAAAATCCGTCGAAATAAACTATTTCTCGGTTTAAACCATAGAGTTATTAAGTCCCGTAATGACGGAACCATCCTGGAGAAAGGAAAGCATATTTCGGGATCTTATCTGATGTTGGTGCCACGGTTTCTGCTTCGAAGAAAGGATAAAAGGGGGTACTTCAAGAAATGGGTGTTTGTTTGGATTGTCCTCATGGCAGTTTGGCTATTACATGGTTTCACGGGGTTACGTGCTTTTAACCATGGTCAAGATGAAACCATTATCAAAGTTCACTTTTAAAGTCAAAGGAGGCTAGATTTGAGTTTTTAACAAAATGTGACAACGGGGTTAATTTACTATTATTTATTTGAGGTTGAAGTAAAATATCACGGGCAAGTGTACTTAGTATCTGAAGGTATCGGGGATGGTTGGATGAAGATTCTTCAAGATCCTTGTTCGAGCTTATTATCAAAAACGAAGACTTGGAAATCTAGTTATTGTTGGGTGTCTTTTACCTTTTCTTTTACCACTTGGGGGAATTGGGCTTTTACCACCACAAAATAACTATCACTTTAAGGAGTTACGTTGTAGTGCTCAGTGTCACATTCAATTGTGGATTGTCAAGAGGTGATGTACGTATTATACTTGATGGTTGGTTGGATGAAGAGTATAAAGTACTTAGAGATTCAATGGAGGATGAAGTCTCGGCACCGCTCTTTGTTACATGTGTGCAAGTTTAAGTCACGAGTTCGGGTTATTCTACTTCAGGGTCAAATTCATCATATTGGGTTTTCTCCATCAGCTGTCACGACAAAGAGCCTACTGAATGATAATGGGGTTGATTACAAGTTTGCCAAGAGAGGTAGAAAAGAGAGAGATTATGACGTATGAACACAACAGTTCATGCCTCATACTCTAAAGAAAAGAAAAGAAAAGAAAAGTGTACGTGTCAGTGCGTTTTATCTTCTGAAGAAGAGAAATCTTCTTATGACGTTTGAATACTACAGTTCAAGCCTCGTTCTCTAAAGAAAAGAAAAGTGTACGTTTCAGTGTGCTTTATCTTCTGAAGAAGAGAAATCTTCTTACGACGTTTGAACACAACAGTTCAAGCCTCGTTCCTCAAAGAAAAGAAATGTATGCTTGATCGCATTATCTTAAGAAGAGAAATCTTCTTATTATGACCATTCTCATCAACATGCTTCATGCTTTTCCATGCGCTTGGTCATCAAGTGAACCGGACTACTGATAATTACTCTTATTCCACTTGTTCAATATAATGAAGATGGCGACATCATGTGCTACCTTTGGGGGGATGTAAGATATTGGATTTCACATACACATCAAACCATAACACAAAGTGGGCGTATAAGTGGAATTCTAGAGAGAGAAAGTTAGAGGTTTAGGAACTTAGTGAGAGAAAGTGAAAGATATTATTATGAGCTCCAACTCTACCTTGGGAGGTAGAGTATTTATAATCTTACATAAAGCGCCACACAACGGGCTATGGATCGAGCATACGGTGGGTAAAGACCGTCCGTCCTCCACGATGTTACTTAACTAAATACTACTTAACTTAAAATAACTACGACTCTGAGCTTTCTAACGATTACATATACTTGAGGTGGCCGACTCTTTAATACCGGAATTTCTAATTCCTAACAATCTCCCCAAGGAGGTCACCTCAAACATATACTAAAATTACATTGAATACAAACAGACATTACATTAACAATTGTTCTTGCATTCTTGATGTAGTACTTTGCTCAAGCTCGTAGTCATTGATTCCACTCATTGCATGTTTGGTTAATCCAAGTGGAGGTCTTTACTTGATCCACGTAATAATAATTTTAAACCGACTTTTGAGATCATCATTAACAAAAATCTACGAGACATCCATTGTGGTGTTGGTATTATGTGATGTTGTGACTTTCGGACCGACATGCTCACATTACGGATCATGATATCTTCTCATCGAGTAATGAAGCTTTCGTTGATTCATGATATTGGCGACATCGTAGCGAAGCATGGAGTGAAAATATCGAGTCATTGATGCACTTATCATGATTTCTTGAGAGATGAATGTATCGTGTGAGCATGCGTCTATGGATTGACCGCTTCATTACGATCGGTGCAAGCGTCGGGCGTGCACGCATACAACAGATTAGCAATAAAGCGTACAAAAGTGTCTTTGACCACTTTAGTTGAATTGAGGTACACGCCCACGGTTCCCGTTGATCGATACATATCTTCTTAGGTGATCGGGTATAATTCCTAAAATTTCCTTGACGAGGTTTCGCGGTGCTCTAGTTGTTCTCAAACCGAACGTCTCAAAGAAGACAACACGGAGTGAGTGAACCAAATAATTTAAGTCCACCGATTGATGAAAAGATATTTGAAAACAATCGTGTATTGCTCAATAGAAATTGTTTTGCAATACCACGAAGGTTTTATTGAAAATCAATTATCAATCATAAAAACACCTTTGGTTTGAAAAATTAATACACG
Source organism: Chrysanthemum lavandulifolium (assembly GCA_022545495.1). NCBI lineage: Eukaryota > Viridiplantae > Streptophyta > Magnoliopsida > Asterales > Asteraceae > Chrysanthemum > Chrysanthemum lavandulifolium. Next base: position 143,049,034 of record CM040242.1, read on the forward strand.
GTCGATGTGCTAAAGAAAAGAGTTATTAAGCACAAAGACCGGTTTTCAAAGGTATCCGTCAATCCATAACTCGAACGAGATTGATTCGAGATTGAATCGCCCCATTGTTTACATTCGGTTGTCACATGGTTGATCTATATAATAGATCTCACATGCCACCTACCGAGAGCTTGTTTGATGTTGGCTCGAAGGCTTTCCATCTTCATTGTGAATATGTAAACACATCACTCGGATGTTACAGCAATACCACAAGGATAATCGTGGGACTCAAGATATAATCTCTCTTTCCACATTGTGTGAAGCGAGAGAGTCTTCATTGAAAGTGTCCTAATGAGATTTATTGATGATCTCGTGGCTCTAGACTCAATTTGTGCATATTTGGATCCTGTGTTGGAGACTAGGAGAGGGTCTCCTTCTTCAATATCAACAATCTCTAAGAGAAAGTCGATAGATAATGTCGGTTCCCGTGAGAATGAAACAAGTCCTTTTAAGAGGAACTTGAGTGGTTTGGAAAGTTGAAGTGTAGTGCGTCCTTTGGGTCCATGACGTCTTGTCTTCAATACCGATGTTACCATCGGTAGCATATGAATTGAACCGGTTTACGCCTAAGGTTGAATAAATGGAGTGATGAGTGTCTAAATACTCATCATTTTGTACAATCTAAACTGCAAAATCATCCGAAAACACTCAAAATGCATCAAAATGATGAAAATATCACAAATCGTTGTTTTATGTGTTTTAAATGCAAAAAGATCAAAATCAGATGAAAAATGATTCAAGTTTGCAAAATTGGCAGTTTTAGTCCCCCAAGTTTCAAAAGTTGTCAAATCTAGTCCCTGGAATTCAAAAATGTGGAATTTTGTCATTCAAGGTCCCTAAAATATTCTAAGTTGTTAAAAAATAGTCCTTGAATGATTCTTTGGTCAAATGGCAGAAAAGGTCCCTAAGCTTTGAAAAATGTCAAAATTGGTCCTTGGATATTTTAAAATGGAACTTTATGCAAAAAGGGTCCTTGTACTATCAAAGTTTGTCAAGTTTGGTCCTTTTGATATCTTTGGAAAAGTGTCAAAGTCAGTCCTCAAAGTTTGGTGAAATTACATTTTTGGTCCTTGATATTAATACTAAACCAAACGGACCCTTTCTTTTGTATTTTGACCCCAGCCAACCCAATAGACCCTTGTCAACACCCTTGACCCCCCCAATTGTGACCCCTTGCCTATTATTAATAAAACGGTCAAAACAAGTCAATGGCGCCAAAACCAGGGTTACTGTACATCCCCTTCACCCAACACTGCAAATCCAAAACCAGAGCTGGTTTTTCCCACTTTTTCAACATCCCACTTGTCTTCCCAGTTGTTTACCAACCCCCCTCCACCTCCACATCTTCCAAACTTCATTAATTGATTGTAACCTGCTCAAAAGAAAATTGGCGCCAAATCTACACTTGGACGGATATGATGAATTAGAGAGATCCAATGGCTGGAAATTGGTGGGAAGCAATCAGAGATGTCAACAGAGTTCAAAAAGTCTATAAAGGAGTGAGGAGATGCATTGTATCAACATATCTAGTGTAAAATTAGTTTTCTTATGTCGTTTTAAGTACTTTTCAATTTTCAGTGTATTTTAAAGCTTTCAAGCATTTTGTTTAAGTGTTTCAGTGTATTGTGAATCTCTCTTAATAAGCAATTTCAAGTTTTAAAGTCCAATTCAGTTTATGCAATTTTTCCTTAAAAAATCTCATATGCTTCAAATATTGTTTTTAGTTGTTTGTATGGATGAAATAGATCACATAAGCTCCTAGAAAGCTTCTTCAAGCTTTTAGAAACATTAAAAACCGCTTTAGAATCAAAAATGAAAAATCACAAAATACCAAATAATTAGTGAAAATCAAAATCCCATGGAAATGGTGTTCACAATGGAGCGGGTGAATTTTGGATGGCCTTGGGTTAGTGGCTTAGTGGTAAGCCTATAGGAGTGTTCTTGGATCCTAGTTCTTGGTTTTCAGTTGGATAGCCATTTGTAAGCACTTTTGATCATTTTGGAATTTTACTGTTGTAGTTGTTCATTAGCTTGAATTTCTGTTTCTTTATGTTCATTAGATATAGTTAAGTGTATCTAACCATTAAAATCAGTTGGTTGTTCTTTTAAAGTTGTAGTTTATAAAAATTTAGTTTTAACAGTCAAAAGTGTATAACTGTCATTTCTTAGTTTCTTGTTGTTAATGTTGTTGTTTTATGCTTCACTAGTTCTAATATATGATAATACGGTCTTGAATCGGTTCATGGTTTTAATTTGTGTTTAGCTTTGAAAACCACCAAAAGCGTCTAAGTAAGTGGTGTTTGGATTTGCTTGTTTTAATTGTGCTCTAGGTCTCTTGTGTTATTGCTTGTACTTGCTTTGTGTCACATACACACCTAATATCTCAAACAAGTCATAAAAACCAGTGGTGATTTGGTGATAAGTCAAAATAATCTTTGATCTAATCTTGTGAGTCCACTGTTGGAATTTCATAATCTTTGATCTTGTTTTCATGTTTACAAGTTGTTAAAATCAATCAAACGAGTCTTATTTCACCTTAAAACAACATATTGATAAGTAGTATTGATCACAAGTTCATTTTAGTCAACTCTTTGGTTTTATAAAAGTCAAATTTGCATTTGGTCGTTTTTGAATTAAAAAGATAATTTCACTGTGTGTTTAATAGTAAGATTTAGCTTAAAAGCTTTTGGGTTATTAAAGTTCAGTTGCTAAACTTAATTAGAAAAATACTAGTTCTCCTTTAATCAGCTTATTTAGTGCTTATTTTCTAGCTTATTTTGAGTACTTGTCTAAAAATGGTGCCCTGTGCACAGTTGGGTAGCCCAACTTGATAAGCTCACAAATAGCTTATTATTTGGCCTAATCTTGTGATTTTTGGTTCTTTGGGTAGCTGACCTAGCCATCTTGAGAACCCAAGCTTCATATTTCAATTTCTAGCTTGTTAGATAGGGCTGCTAGTGGCTTTTGTTTCTGTCCAATACTCAGTTGATACTGAGTCAGCTTAAGCTGAGCATTGATCTGGTCCCATCTTCATGAGCTTGCCATAAGCTCTCTAGTTGTCCCCAGCTTATCATCTTTAGTTTTTTGGAAAGCCAACCGGCTCATCTTGACACCTCAAGGCTTGTTTTGAGCTTTTAAGCTTATTTGCTTAGCTTAATTTGCCCTTAAACATGGCAGCAGGCCTGTTTGGTTGAGTAGTTCAGTCTCAAGTGCTTATTTGCTTATTCCAGCTTTTCAGTGTGCCTCTTTGTGTTTTCTAGCTTAGTATTAGTAGCTTATAGCTTGTTTTAGCTTATTCCACTTTTGTTTTCAATCTGTAAGCTTGTTTGAGCTTATTTCATCATAATAAGCTCATTATCAAAACTGTTGAGAATTTTAGCTTATAAATCAGCTTATTTGTAGTTTGTAAAATTTTTGTTTTTATAAAAGTTTCATATTATTAGTATTTAAGTAGTTTTCAAAAAGAAAATCCAGAAAAACTTCATTTTTAAAACAGTGATAGTGTTTATTTAATAGGTTTTAGCTTTTTTATTTTTCTTTTCAGCTTATTATTAAGCAAATCTTGTTTTTATATTTTTCTTAGTTTTCTGTCACCTTAAGTTATTTTTAGAAAAAGTTTCATAATTTTCCTAATCTTTTTAGTATTTATTATAATTTTAAATAGTTAAAAGTATTAAATAATTAGTAATAAATAATTAAAAAGCATAAAAAATATCTTTTAAGTTCTAAAATTAGTTTTATCATATTTTAGATTTTTCCAAGTTAAAATTTCATTTTTACAGGTTTATTTTATATTTTCTAGTATTTAAGTGTATTTTAAATAGTAATTAATTAGTAATAATTAGATAAAAAGTGTAAAAAATATATTTTTAGTTTTAAAATTAGTTTTATAATATTTTAGATTTTTCTCAATCATAATTTTACTTTTCTAGCCTTATTTTGTATTTTCTTCTATTTTAGGTTATTTTTTAGATAGTTAAAATAGTTTTTAATTAATAATAATTAATTAAATAGTTGTAAAATAATTTTCATTTTCTAATAATTTTCTTTTATTTTTAGGATTCCAAAATGTCATTTTCATATTTTTAGGTCTTTTATTTCTTAGATTTCACTTTTTATTTTGTACGTATCGTGGTTTTATACGTACTTTTTACGTTGTTTCATCCGATTGTTGTGCTTTCCAATTCGTGTCCAAATACATTCCAATCAATCAAGAGTGTAATTTCCAATCAAAACCTTTATCGATCACTATCCTTAGTGATCATTCTATCATCTAAATTAGTTTTACACACCATTGAGTCTCCGGGACTTAACGACCCGGAATTCATTATATTCTCCGATCTTCATTGTATTGGTTTACGGCGGTTTAAGTTTATTACGGTTAGCCATTCACAAGTGGCTAGCTTGTGTGATTAAGCTTGATTTTTGAGATCAATCAAATTTTGGCGCCACTCTTGGGGAGGCTTTAGCGTGTGTTATCCCTTTTTCGCACCCATTCTTGCACATACCACCTTTTGTAAAAGTTTTTTGTAAAGTTATCAAAATATCAAAAAAAAAAAAAAAAAAAAAAAAAAAGTTCATTAACACTTTTCTTAAAGTGTTAAAACACCAAAAATATAAAACAACAAAACAATCGGACGTTTTCTATCTTGTATTTTCTTTGAGGTGATTCTTAAAGAGATACGATTTGGTTAAACGAGGCGATCCAAAATATTGTCCAAAAGTTTTTCAACCCTTAGCACAAATCTTAACCTCGTCTTTTCGGTGGTACTTAATTAATACATATAAATCAACCACCGCAAATCAAGGCGGTACACCTACTAACTGGGGTGTGACCATAATAAGTTCCCAACATCGATTTAAAACTTGCCTTTGTGTCCTTGTGATTTGGTGTACCTTTTTCAAAGAGCCATTTCATTTGTGATTATTGGTTAAGTTCACTTGTCGCTTTGCCTCATTTGTTTTGAAAATTGATTTTTATACATAGTGCATGCGCTTTCGTTCTTCCGTTCTACAAGTCCACTTTCGAGCTTGGAAACATTCCTCGTGAGCGTGAGGGCGTTCGCTCCTTCACCGTGGTGAGGCGTCTACCACCACCACCACCGTCGTAATGGCGGAAGACAAGCCGATGAATGAGCTTCTCCAAGCACCCATCGAGGGTTACGGAGATGCTATTGTTGTCCCGACCATCGTGGTGATACCTTTGAGCTCAAAACCGGTTGCTTAATCTAGTAACCCAAAGCCAATTCTATGGTTTTGAGCGGGATGATCCTCATGCACACATTCGATGGTTTAACAAGATTGCATCTACCATCAAGTACAAGAATGTCCCAATATTGAAAATACGGGTAATATCAATATTGTCCCATATGATCAATACGTGAAACAAAGTGAAAGTGAAGTTGTACCTAGTGATGCATCTTAGTCAACAATGACTATGTTTTGATGAATTCACCGCATGTGCTCCCGATGATTCCATTATCTCTCGAACTAAATGCATATAAGGGCGTGTTGCCATTTATGAACAACGTGCAAAATTTGAGTTGACCACATTGAGCGAAATGGATGACCAAGATGCGTCGATAATTAGAAAAAGTAATTTTAGAGAAGAAGTATTGAAACAAGAATTAAATTCTTTGCGAAAAACTTTCTAAAACAAACTAAGCAAAACAAGAACTTCAAGAAAACGTGAAAATGCTTAAGCAAGAATTTAATGCAAAAGAATCAAAGCTCTTGAGAGATTTTCTAATCTGAAAACTTTGAAAAACAAACTTGAAAACAAGTTGTACATACAAGGAAACACCATTCAGACCGCTCACATGGTCACCAAACATCGAGTCCTAAGCGATAAGCATAGCATTCCCCTTGTTGAGGAACCAATCCAGAGGTAATCAAAAGGCTAGAAATACTCAAAGGTGATTTATGATGGTAATGAAATTCTTAAGCCTAGGCGTAAACCTAGTTGCGTTGAGTGCGAGGAAGATAAGAAATCGGATGAAGTCACTAGGAAAGGATGAACAAAAACTAGATGACCCCAAATGCAAAGAAGAACATAATATCACTCCTCATGATTATAAGAAGGAAAAGCGGATTGCATTAAACAAGTTTAAGCCTCGGACTTTGTTGACTCGAACAAGTCTTCCGAAAATGGATTTAGATAATGTAAAGTCGAAAATATTGTGAAACAAATCCTCCCTTTGGAAAATGCCTAAAGCTACCGTGTATCCTCCTAACACACCAATGCATCTTGTTCCTAGAACAATTGCCACTAAAAGCAATATCTTAATTAGCCAATACGTTATTTTCAACTATTTGTTGATTTTGAGAAAACTTGCAAGAAAAGGATCACACCCACCGGCATAATCAAGGAGAAAGGGTTTTGAACAAATGAAAGAATGTTATTTAACCGAGGTCATGCCCTTCTTTAAACTTTTAAAGGATCACTTTGAGAGTCTTAAAGGGGATAGAAAGCAGAACATTAAGGAATGGAAAAGGAATTTGATGCAATAATAGTTGAAATTAGTGATTATGAGCGTGCATTAAAATATAATGAGATCGAGAGGAAGAACACGCATACATTGAATGAGAATCTTATTCTTGAATGTGTTGCTCAAGATGTCTTTTCATCGCTTCAAATTGCTCTATTAATGCTTCCAAATTTCATGAACTATCATGGCCACTGAAAGTCTCCCATGATCGTGTCATTGAGCTTGAAAAACTAATTCTAAACTTAATGAGAAAATTGAATCGACGATCATGACAATTTGGTTAAACATTTTCTAAACTGAAAAATCTCTCAATTAAAGGGTCAAGCGAACAATATGACAGGGTTCCTCATTTGTTTTGAAAATTGATTTTTATACATAGTGCGTGCGCACTCGTTCTTCAGTTCTACAAGTCCACTTTGAGCTTGGAAACATTCCTCGTGAGCGTGGGGGCGCTCGCTCCTTCACCGTGATGAGGAACGTCTACCACCACCACCACACCGTCGTAATGGCGGAAGACAAGCCGATGAATGAGCTTCTCCAAGCACCCATCGAGGTTACGGAGATGCTATTGTTGTCCCGACCATCGTGGTGATACCTTTGAGCTCAAAACCGGTTGTAATCTAGTAACCCAAAGCCAATTCTATGGTTTTGGCGGGATGATCCTCATGCACACATTCGATGGTTTAACAAGATTGCATCTACCATCAAGTACAAGAATGTCCCACATGAAGCTATCAAGCTTCTTCCTGCTCCATTTTCTCTAGAGGACAAGCCCGAATTGGCTTGAGAAACAACCCCTCGCTCTATCGAGACATGGGAAGATCTTGTCACCAAGTTTGTTAACGAGTTCTATCCTCCATCTCGAACTACAAGTCTTAAGAATGAGATAATGAAATTTTCTCGAGATTTGATGAATCATTCGGGAGGCATGGGATCGTTACAAAGAGTTGCTTCATGAAGTGTCCGCATCATGGTTTTACCGAGTTAATGCAAATGGATACTTTCTATAATGGTCTCAACCGACTAATCAAGACTCTTTGAATGCCTCCGGGAGGTAATTTCTGAGCAAGACTACCAAAGAAGCCTTGCAAATCATTGAGAACAAGTCTCGGGTCCGCTTCTTTCCGAGCAAAGACATATCGCCTAATCTTGGACCTTCCTCTTCATCTCCCGTGAGTACATCTAGCACCGATGCTAAGATTGACAAACTCACGAGATATTGTTCAGAGCTTTGGTTCTTGCTAACCAGAGAAAGTGACCTTCACTCAAACACCAACACATGGTGAAGTGAAGAAAGTCGAGAGTTGTGTTACTTGTGGTGGTCCTCATGCATACTACAATCGTGATCGCCACCGATGGTAGTCCATTTGAAGCCAATGCCCTAGCGGTAGTTCACATCACGGAGGTAATCAATACAGTCCTCAAATGAACCACACTACCGTGCTAACACTAATCGAGCACCACCGGTTTAACGAGAATCATAACATGCAAACCGAATCGAGAACCAACCCGAATGAACCAAGGTTATCAAAACCAAGGTAATTTCTATCCCGCACCAAATCAAGGTTTCCAACATCAAGGAACCTTAATCAAAACAATTTCAATCGAGGGAATCAATTTCATGGGAATATGAATCCTAATCAAGGAAATTTTCAAAACCAAGGCCCTAATCCTAACAATAGAGGCGTAATTTTCCTAATCCACCTCCGCTATTGTTCCAACTGGACCATCATCCGATGAGTTGTTGAAGCAATTCATGAAATCCCAAGATGAAATGAACAGTTGTTGGTCGGTCAGATTCTCGATCTTAAGAAGTCTTTAAATGATCAACCCTCGGGCTCGGGAAAACTTCCGAGCAACACGATCGCTAACCCGAGGGGCGATGCAAAGGCGATCACAACCGTAGTGGTGTTTCATATGATGGACCTGCTATTCCTACTACCTCTTCTTCTTCTTCTCCCAAAGGTAGTGGAAAGTGAACCTAAGACACACAATGGACCTCGACTCCAATGCCTCCTCCACTAGCGAAATGAGTCAAGTTACCAAGGATACAACGGACAAAGTGCATTATTCAAGCCCACGGTATCAAGACACGCCCTACCTTGGTAGTCCAACCTCAAGTTGTCCGAAACCCAAGTCAAATCCAGAGTTGTTTTTGAACCTCCGGTAGCTCCGTTGAGAATCGAATCCAAATCTTCTATTCCTTACCCATCACGTTTGAATGAGCAAAGCTCATGAGAAAGCTACCATCAAATGGACAAATTTTTCCAAATTTTCCAAGAATTACATTTTGACATAAGCTTTGCGATGCTATCATGTTGATGCCCAAGTTTGCATCAACTCTCAAACACATGTTAAGCAACAAGGAAAAGTCGTTTGAGATGGCAAAACTCCTCTTAATGAGAACTTTCGTGATTATCTTGAAGAAGCTTCTAGAAAAGCTTGGAGATCCCGAAAATTTCTCTTACCTTGTGTATTTCCAGTGAATGGTTGAATGCTTTGCCTTAGCCGATCTTGGTGCAAGCAACAATCGATGCCTTATTCAAGATGGAAGAAACTTTCTCTTCCTAACTTACTCCTACATGCATGACTCTCGAGCTTGCGATCGTTTCCATATCCCGTCCTCTTGGCATTGCCGAGGACGATTTCAGAAAGTAGGAAAGTTCCATTTTCCACCGACTTCGTGGTTGTTGATTTCGATGCCGATCATCGGGTTCCTCTCATTGTTGGTCGAGGATTCACGAGAACGGGCGTGCTCTCATTGATGTATTTGAGCAAGAAATCACATTACGTGTTGGTAATGAAGTCACCTTTAACCTTGATCAAACCGAGGTACTCCGCAAATTATGATTCCGAGTCGGTTAACCGAATAGATATCATTGATGTTGCTCTTGAAGAGTACTCTCAAGAAGTTCTTGGTTATTCTCATAATTACGTGAGTGGGGATTCCACCACATCTTCTCAACCTATCATAGCCAATTCTACTCCTTCTATCACTCCTTTTGAGGAAGAGACTTCATCTTGGAAGAGATTGAAGCATACTTGGCTAGTGATTACATTCCATGGGAAATTGATCACGCTCCAATTGACATTGAGGGGACATACTTCTCATTGAGAAGTTGCTTAATGATGATCCATCATCAACCCTCACACTAGTGATTCAATTCCTAATGAGATTAATCAAAATGAGATTAATCGGAGGAGATATTCTTCTAAAGAAGTTGTTAAATCAGACACTTCTCCTCCTCTCCCTCCCGCCGAGCTTCATAATAAGGAAGTCAAGTCGGTTGAGAAAACGAAGAATTTCCGAGGTTGAGCTTAAGGACTTACCTCCTCATCTCGAGTATGCATTTCTAGAAGGTGATGATAAATTGCACGTCATTATTGCTCGAGATTTGAGTAAAGATGAAAAAGTCGCTCTCATAAAGGTCTTGAAGTCACACAAGCAAGCAATTGCTTGGAAACTCTCCGACATTAAGGGTATCAACCACGAGTTTTGTACTCACAAAATCTTAATGGAGGATGACTTTAAACCAATGAGCTCAACATCGTAGAAGAGTAAATCCAAAATCCATGATGTTATCAAACAGAGGTTATCAAACTTCTTGATGCGTGATTGATTTACCCGATCTCGAGATAGTCCTTGGGTCACCCAATTCATTGTGTTCGAAAAGGGTGGCATAATCGTTGTCACAAATGAAGATAACGAGTTAATTCCAACTCGATTGGTAACAGGATGGCGTGTTTGCATTGACTATCGTAAGTTAAATGACGCTACCAGAAAGACCATTTTCCTCACCCTTTATGGACCAAATGCTTGAGAGATTAGCGAGGAACGAATACTATTGTTTCCTTGATGGTTTCTCGGGTTATTTTCAGATTCCCATTGATCCACGTGATCAAGAGAGACCACATTCACCGCCCATACGGAACTTTTGCCTATAGACGTATGCCTTTTGGCCTATGTAACGCTCCTGGCACGTTCCAACGATGTATGATGGCCATTTTCCACGACATGATTGGGGAAACAATGGAGGTGTTTATGGATGACTTCTCGGTCATTGGGGATTCGTTTCAAACATGTCTCTCCCATTTAGAAAAAATGCTTCAAAGGTGTGAAGACACTAATCTTTGTCTAAATTGGGAGAAGAGCCACTTTATGGTCAAAGAAGGCATAGTCCTTGGCCATAAGATTTCCAAAAATGGGATTGAGGTAGATAGAGCAAAAGTCGATGTTATTGCTAAATTGCCTCATCCTACTACCGTCAAAGGTATTAGGAGTTTTTAGGTTATGCGGTTTCTATCGTAGATTCATACAAGATTTTTCTAAAATCGCCCTACCTATGACCCATCTTCTTGAAAAGGATGCTCCTTTTATCTTCTCACCCTAGTGCATAGAAGCTTTTGAAACATTGAAGAAAAAGCTTCTCAAGCACCCATTCTCATTGCTCCCGATCGGGATTTACCCTTTGAGCTCATGTGCGATGCAAGTGATTTTGCTATCGGTGCGGTCCTAGGGCAACGTAGAGCTAAGCATTTTCACCTATCCACTACGCAAGTAAAACTATGATGAAGCTCAAACTCATTACACCACCACGAGAAAAGAGCTATTAGCCGTGGTGTATGCATTTGAGAAATTTCGCCGTACTTAATCTTGACCAAATGCGTGGTGTATACGGATCACTCGGCTCTCAAATATCTCTTTGCAAAACAAGATGCAAAGCGAGATTGCTCGTTGGATTCTCCTCCTACAAGAATTTGATATCATTATACGTGATAAAAAGGAGGTGAGAATCTAGTCACGATCATCTGTCTGCATTAGAAAACCCTCACCAAGATGTTTTCGAGAAAAGGAAATAAATGAAACATTTCCTCTCGAGACACTCAATGCGGTTTCTTTTCGTGAAATTCTACCACCCCATGGTTTCTTGACTTCGCAAATTACCATGCGGGTAACTTCATAGTGAAAGGGATGTCGACCCAACAGAAGAACAAATTCTTCAAAGATGTTAAACATTATTTCTGGGATGACCCCTACTTATTCAAAATCTGTGCGGATCAAGTCATCCGAAGGTGTGTTTATGGACAAGAAGCTCTTGACATTCTCACAGCTTGCCATGTTGGACCCACCGGGGGCCATCATAGTCCAAACTACACCACCAAAAAGGTGTTTGATTCCGGTTTTTATTGGCCCACAATCTATAAGGATGCCCACGATTTTGTCAAAACCTGTGACGCTTGTCAACGTCACGGAAATATATCTCAAAGAAATGAAATGCCGCAAAATGCCATCCAAGTTTGTGAGATATTTGACATTTGGGGTATTGACTTTATGGGGCCATTTCCATCTTCTCGAGGTAACAAATACATACTCGTGGCTGTTGACTATTTGTCAAAATGGGTTGAAGCAAAAGCTTTACCTACCAATGATGCCCGAGTTGTTGTGAAATTTTTAAAATCTCTTTTTGCTAGGTTTGGAACTCAGGAGCGATAATCGGTGATCGTGGTACACATTTCGCAATGACCAATTTGAAAGAGTCATGCAAAAGTATGGTGTTACCCACCGCTCTCATCGCATACCACCCCAAACAAGTGGGCGGTGGAAGTTTCCAACCGTGGTATTAAAAGAATTCTTGAAAGGACGAGAGGCGAAAATCGTGCATCCTGGTCGGATAAGCCGGAAGACGCACTGGGCCTTCGTGACACTTTACAAAACACCCATCGGTGTACTCCATACAAGCTAGTGTACGGAAAGGCATGTCATCTTCCGATTGAGCTTGAGCACAAGGCATCTTGGGCCTTAAAACATGCAAATTTCGATATTCAGACGGTGGTGATCACAGAAAAGTTCAAATGAATGAATTAAATGAACTCCGTGATCAAGCATACGAGAACTCTTTGATCTACAAACAAAAGACAAAGAAGATTCATGACTCTAAAATCAAGAACCGCGTTTTCAACGTTGGGGATCGAGTCCTTCTTTTCAATTCAAGATTGAAGATTTTCTCGGGAAAGCTCAAGTCCCGTTGGTCTGGTCCATTTACTATCACTAAGGTTTATCCTTATGGCACCATTGAGTTATCTCAACCTGATGGTCCTAATTTTAAAGTGAATGGTCATCGAGTGAAGCATTACTTTGGAGAGGACATTCCATCTCGTGGTTGTCCCGGATCTACAAACTTTCCCATGAACCAATGAATGCGGGATCGAGTCAAGCTAGTGACTCGGAATCAAAAACAATAGCACTCCATATGGGTTTTCACCCATATTTACATTCTTTCTCTCGTTTACCACCCTAGTGTGGGGAGTTGCCCACACTGTTGTATATAAAATGTTTTCATATTAAAAAAAAAAAAAATCTCTTTCAAATAATGGCCGTAGTATTTCCTTTTACGTTCTCGGTTCGGCATAACCGCCCGGTACTTTGAATATTGAGGGCAATATTCATTTCTAAGTGTGGGGGAATTCTCACGAATTTTATGTATTATCCGCCCAATTCCCGTTTTGGCCAAAATTTTTTTTTTTTTTGGAGTGTTTTCACTTACTCATCGATGGTAATCAGTCCACCATGTCTAACCCACAAAAGGATTGGCTAATCCAGAGCAAACGGCTCTTGGTAAAGATTTCTCAAATCCGTTTATGGCTTGCAATTTGCCCAAAATTGTATGGTATTCAACTCACCATATCCTAAAAAGTGAAGAGTTGGCTAGCCCACAAGTTTATGGTTTGTGGTAAAGGCGTTGGAAAATCCATAATTGGTAATCACCACCAAAGATAATTCGATAATTTATCTAAGAGTTGGCTAGTCCAGAGCAAACGGCTTCGTAAAGACAAATCAAATCCGTTCTGACTTATGATTTGCTCAAAATCATTTGGTTATCATTGTACCAAGGTTCTTACTTGAACTGAAACAATTGGCTACTCCGAAGTGATGGCTTTTGGTAAAGAGTTTTAAAACCATTAAAATTCTAAATCATTGCTAGGGACTAGCAATATCTTAGTGTGGGGATTGATGAGTGTCTAAATACTCATCATTTTGTACAATCTAAACTGCAAAATCATCCGAAAACACTCAAAATGCATCAAAATGATGAAAATATCACAAATCGTTGTTTTATGTGTTTTAAATGCAAAAGATCAAAATCGATGAAAATGATTCAAGTTTGCAAAATTAGGCGCTTTAGTCCCCAAGTTTCAAAAGTTGTCAAATCTAGTCCTCGAATTCAAAATGTGAATTTTATCATTCAAGGTCCCTGAAATATTCTAAGTTGTTAAAAATAGTCCTTGAATGATTCTTTGGTCAAATGGCAGAAAAGGTCCCTAAGCTTTGAAAAATGTCAAAATTGGTCCTTGGATATTTTAAAATGGAACTTTATGCAAAAAGGGTCCTTGTACTATCAAAGTTTGTCAAGTTTGGAAAAGTGTCAAAGTCAGTCCTCAAAGTTTGGTGAAATTACATTTTTGGTCCTTGATATTAATAATAAACCAAACGGACCCTTTCTTTTGTATTTTGACCCCAGCAAACCCAATAGACCCTTGTCAACACCCTTGACCCCCCAATTGTGACCCCTTTCCTATTGTGACAACCCGTACTTTCAGGTCATTTCTCGACACAATTTATGCCTCACTATTTCAACATTTATCGTAAACTTGATTTACGTGTTCCAAATTCGCGTAACCTTTAAGGTTTAGTGGCGAATTCATGATCATAACATCACGTACATTTCATATGGACTAAGATTAGTCTACATTTCATTCACATCATTTGCATCACATTAGTTCATTCATGACATTTTATTTCACATTTAACGCGTGATTTTTATATTTAATAATCGTTATCGCGTGAGTTATTATTTTGAACATTTAATCAGTTACTTTCAAAAATGATCCCGACATATTTTTATACTTGCATTTAGTTTATAAAAACTATATTTTGAGTTTTCCTAATGTTTTAAATTTATTTGGTACATAAATCGTTAAATTTATATTATTACGACACTTTTCTTAAAAATTATACGATAATTATTTTATCACCCAAATTTCACAAGGAATGTATTTTTACAATTTTTATTATCTCATTACATCTTACTTTGATCTATTAAACATCTCTTTTACTCAAAAATCTACCATTTACCTTAACTTAACTTTATTTTACCTACACCATTTACATATACATTTTATCTTATAATTATACAACATTTTATAAAAAAAAAAAAATTATTTTTGCCTCATACCTCCCCCCTTGGCCGACCAAGGGGGAGGGGAGACATTAAATGTGGTATGGCTTGTGATTGTTAATTATTTCACACTTACATAAAAGTCTTACATCTATTATTTATCTCATTCACTTCATTCTATCATTTTTCAAAGTGTTAGTAAAATTGGTTTTCTCTTCCTTGGGTCTTTCCTAACGGTTCTACATCAAGAGAGCAAAGGGATCAAAAATTTTCTAGTCCAAGTGTTTAATCAATCTAGTTAATACTCTTTATAAGGTTTTGAAATAAAAACCAAGAGTGTTTAGGTTTAACCTTGTTACTTGCACCTCATCATATTCACTTGTAAGCATGTTTCTTTCATTTTCATGTTTCCTTTTCATTTCATATATATCTTTTCATTTTGGAGCAACATGCAAGACATATGTGATTTATACCATTTTACATGATTTTTATAAGTTATATATATATATGGTCATCCTATAATTATCCCCTTGGTATTCATTGGTCTTGATGGTGATTAGGAACCCATGACACCCTAAGAAGGTGTATGGTAGGATTAGATTAGCTTTGGAGTTGATTTGAAGGGATTAGAATAGGTTTTGTCCGAGAAAAACTATTTTTGATAAGTATATATTGTGTTCTGTCCTTGTTTCGATTTTCTGGAAAAATCGACAGTAGGCACGACCTTTTGGCTTTGATATTTAGAAAATATACTTTAAAACGAATCCGTGGCCGCTTGAACGGATAAAAACGGACTTATAACGAAGAAGTTATGGATTTTACAAGTTTGACGACGAAAAATATAGTTTTCTGAAATTTCAGCATGCTGTTTTTAATTTGTCCGAGTCAAAAATGAGCCTTAAGCTTCACAAATTATTTCGACTTATCAAAATTATATTAGTATACTTTGATACGAAGCTAAGGACATATTATACGTAGAAAACGGATTTGAAACGACAAAGATATGCACGTTTTTATAAAATTTCCGTAACTATTATTTTCTGAAAAACTATATTATTTCTACGATACAAGTGTTACGGTAGTCATGTCACCATGTTTGAGGCTGTTTTTAACCATGATGTGAAACTTTTTGAAACGAAATGTCTTCTAGTAAAATCGAGTTCACCGAGCATATTTTTCAAAACGATAAGCCGTTTGTATAGCGGAGTTTTAATAAATTAATTACGGTTGCTCAAACTTGGCCGAAACTCACTTTTTGCACTACAATTAGCCAAAATCACTATCTTTAACCCTTATTATCTTTATGATCGAGACCTTTATGTCGAAAACTCCTGAACTGAAACTTCTAGATATCGATACAAATTTTCCAAAACAGTCGAGTTCGTTCTCTAACGATCGACGTACACCGTTTTACGACTAGTTTTTCGGAGCCATTTTTGTTAATTTCAAGAAATTCCGACAACATTGTTTTGCGACGAAAAGTGATAATTTCACCATAAATCATTATAAAACCATTGTAGAATGACATTTTGACGTAAAAACTTGTAAAGTGATTTTTTTGATTGGTCAAGACGTCAAAAGAGTATTTTTCGACGAAAAGTATTATTTTCAAAACTCGCAAATGGTATAAATAACATACGAAATGCATGCATAACATTACATTGCAACTCATGACATATCATATCATTCGTAATAGGTCCCGGTTGACGCATCACATTATACCTCAGTGTACTCACTTTTGTCATCATTCCGCTTACCAAGTGAGTTTTCATAGCCCCGTTTACATGCTTTTGATTATTTTCAAACCCATGGGGGAGAATACATTGCACTACATTTTTTTTACGATACCAAGTATATTAAATTCATTTACATTGCTTAAGTTACCGTATTTGCCAATTGAAAGTCCCCATTCCCATTACCCGAACATGAACCGTTAATCTTTGAAGCGAGGATGAGTGGATAGATCTATCGAGGTGACGCCTCCATCCGGGTTGGTGAATCCCAACTAGTCATACGGATGCATTTCATTTTATAACATTACGGAGTTGTCGGCAAACACTCTGCGGGGCATACATTATGAATTGTCTAGTTTCGTGTCATGGACTTATTGCAATTGTAACATTTTTACGTGACTTGATTGTCATGCCCGATCTATACTTGTGTAGTCGTATAAAACATTTACATAAACCTATGATTTCTCACCAACATTATTGTTGACCTTTTAGCAATGTATTTTCGTGTAATGAGGCATTATCATCATGACATGGTTTAGGGACCTACATTTTGAGTCATGGCGTCGACTTACATTATTGTACATTATGGTACTTTATTTCAAAAACATCGTTTGGATTTGTAACATAATTGTATTTCCGCAAACTTTGTAAACCTTTTGGGACCGATGTTGCACTCAATGTTTTATGAAATATCCAACGATGTGTTTTTAAACGACACTTTAGGTCGTTCAATATAACTATGATTGTGGTGCTATGACAACAATCCCCGAAATTCCATTCATTGCAAAATGTAAATTGGGGTGTGATGATTGGTACGAGCTACGATTATAGAGAACTAGGTTGCATCATTGACCCTAGACTATAGCTACATTATCATAGCATCTCATCATTTCATCATTTCATCATAGTACATATTCATTTTTATCATGCGGATTCACTTACACTTTATTCGAGATTATTTACTTTTGTTTCACATCGGTTGTCACAGACATGTCTTCAGATTCACATCCCATCACCATATCATCGGACTCTAGCTCAGATGATGTTCCAGCTAACCCCATCATGGATGATGTTTCATCACACTCCACTGAGATCGTATCCTCCATTGGTTCTACTCCAGCCTTTCCACCTATCATGACTGACACTGAGACTGAACCCTTCGAGGAGGGCGAGGTCGCACCCACTCCACATGTTAGCCCTGCTCCTTACCAGATGCACCCACCATCACCACTACTAGCACCATCATCACCATCCTCATCGTATTTTCTTAGGGATCCTTTGCCTACGACAGACTTGCCGCCCAAAAAGCGTGCTCGTTTTGATATCCCTACACCACCATCTACTGAACCCGAGCCACCTGTTAGGTTCGAGTTAGGCGAGCTCTAAGGTGCAGCTCCGACACCTTCTCACCGAGGCATTAGGAGCCCGTGTTGATAGTCGGCAGATCCAGTTGATAGTTTGTCGCGGCAGTTGGAGGAACCTGTCGGTAGATAGGATTGAGCCCATTCTTTGAGGAGGTCGAGGGTTTAGTGTTAAGCGGGGTTTCGATTGATTTATCTCATCGAGTATTCAAGATAGGCGATTAAGGACAAGAGCGTATAGATGAGTTGAGGCGGGAGATGCCCGAGTTATGCACAGAGCCGAGATGACTCGGGATGAGTTACTGTGTCGAGCACGGGAGTTATCTTTAGCTCGTGAGTATTGTTACTGCGGGTCGATTGGAGAGTTGAGGAGTTTGATTGATAGCTTGACTACTCGTGTTCGTGATCTTGAGGATCGAGCCGGCGGAGCACCATGAGAGTTATGGCACCGAAGAAAGCTACCGTTGAAATGACCCAAGCGCAATTCGAAGTTGGTGAATGATAGCATAGCTAATGCTTTAAGGGTTGAAAGGGAAGCGATGGTCTGCTGCTGCTTTGAGGCCGGGTTTCTTCGCTAAAGCCGCTAGGCTAGCTAAGCTCTTCGAAATCTTGGGAGGATCCGGAGTTAAGAAATGTTCGTACAAGGATTTCAAAAGTGGCGAACCCACCAAGTTTAGAGGGATCAAGGAGCTACAACAATGGTGCGATGGTTTGAAAAGTTGGAATCTGTGTTTTGCTTTGTAATCGTCCTGATGATAGTAAGGTCAAATTTGCTACGAGCACATTACTCGATGGAGCATTATCGTGGTGGAATTCTTATGCTCAACCGATTGGAATGGAGAATGCTTTCAAGCTTACTTGGGAGCAATTTAAGGGTTTGGTGACTAAGAAGTTTTGTCCTCGAACGGAAGTGAAAAAGTTGGAGACGGAGTTCTATGAATTAGTAACAATTGGGTACGATATTGACACTTACATTCGGAGATTCCAGGAATTGGCCGCGTTATGCCCGTCCATGGTTTCTGATAACGAGAAGTTGCTAGAGGCTTTTATCGGGGGACTTCCCGAGGTGATTCAAGGAGATGTGACTTCGTTTGATCCACAAACAATTGAGGAAGCTATTCGAGTAACTCAGAAGTTGATGGCACAAGTGGTGAAGAGAGGCAAGTACACCAACACCAACCGAAACAACAACAACAACCCCAACAACCGTTTCAACAACAACAATAACCGAGCCAACTACAACAACAATAATAGCAACAACAACAAGCGCAAGTGGGACAACACTAGGGGTAGAAATGCTACTCAACAACCACCCAAGAGGCAAGAGGTTGCTAAGGCTTATGTTGCGGGTCAAAAGGAAGGAAAAGGATATTCGGGGGTTTTGCCGAAGTGTAATAGGTGTTCGAGTCATCATAACCCGGGTCGATGTCCTGATCCATGTGAAAATTGCAAGAAAGTTGGTCACCGTACTAGGGATTGCAAGTCGCCACAAGTTACATGTTTTGGTTGCGGGGAACGTGGACATTACAAGTCCGAATGTGAAGGAAAGAATCAAGCAAATCCGAATCAAGGAGGTATGGCACAAGGAAGGGTTTATGTCATAGGAGGCGGAGAAGATAGGGAGGACCCGAATGTCATCACAGCACGTTCCTTCTCAATAATCGTTATGCTTCAGCTTTATTTGATTCGGTGCCGATAAAGTTTTGTGTCCACCGCATTTGCACCTTTGCTCAACATTAAACCAACCACATTAGATATATCATACAACGTCGAATTAGCTAATGGTAGCGTAGTTAGCACCAACACCATTGTCCGCGGTTGCACATTTAATTTTCTTAATCATCCTTCAACATAGACCTCATGCCCGTAGAGCTTGGTAGTTTTGACGTCGTCATCGGCATGGATTGGTTATCTAAGCATCGTGCAAAGATCATTTGTGATGAGAAAGTTGTTCATCTTCCTACAACGGCGAAACTTTGATTATTAAGTGGGGAACAGTGGAACTAGACTTAGTATCATATCGTGCATCAAAGCGGAGAAGTACATAAAGAAAGGTTGTCTTGCTTTCTTAGCCCATGTAACCGAGAAAAGTCGGAGGAGAAACGACTTGAAGATGTACCTATTGTCCGTGAATTTTCCAAGTTTTCCCGAGGATTCTGGGACTTCCACCGCACGTCAAGTAGAATTTCATATTGACTTAGTTCCGGAGCTGCACCGATTCTTGCGAGCACCGCACCGCCTAGCACCATCCGAAATGCAAGAGTTGTCTAATCAATTGCAAGAACTTCTAGACAAAGGATTCATTAGGCCGAGTTCCTCGCCTTGGGGAGCACCGGTCTTGTTTGTGAAGAAGAAAGATGGATCCTTCCGAATGTGCATAGATTATAGAGAATTGAACAAGTTAACGGTGAAGAATCGTTACCCACTCCCCAGAATTGATGACTTGTTCGATCAGTTGCAAGGTTCTAGTATCTACTCCAAGATTGATCTCCGGTCGGGTTACCATCAGCTTAGAGTTCGGGAGGAGGATATTCCGAAAATAGCGTTTAGAACACGTTACGGTCATTACGAGTTTCAATTGATGCCGTTCGGATTGACTAATGCACCTGCGGTATTCATGGACCTCATGAATAGAGTATGTAAACCGTATTTGGACAAGTTTGTGATAGTGTTCATCGACGACATATTGATTTACTCAAAGAGCAAAGAAGAGCACGAAGAGCATTTAAGGACGATTTTAAGGCTACTCAAGAATGAGAAGTTGTATGCCAAGTTTTCGAAGTGTGATTTTTGGAACCACAAAGTGCAATTTCTTGGTCATGTCATTGATAGTCAAGGACTACAAGTTGATCCCGCAAAGATTGAAGCCGTGAAAGATTGGGCTACTCCAACGAACCCTACGTAAATTCGACAATTTCTAGGACTAGCGGGTATTACCGAAGGTTCATCAAGGTTTTCAAAGATAGCAAGACCTTTGACCAAGTTGACACGGAAAAACAAGAAATGCAGTGGGAAAGAAACAAGAAGCTGCTTTCGCTTGTTGAAACAAAAGCTTTGTAGTGCGCCAATTTTGGCACTACCCAAGGCATTGAGAATTTCGTTGTATATTGCGACGCTCGCATAAAGGACTTGGGGCTGTTTTAATGCAAAATGAGAAGGTGATAGCGTATGCTTCTCGACAACTTAAGACTCATGAGAAGAATTACACCACTCATGATCTCGAGTTAGGAGCCGTAGTTTTGCACTCAAGATTTGGAGACACTACCTCTACGGTACAAAGTGCACAAGTGTTTACGACCACAAGAGTTTGCAATATATTCTTGATCGAAGGAGCTTAATATGAGGCAACGTCGTTGGTTGGAGTTACTCAATGACTATGACCGTGTGAAATCAAGTATCACCGGAAAAGCCAATGTTGTGGTGATGCTCTTAGTCGGAAGAGAGGCCTAAACCTTTAAGAGTTCGATCATTGGGAATGACGATTATTTCTCCTTTACCATCGAAAATCCATGAAGCACGATCGAGGCACTTAAGGAGGAAAACCGACCAAGTGAAAAGCTTTATGGTATGCCCGAAAGCGCAAATGGTTTTGTGAAGAGCGGATGGAGTATTATGTTTCAAGGATAGAATGTGGGTTCCATTGTATGGCGGAATACGAGAATTGATTATGCATGAGTCGCATAAGTCAAAGTATTCTATTCATCCAGATCGGATAAGATGTATCAAGATCTTAAGAAGCTTTATTGGTGGCGAACATGAAAGCGGAAATTGCCACGTCGTTAGCAAATGCCTTACCGCTCTAAGGTAAAAGTCGAATACCGAAGCCGTCGGGATTACTCCAACAACCGGAAATTCCTCAATGGAAATGGGAACGCATTACTATGGACTTTGTTACTGAAACTTCCTAAGACATCGGGAGGTTACGACGCTATTTGGGTAATTGTTGATCGCCTTACCAAGTCGCCCCATTTCATACCAATTAGAGACTTATTCCATGGAGCAACTCACTAGACTTTATGTCAAGGAAATAGTCTCAAGGCACGGTGCACCAATTTCTATCATTTCCGGCGAGAGATAGTCGATTCACTTCAAACTTCGAATTCATTGCAAGATTCGATCGAACTAGATTAGAGATGAGCACAAGATATCACCCACAAACCGACGGTCAAAGTGAAAGGACAATTCAAACATTAGAAGATATCTTTGAGAGCATGTGTATTGATTTTGGAAATGGTTGGGCTAACCATTTGCCATTGATTAATTCTCGTACAACAATAGTTATCATACCAAGATAAAGATGGCACCATTTGAGGCACTCTATGGTCGAAAGTGCCGATCACCGTTTGTTGGGCGAGGTAGAGACGACAACTTCTCGGTCCGTAAATGGTACGGAAACCACGGAAAAGATAGTTCAAATTCGTGATAGACTCGAACCGCCCGGCCGGATGTAAAAGTTATGCGGATGTTAGGCGCAAACCATTGGAATTTCAAGTGGGTGACAAAGTTATGTTGAAAGTATCGCCTTGGAAGGCGTGGTGCGATTTGGAAAGCGTGGAAAGTTAAACCCGAGGTACATTGGACCATTCAAGATTTTGAGCGAGTTGGTCCTAGTAGCTTATCGACTTGATCTTCCGTCGAACTTAGTCATGTGCACAACACGTTCCACGTTTCAAACTTGAAGAAATGTCTTTCGGACGAATCGCTCGTTATTCCATTGGACGAAGTTCGACGACGACAAACTCAACTTTGTGGAGGAACTCAGAAATTATGGACCGCGAGGTCAAGCGGTTGAAACAGTCGTATTCCTATCGTGAAAGTCCGTTGGAATTCTCGACGAGGTCCCGAGTTTACTTGGGAACAGGAAGACCGGATCTTGCAAGTATCCCCATCTTTTCACCGACACCGTTAGACCTAACAACGATTGAATTCAGGGACTGAATTCCTTTTTGGATGGGCGAATGTGACAACCCGTACTTTCAGGTCATTTCTCGACACAATTTATGCCTCACTATTTCAACATTTATCGTAAACTTGATTTACGTGTTCCAAATTCGCGTAACCTTTAAGGTTTAGTGGCGAATTCATGATCATAACATCACGTACATTTCATATGGACTAAGATTAGTCTACATTTCATTCACATCATTTGCATCACATTAGTTCATTCATGACATTTTATTTCACATTTAACGCGTGATTTTTATATTTAATAATCGTTATCGCGTGAGTTATTATTTTGAACATTTAATCTGTTACTTTCAAAAATGATCCCGACATATTTTTATACTTGCATTTAGTTTATAAAAACTATATTTTGAGTTTTCCTAATGTTTTAAATTTATTTGGTACATAAATCGTTAAATTTATATTATTACGACACTTTTCTTAAAAATTATACGATAATTATTTTATCACCCAAATTTCACAAGGAATGTATTTTTACAATTTTTATTATCTCATTACATCTTACTTTGATCTATTAAACATCTCTTTTACTCAAAAATCTACCATTTACCTTAACTTAACTTTATTTTACCTACACCATTTACATATACATTTTATCTTATTATTATACAACATTTTATAAAAAAAAAAAAAAAAAATTTGCCTCATACCTCCCCCCTTGGCCGACCAAGGGGGAGGGGAGACATTAAATGTGGTATGGCTTGTGATTGTTAATTATTTCACACTTACATAAAAGTCTTACATCTATTATTTATCTCATTCACTTCATTCTATCATTTTTCAAAGTGTTAGTAAAATTGGTTTTCTCTCTTCCTTGGGTCTTTCCTAACCGGTTCTACATCAAGAGAGCAAAGGGATCAAAAATTTTTCTAGTCCAAGTGTTTAATCAATCTAGTTAATACTCTTTATAAGGTTTTGAAATAAAAACCAAGAGTGTTTAGGTTTAACCTTGTTACTTGCACCTCATCATATTCACTTGTAAGCATGTTTCTTTCATTTTTCATGTTTCCTTTTCATTTCATATATATCTTTTCATTTTTGGAGCAACATGCAAGACATATGTGATTTATACCATTTTTACATGATTTTTATAAGTTATATATATATATGGTCATCCTATAATTATCCCCTTGGTATTCATTGGTCTTGATGGTGATTAGGAACCCATGACACCCTAAGAAGGTGTATGGTAGGATTAGATTAGCTTTGGAGTTGATTTGAAGGGATTAGAATAGGTTTTGTCCGAGAAAAACTATTTTTGATAAGTATATATTGTGTTCTGTCCTTGTTTCGATTTTCGGAAAAACCGACAGTGAGGCACGACCTTTTGGCTTTGATATTTAGAAAATATACTTTAAAACGAATCCGTGGCGGCTTGAACGGATAAAAGCGGACTTATAACGAAGAAGTTATGGATTTTACAAGTTTGACGACGAAAATATAGTTTTCAAATTTCAACATCTTGTTTTTAATTTGTCCGAGTCAAAATGAGCCTTAAGCTTCACAAATTATTTTGACTTATCAAAATTATATTAGTATACTTTGATACGAAGCTAAGGACATATTATACGTGAGAAAGCAGTTTGAAGCGACAAAGATATGCACGTTTTATAAAATTTCCGTAACTATTATTTTCCGAAAACTATATTATTTCTACGATACAAGTGTTACGGTGGTCATGTGACCATGTTTGAGGTGTTTTTAACCATGATGTGAAACTTTTGAAGCGAAATGTCTTCTAGTAAAATCGAGTTCACCGAGCATATTTTCAAAGCGATAAGCCGTTTGTATAGCGGAGTTTTAATAAATTAATTACGGTTGCTCAAACTTGGCGAAACTCACTTTTGCACTACAATTAGCCAAAATCACTATCTTTAACCCTTATTATCTTTATGATCGAGACCTTTATGTCGAAAACTCTGAATCGAAACTTCTAGATATCGATACAAATTTTCCAAAACAATCGAGTTCGTTCTCTAACGATCGACGTACACCGTTCGACTAGTTTTTGAGCCATTTTGTTAATTTCAAGAAATTCCGACAACATTGTTTTGCGCGAAAAGTGATAATTTCACCATAAATCATTATAAAACCATTGTAGGATGACATTTTGACGTAAAAACTTGTAAAGTGATTTTTTTGATTGGTCAAGACGTCAAAAGAGTATTTTTCGACGAAAAGTATTATTTTCAAAACTCGCAAATGGTATAAATAACATACGAAATGCATGCATAACATTACATTGCAACTCATGACATATCATATCATTCGTAATAGGTCCCGGTTGACGCATCACATTATACCTCAGTGTACTCACTTTTGTCATCATTCCAGTTTACCAAGTGAGTTTTCATAGCCCCGTTTTACATGCTTTTGATTATTTTCAAACCCACGGGGGAGAATACATTGCACTACATTTTTTTTTGGTACGATACCAAGTATATTAAATTCATTTACATTGCTTAAGTTACCGTATTTGCCAATTGAAAGTCCCCATTCCCATTACCTGAACATGAACCGTTAATCTTTGAAGCGAGGATGAGTGGATAGATCTATCGAGGGTGACGCCTCCATCCGGGTTGGTGAATCCCAACTAGTCATACGGATGCATTTCATTTTATAACATTACGGAGTTGTCGGCAAACACTCTCTGCGGGGGCATACATTATGAATTGTCTAGTTTCGATGTCATGGACTTATTGCAATTGTAACATTTTACGTGACTTGATTGTCATGCCCGATCTATACTTGTGTAGTCGTATAAAACATTTACATAAACCTATGATTTCTCACCAACATTATTGTTGACCTTTTTAGCAATGTATTTTCGTGTAATGGCGAGGCATTATCATCATGACATGGTTTAGGGACCTACATTTTGAGTCATGTCGACTTACATTATTGTACATTATGGTACTTTATTTCAAAAACATCGTTTGGATTTGTAACATAATTGTATTTCCATAAACTTTGTAAACCTTTTGGGACCGATGTTGCACTCACGAATGTTTTATGAAATATCCAACGATGTGTTTTAAGCGACACTTTAGGTCGTTCAATATAACTATGATTGTGGTGCTATGACGGTCAATCCCCGTGAATTCCATTCCGCGCAAAGCAGTAAATTGGGGTGTGACACCTATTATTAATAAAGCGGTCAAAACAAGTCAATGGCGCCAAAACCGAGGTTCTTGTACATCCCTTCACCCAACATTTGCAAATCAAAACCAGTTGGTTTTTCCCACTTTTCAACATCCCACTTGTCTTCCCGTTGTTTACCAACCCCTCCACCTCCACATCTTCCAAACTTCATTAATTGATTGTAACTTTGCTCAAAAGAAAATTGGCGCCAAATCTACACTTGGGCGGATATGATGAATTAGAGATCCAATGGTGGAAATTGGTGGGAAGCAATCGAGATGTCAACGAGTTCAAAAGTCTATAAAGGAGTGAGGAGATGCATTGTATCAACATATCTAGTGTAAAATTAGTTTTCTTATGTCGTTTTAAGTACTTTTCAATTTTCGATGTATTTTAAAGCTTTCAAGCATTTTGTTTAAGTGTTTCGATGTATTGTGAATCTCTTAATAAGCAATTTCAAGTTTTAAAGTCCAATTCGGTTTATGCAATTTTCCTTAAAAATCTCATATGCTTCAAATATTGTTTTAGTTGTTTGTATGGACTGAAATAGATCACATAAGCTCCTAGAAAGCTTCTTCAAGCTTTTAGAAACATTAAAACCAGTTTAGAATCAAAAGCAGAAAAATCACAAAATACCAAATAATTAGTGAAAAATCAAAAATCCCATGGAAATGGTGTTCACAAATGGGCGAGTGAATTTTGGATGGCCTTGGGTTAGTGGCTTAGTGGTAAGCCTATAGGAGTGTTCTTGGATCCTAGTTCTTGGTTTCGGTTGGATAGCCATTTGTAAGCACTTTTGATCATTTGGAATTTCTTGTTGTAGTTGTTCATTAGCTTGAATTTCTGTTTCTTTATGTTCATTAGATATAGTTAAGTGTATCTAACCATTAAAATCAGTTGGTTGTTCTTTTAAAGTTGTAGTTTATAAAAATTTAGTTTCAACAGTCAAAAGTGTATAACTGTCATTTCTTAGTTTCTTGTTGTTAATGTTGTTGTTTTATGCTTCACTAGTTCTAATATATGATAATACATGGTCTTGAATCAGTTTCATGGTTTTAATTTGTGTTTAGCTTTGAAAACCACCAAAACTGTCTAAGTAAGTGGTGTTTGGATTTGCTTGTTTTAATTGTGCTCTAGGTCTCTTGTGTTATTGCTTGTACTTGCTTTGTGTCACATACACACCTAATATCTCAAACAAGTCATAAAAACCAGTGGTGATTTGGTGATAAGTCAAAATAATCTTTGATCTAATCTTGTGAGTCCACTGTTGGAATTTCATAATCTTTGATCTTGTTTTCATGTTTACAAGTTGTTAAAATCAATCAAGCAGTCTTATTTCACCTTAAAACAACATATTCATAAGTAGTATTGATCACAAGTTCATTTTAGTCAACTCTTTTGGTTTTATAAAAGTCAAATTTGCATTTGGTCGTTTTGAATTAAAAAGATAATTTCACTGTGTGTTTAATAGTAAGATTTAGCTTAAAAGCTTTTGGGTTATTAAAGTTCAGTTGCTAAACTTAATTAGAAAAATACTAGTTCTCCTTTAATCAGCTTATTTAGTGCTTATTTTCTAGCTTATTTTGAGTACTTGTGCGAAAATGGTGCCACATGCCTGCAGTTGGGTATTTAACTTGATAAGCTCACAAATAGCTTATTATTTGGCCTAATCTTGTGATTTTTGGTTCTTTGGGTAGCTGACCTAGCCATCTTGAGAACCCAAGCTTCATATTTCAATTTCTAGCTTGTTAGATAGGGCTGCTAGTGGCTTTTGTTTCTGTCCAATACTCAGTTGATACTGAGTCAGCTTAAGCTGAGCATTGATCTGGTCCCATCTTCATGAGCTTGCCATAAGCTCTCTAGTTGTCCCCAGCTTATCATCTTTAGTTTTTTGGAAAGCCAACCAGCTCATCTTGACACCTCAAGGCTTGTTTTGAGCTTTTGAGCTTATTTGCTTAGCTTAATTTGCCCTTAAACATGGCTGCAGGCCTGTTTGGTTGAGTAGTTCAGTCTCAAGTGCTTATTTTCTTATTCCAGCTTTTTAGTGTGCCTCTTTGTGTTTTCTAGCTTAGTATTAGTAGCTTATAGCTTGTTTTAGCTTATTCCACTTTTGTTTTCAATCTGTAAGCTTGTTTGAGCTTATTTCATCATAATAAGCTCATTATCAAAACTGTTGAGAATTTTAGCTTATAAATCAGCTTATTTGTAGTTTGTAAAATTTTTGTTTTTATAAAAGTTTCATATTATTAGTATTTAAGTAGTTTTCAAAAAGAAAATCCAGAAAAACTTTATTTTTAAAACAGTGATAGTGTTTATTTAATAGGTTTTAGCTTTTTTATTTTTCTTTCACTTATTATTAAGCAAATCTTGTTTTATATTTTTCTTAGTTTTCTGTCACCTTAAGTTATTTTTAGAAAAGTTTCATAATTTTCCTAATCTTTTAGTATTTATTATAATTTTAAATAGTTAAAAGTATTAAATAATTAGTAATAAATAATTAAAAAGCATAAAAATATCTTTCAGTTCTAAAATTAGTTTTATCATATTTTAGATTTTCCAAGTTAAAATTTCATTTTCCAGGTTTATTTTATATTTTCTAGTATTTAAGTGTATTTTAAATAGTAATTAATTAGTAATAATTAGATAAAAAGTGTAAAAAATATATTTTTAGTTTTAAAATTAGTTTTATAATATTTTAGATTTTTCTCAATCATAATTTTACTTTTCTAGCCTTATTTTGTATTTTCTTCTATTTTAGGTTATTTTTTAGATAGTTAAAATAGTTTTTAATTAATAATAATTAATTAAATAGTTGTAAAAATAATTTTCCTTTTTCTAATAATTTTCTTTTATTTTTAGGATTCCAAAATGTCATTTCATATTTTAGGTCTTTTATTTCTTAGATTTCACTTTTTATTTTGTGCGATCGTAGTTTTAAACGTACTTTTACGTTTGTTTCATCGATTGTTGTGCTTTCCAATTCGTGTCCAAATACATTCCAATCAATCGAGAGTGTAATTTCCAATCAAAACCTTCTTGATCACTATCCTTAGTGATCATTCTATCATCTGAATTAGTTTTACACACCATTGAGTCTCCGTGGGACTTAACGACCCGAAATTCATTATATTCTCGATCTTCATTGTATTGGTTTACGAGCGGTTTAAGTTTATTACGGTTAGCCATTCACAAGTGGCTAGCTTGTGTGATTAAGCTTGATTTGTTTTCGGCATCAATCGGGAGGGCTATTTGTTTTCACCCTTTCTCATTCAATTCCTTTTAATTCTTCAACCCCTTGATGCTTACCGAGACTTCATAGCTAGAACCTTGTTGGGTTTGTTCCAATACTAGCTCGGTCTCGATCCGCACTCTTCCCATATCTCATTTTTCTCCTTTTATCATCATCCCTAAGAACTCTACACTAACTAGTGGATAGTCCTGGGTAGATCCTCCGGTTACGGAGGATCATGGGAACACATACCTAACCTTATCATCCTTATATCACCATACATAAGTAAAGTTGGTCGGTCTATTTGGTATTGTTCATCCGCCATAGAAACCAATTGAAAACCATTTGAAAATCAATCCGGTGCTTGTGATATATTATCAAAGCATTTTGTACTGAATTGTTTTGATATTTTAGAACAAGTGCTCCCCTCAACATGTGCATCAAGTGATTGAAATCGTTTTGCACACGGAGGCAAGAGAAAGAGTTAACTTCTTTGAATTCCATTTTCTAAAGATATCAACATCACTTCCTAATCAAAGCATTTTTGGGAAGGATGAGGTTTTCATAAGTTTGCTCCCCTCGATATGTGCCTCGAGATTTGAAAAGAGTTTTGCACATACTAGAGGAACACGCACATTGAGATAAGTGATCACGTTTCAAATCATAGGTTTAAGATAGATGCTCCCCTCAACATGTGCATGGAAAATTTGAAATCGTTTGTCACATGTGGGAAGGATAGCATGTACATCCTTATTAAAACCATTTACCGAATTATCGGTTTAAATCAATTTAAATCACACATTCTCCCCGATCACAATTATCAAATCATTTGAGATTTGTGATCTCTTATTGATTTAAATTGATTTTGAAAGCTTTAAGGGAATTGTGACTTCATTATGAAAGCGTTTTAGCGATAAGGATCGGATTTTAAGACTTTAAACTCCATTGATAAAACATGCATGTATATCTTTGAAAACAATTTAATGCCAAAGAACTTTTAATTTAATTGAAATCATTCTCCCCTCAATCAATGACATAGGTTGTTGATTGATAGATTGATATTTTGACAAATAAGTCCGGATGATTATCAAAATAGAGTCCAAGTTAATTTTAAAGCATTTAGTTTTCGAGATAAATGTTTATAGAATCGAGCATGGAATTTTGAAAACATGATAAAGTATGGCTCTGTTCTTTCTTTAAAAAGCGGGTTCTTGCACGAGATGACAATAAACCATTTATTTTCTCTTTCTCCCAAATTTTTTTTTTTTTTTTTTTTTTTAAATTCGAACAATATCTAAAGACCCGTGTCATTCTTTGAATGACAAAGACAAAGACCGTAGATATTTTCGAATCGAGAAAGACATGACCAAAATGACAATATTTTTTGAAGATTTTTGAAATTTTTCAAAGTTTTATGGATTTTGAGAGTTTTATATTTTCTATTTGATTTTTTTTTTTTTTTGAATAGATATTTACAAGATATAGATGAAGGAAACCTTTTACTCCTCGTCTTCCTCCTCGAAGGCGTTTGAGTGTTCGGTTGAAGGATTTTCAAGCCAAGTCGTGGAAGAATAAACTCAAAACGTTCTCTTGGAAGAGCTTTGGTGAAGATGTACGCTAACCGGTATTCGGACCTCACAAAATAGAGTTCCACCACACCTTTTTCCACTTGTTCCACGATGAAATGATGTCGAATGTCGATATGCTTTGCTCTTGAGTGTTGAACATTGTTGCATGAGAGAGCAATAGCACTTTTATTATCACGATGCGGAGGATTTTGTTGAATTCAAAGCCATAGTCGGATAATTGAGATCTCATCCATAAGATTTGAGCACAACAAGATGACATGGCTATGTATTCAACCTCTGTAGAGGAAATAAAGTACTCATTTGCTTCTTTGAGGACCACTAACAAGCTTATCACCCAAAACGGAGCACCTCGGATGTACTTGACGAGTATCTTGACACCTGCATGATCGGCATCTGCATAGGTCATTAGTGACATACCGGTGTCCTTGGTGCAAGACCCATATTGATGGTTCCTTGGAGGTACCGAAGACCCATTTAACCGCTTCAAGGTGCTTTTAGTAGGCTTAGCACGGTATCTAGCACACATGCAAGCAAATGAACAAGATGTCCGGTCTACTAGCGATGAGGTACATCGGGGATCCAATCATACTACGATATTCGTTTGGTCAATCATGATCCCTGAGTGGTCCTCATCTAGTTTGGTTCGATCAATCATGGGGTGTCAGCAGGTCACTTGAATCAAATCCAAATTTCTTTAAGATCTACATTGCATATTTAGATTGATTTATGAAAATGCCTCGGGACTTTGTGAAATTTGTAATCCCAAGAAAATGACATTTGTCCCATCATTGACATTTGAAATTTTGAACTCATTTCATTTGAAAACGATCACATTCCATTGGAGTGCATCGAGGCAAAAATAATATCATCAACATAAATTTGAACATGAATTAAATGTTTGCGACTTCACGGTGAACAATGTTGGATCAAGCTGCTCCTTTGCTAAATCCGGTAGATAGAAGAAACTTTGACGGTGTATCATACCATGCCCTTGGAGCTTGCTTTAAACCGTAAAGAGCCTTTTTCAAGCGATAAGCGTGAGTAGGATGCTCTTGATTTACAAATCCTTGGGTTGGGCGGCGTGAGCGACTTCTTTAAGGTCTCCGTTCGAAATGCCGTCTTCACATCCATCGATAGACTAACATGTTCTTACTAGCGGCATTAGCCAAAAGATTACGATTGCCTCGATTCGAGCAACTGGAGCAAAAGATTCTTCAAAGTCAATACCCTCCTCTTGACGGTATCCTTTAGCAACTAATCGAGCCTTGTTCTTTAACACATCACCATGCTCATCAAGTTTCACTTTGAAGATCCATTTAAGAGCAATAATCATTGCACGATCTGGAGCAGTACTAACTCCCATACATCAAGTCGATCAAACTCATGAATTTCATCTTGCATAGCATTGAACCACTATCTTCATTCATGGCGGTTTTAACATCTTTTGGTTCGATCTTAGATAGTACAGAGTTGAAGAAGCACCATAAGGCATCGGTTGCAAGTTGTTTCCGTGTAGATACAGGGGCGAGAGGATTTCTAATGATGTTGTCTAGTGGATGATCGTGAGTCCATTTTCTAAGGTGTTCATGTGGCGGTTGTTGAGGGACCGAGGTAGCAGTCGATGTCTCCTCAAGAAGATGGTTCGATGATGATTCGTGAGCAAATATGTTTTCAAATGGAGCATCTTGAGGGAGTAGCAAAGGGATTAACTTCATCATTGATGCGAAATGGTTCCATGATGTACATTTGAAGAATGATGATTTGTTGATGAGGCGAAGGATCGCAGCAGTGCTTCTGACTTAAAGATATTGAGGCGAGGATTGACTTCATTCACGGGAATATGAGCGACCTCTGTTGTAGGAATCGACACCTCATTAGTACTTGGATCATAAAGTTCATCAAACATAGGATCAAACAACTTCTTTAAATCATCTTGGATGGAGGTACATATGGAGTTTCTTGAGAAGAGTTTGGAACAAGGGATGAACCAATGGGACTGTTTTGAAGTGCGGGTCTGAATCGGTTGTCCAGAGCCATTTGACGGCCGACTCATCAAACGTAACGTGAATTGTTTCCATGATATTTCGGGTTCTTTTGTTGTAGATTCGTATCCCTTTTGTTTGATGCATACCCTACAAATACTCCAATGTCCGCTTTAGCTCTAAGTTTGCCTAAGTCTTGTCCTCATTAGTTGGATAACACAATGCACCAAACACACGAAGGAAAGAGATTAGGTTTTCTGTTGTGGACAAGTTCATATGGAGTTTTTCCATGAGCAAGTGTGAATCGAGAGCGATTTTGTGTGTAGCATGCGGTGGCAATAGCTTCACCCGGAGAAACATTGGAACCTTTGAGTAAATCGGCATTGTTCTAGCGGCTTCTACAAGAGTTCGATTTCGTCTTTCAACTACACCGTTACGTTGAGGAGTTCGAGGAACACTTCTTTGATGGTCGATTCCAACGCTTTCATAAAATTCACCGAGTTGTTTGTTGACAAACTCGGTTCCATTGTCTGCTCGGATTATTACATTGTTTTGTTAAGTGGAACTGCGCAATGTTTGATGAGTTTGATGATGATATCGTGAGTTTCATCCTTTGTCCTTAGGAACTTGACCGGTGAATCTAGAGTAATCATCAACCACAACTAACACATATTTCTTCCCAAATATATTCTCGCTCTCATTGGTCCACATAAATCCATATGAATTGTATGAAGAACTTCGTGATGAGTTGGTGGGTTTGGGTTTATGGGCATACTTCTTGCTTTTTCCCGCTTGACATGTTTGAACAAAGATGATCTTTTCATACTTGAGTCTAGGTAAACCTACAACTAAGTCCTTTCGGGTGAGGTCATTGATGGTGCCGTTCGTGTGATTGAGACGACGATGCCATAACCATGACTTTGTTTTGAAGCCTTTGACAAGAAAAATTGAGAAGACTTCATCATATCTTCGATAGAGATGGTGTATAGATTTGAACCACGTGAACCTCTTAAAAGTTCCTTACCATCAAGTTCTCTAACGAAGCGGTATGTTTTCTCAAGGCTACTTCTAGATCGAATCGCAGACCGACCAACAGAGAACAAGTTGTGAGCAAGACCTTCTACGTAGTAAACCACGGAGATAACACTTTTGCCAACAACATAGTCTCCATAACCCATAATAGCACCGAAATGATCATTCCCGAATCTAAGCTCTCCGATGAATTTGCTCACGAAGTTCATGAGCCGTGACCGGTCGCCAACATATGCTTGGAGCGGCTGAGTCCGGTACCACGTAGCGATTTGAGCGATCTGCAGTTGAACATGAGACAAGAATGGATAAGCGGATAATTGGGATCCCCATGCAAGAATGGGTTCCATTTGGTTAGTAACAATGGTTGGAACACCCACATCGAAATAGAAGCATTCATATCGAGACATTAAGGCAATGGAATCATTGTGAATAGATGCGATACTAGTGTCTCAGATAGCCACATTCACAAGATGTGTTCACTTCTTAAGGGAATAGTTCTACCAAGAGGCATCCATTTTCTAGTGGGCATTGTCGATTAGTCTTATGACCAACGGTATCCAATAATAGCCTATCTTACTAAATGTTCTTCCTGTGGGTTTCCCTTGTTTTTTAACTTTCTTTCGTTTTGCCTTTTGGCCTTCTTAGAATGATTTTAGCATTAACAATATTAATCGGACAATTAACATCATTAGGCAAAACATTAACACCGCATTCAAGATTAGAAATGCGAATTCATGCGAGACATTAATACAAGGTTTGCAAATAGTATCGAATTCGAATTAATTACAAGACGCCTATGGCTAATACTAGAATCAACACGATTCGTTTTATTCGGCACAAACTTAAAGTTCCTAGGTTGGTCTTCTACTCTCTTCCAATGCACATTCTTAGCTTGCGGTCGTGTCATTCCTTGTATTGTCTTGAGACTTTGACACCTTGCTTTAATGTCACCGACACTCTGTAGGGAATGGGAACATTAGTTGGTTTTACTACTCTTTGCATCACTGTTTAGATGTCTTTGGGATCTCGAACTACATGCAGGCACACTAAGGTTCACTTTCTTAAAACTAGAAGTCTTGGGATTTGTACTCCTAGAAGGCACACTTGAGTTCACTTGCTTAGCTTTGACAGATCTGGAATCTGAACTACTTAAAGGCACACTAAGGTTCACATTCAAAACATCGGGCATTGAATGACTTGCATGCTTGGTACTAGGCATAGAACACGGTATCAAAGGATTGACTTGCTCACCTAAGGTTTTAGGGCATATTGTAACTAGGCATTCTAGAAGTTCTTGAGATCGTTTGGCATATAAGCATGCATGGCCAATTGCATTATCATCTGGTTTTTCTAACTTATCCTCTTCTACAATCTCACGGAGACATTCTAGGTCTGTCCTTAAGATGTGAAAATATGTTTGAATAGCAAGTTTGTTATTCCTAAGATGAGGAGGAACATATTTCACGGACAAAGCATATTTATTACGTACATGTACCTTTGATACACCATTCTCCCCATTAGTCATTGGCATCTTCCCTTTTACGACTCTTTAGATTCTCAATTTCTTTTTCAATGAACCTATTTATTCGTTATTTTTGTTACCAGTGACCTTTATTGATTCAAATAACTCATTGAAATGACGTTTAACCTTTACATTTTCTTCAAAAAAAACTTTCGTTTTCCTTTTGTAATGCATTTACCAGGTTTTGAAGATGAAACGTTTGAGAATTCGAGAATCTAGAGGAGGCGTTTGGGAACTGTCATATTGTTCATTTGACCTTTTAATTGAGAGATTTGAGCTTTCAACTTTCGATCGTGTTGCAATGAGCTTGAATCATTCATCACGTTGTTAATTTGAAAATCGCATCAAACTCGGAGCATCCGAGGATGTCTTGATATTTGAAGTTTTGACATTTTCTTTAAGATGTTGATATTTTAGTTGTAAATTAAAATGCTCAACTTCTAGTTTAGAAAAATGTTTAACCAAATTGTCGTGATCATCCGGTTCAATTTTCTCATTTAGTTCGAAATTAGTTTTTCAAGCTCAATGACACGATCATGGGAGACTTTCAGGGCAACAGATAGTTCATGAAATTGGGAAGCATTAATAGAACAATTTGAAGCAGTGAAAAACATATCTTGAGCAACACATTCAGTAATAAGAGTCTCATTTAATGTATGCAAGTTCTTCCTCTCAATCTCATTATATTTTAGTGCACGCTCATAGTCACTAACTTCAACTATCAGTGCATCAAATTCCTTTTCCATTTCCTTAATATCAGTATCTATTCCCTTTTTAAGACTCTCAAAGTGATCCTTTAGGAGTTTAAAGAAAGGCATGACCTCAGTTAAATAGCATTCTTTTGTGTGTTCAAAACCCTGGTATGTGCGAAAACACATACCTTTTCTATATCAAAATAGACCCAAAATAACCAAGAAAGAGCCGTTTATTGCTAATATTTGATGGTTTCTTGAGTTTATGCATGTGCAGGTACGGATATGTCGAAACAGACAAAAAGAAGCCAAAACCGAAGAAAAACCGAGCACAAGAGAAAGAAGAGTGCAAAAAGCCGATGCCGGGATGCTATTTCATGGACTTTGATGCTCAAAAGTGCAAAATACGGAGTTATGCCCTATTGATAAAAACCCGGATATACTTATTACTACAAAACCAAATACAACCACAAGCCCAAACCCCCCGTTATTAGCCACACCGGGTCAAACTATAACCCGTATACCCATTTACTCCCAAAACCTACGGTCAACAAGTCCATGACTCAGTCAACGAACCCCAGTCAACATCTGACCCCCCAACCTCCTTCCTCCCAAAGTTCAAATAATAATAAATAAACCCAAACGTGCCAAAAGGGAAATAACCACCCATTTACTGTTTCATACCATCAGCACAATTACCTCAGTTACACACCCAATCTTACCTCACTTAAGTGTACTTCTAGAAGGTTACTGACAACCTGGCAATCCATACACTCAAGGAATGACACGGTGGCAGTTTAGAGGCTCCTCATTGGTCCTAACACCTCATCAATATGATCCAAGGGATGAAATCAGAGTTGGTGATGTGGGATTTGATTGAACGATCGAGATTAGATATCCAGAACCTTCCCAAGCCTCAGCTCTGCTATTTATACCCTCCTTCAGTCACAAAGAAGCTTGTCCAATTTCTCATTGTATTTAGAGATTTTGTTACCATTTAATTTCTGTCAAATACTGTTTTATTAGTTTAAGCATTTTAATTCTGTTTGTAATCACCTTTCAAAGCTTTGTGAATTTCCTTAATTAATGAAATTGTACTTTCAAGTTAAATTCCTTGTTAATTCATTTGCAAGTTGTACTGTTTCATAAGCTCTCTTTAGTTCTCCTTTAAGCTCACATAAGCTTAGTAAAGCTTGTGTGAGATTGTTATTAATTCTAGTCGCTTTAATTTCATGTTTTGAGAAAAAGTCCACAAAAGTCAACTGTTGTCAAAAATTCGAAAGTCAAACTGGTTTTTGGTTAGATTCTGGTTTTAAGGTGTTAAAATGTTGAGTTTAATGGTAATTGTTTATTTCTAATAAGTCTTTTTCAGCTTCTTCGTTTGATATGCATTTAGAATGTTTGAGGTAGTGTTTGGTTTATGCCCATTTTTAGAGTCTTAGTCATTTAGGATTGTCATACTTGAGTTTTCTAGGCTTAGTCACTGGTTTTAGAGCATTTCCAATCTAAGTTTTGAAGTTTCAAAGTCTGTTTTGGAGCAAACTAGTTTTTGCGGAAAAATGGTTTTTAGTCTCAAAAGTGTTATTTACAAGATTTCTAAAGCATTTTAAAGCATTTTCAGTGATAAATAAAATTTGAAAAAAATCAAAAATAGCTTTTTCGTTAGCTTGTTTCAATAGTCTCAAAAGGAAAAAAAATTCAAAAAAATAGCTTGCTTAATTTGTTTGTAGCTCAAAGTTGGAGGTTGGTTACATTTGTTGTCCTGCACCTTCAGTGCATGATCCATCCAAGTAAGATTTTCTAGCTTAAGTACTTGTTTATATGATTGATGATTGGATTTTATTTTTGTTCCTAATGGTATTCTAGCATAAGTAGTTCACATATTTGATTTTAGTTAGGTTTATAGAGCTAATCTGTGTGCTTCTTTTGCTTGCTTTAATTCCCATTTTAGCCCCTTTAGCTTAACTACTTAGTATCATTTCCCTCATAGATGTAGCAGGTTTATTTAGGATTCCCCATTAGTCCCTTATAGCTTATTACAGTTAGATAATGTAGCTTGTTTGATGCTTATCAGGTCTGCATATAAGCCTTTAACTGTCATTTCATTTTCTACATCAGCTCTGCCATTCAGTTTCATTCAGTCCCAAGTAGCCTTAGTTTTTGATTTTTAATTTCTTCATCTTAAGTCCATTTTAGCTGAAATTCTGGAAATAAGCTATTTGGTTGGTTGTGGTTAGCAAGCAGATTTTAGTATAATTTTAGGAATTTTTTAAGCTGGTTTAACAAGGGCTTAAAGTTGGTACATTAGGGTCGTTTGGCATTAGTTAGTCTTAAGTTGTTTTTGAGCCTAAATGCTTCTAGCCTGTGCTTTTAGGGTCCCATTCAGTTGCATTAGCATAAGTTAGGTTAGATTAAGGCTAAGGTAGCTTATAGTAGCTTATGGTTAGATTTTAGCTTATTTACATGTGCTTATTTCATTAGTTGTGCGCCCAAATCTTAGTTCCTGATCTCTATAGTTATTTCTGTTATTTTTCCCTAGTTCTTTATATTATTTTATAATATTCTGGAAGTTTTCATATTTTTCACTATTCATTTGCTATTTTTCTGCATTTTATGTCATTTCCTAGCATTTTTAATTAGCATTTTATTCAAATAAATTAGAAAAAGCTCATAAAAATACAATTTCATATTTCTTAGTTTTATAATATTCAAAAAGTCATAAAAAGTATTTTTCCAGATTTTTATTAGATTAAATAGTATTTTCTAGCATTTTAATTAGTTTTAAATAGTATTAAATTCATAATAAATAGAGAAAAAGTCAAAAAAATGTGATTCCAGTTTTTAAAAATCTTTTTAGTTAAATTTTATTTTTTAAAAGTAGTTTTGTAATTTTCTTGCATGTTTTCCTAATTTTTAGTATTTTAAGTCTATTTTAAATGTCTTAAATTAGTTTTTAATTCAGAATAAATCAATAAAAATCCAAAAAAATAGTTTTAATTCAAAAATAAGTTTTGAATATCATTTTTAGCTGTAGAAAAATAGTAGTTCATTTTTATGGGTTAAAATAGAGTAGTTTGCATTTTATTCGCGTTTCATTAATTACGTTTTTCGCGTTTTTAGTTATAAATTGCATAATTAGTCTTAATTACTTGATTTAATCATAGATCCAGTAGTTTTATTTGCTTTCCTTTATTATTGCTTGCCTTATAGTTTAGAAATCCCCATAATTCCTTTTTACCCATTCGAATCCCGAATCACGCGACGTGAGTTGTTAAACTCCATTCATCCCTCGTTGGGAGAACGACCCGGGAAAATACATTCCTTTGTATTTCTTCGGAAAATATCTTGTGTACGAAAACGACAAATCAAAAAATGGCGCCGCTGCCGGGGAGGGCATGAAGTGAGTTTTTGTATTCCGTCTCGATTCGCGTGTTTTTGAAGATCCTTCCCCGAGTGAAGTTATCGTTGTTTTTTGTATATATATCTTTTCAAAAACCCAAAAACATCTATAAAACCAAAACACTTTTCCTAAAGTGTTTACAAAATCCAAAAAGATTTTCCTTTTCAAAATTTGTTTTAAAAACTCAAAAATAATCTTCTTTACCCTCTGATTTGATAATTCTTTCCTCTTATCCCTCTTATATTTGATTCTTATGGACTCCTTCGACTATTTCTGTCAGTGTTGTAATTCACGTTTGGGATATGATTATCGGTGTTATAATCATATGTGCCCCAATTCTTTCAATAATCCTCAAAATTTTCCGACTACCCTCCACATTCCCAAGGTATCTTCGTTCGATCCACGTTATTGTTATGGGTGTGGAGATATGGTAGATCGTCGAATGGTTTTATTGTCCACGGTGTATGGGTGTCGGGGCGTTTCATCGACTTTGAAGAAAACTTAATCAACATCAAAACAATATTGAAAACATGTGTAGAACTCTCTTAAGTCAGATTCAAGCTCGACAAAGTGTTAATGAAGAACCCGTTCAAGTTATAAAAGACAATCACACCATTCCAGAGACCACAACGGAAGTGGTGGAAATTGCTAGCTCTCAGAGCACACCACTTGTCCCATCTACGGAATCTTCAAAATACAATCCCTCTTCCGTTTCTGAGCCTTTCATTTCCGACTCTTCTCCTTCCCTCACGCCGGTTGAGATAAGTGACGTCCTTTTGGAAGAGGTTGATGATCATATTTCTTCGAACATTGTTGAACCCGTTGACTCTTTCATAATGGGGGATGAGCATCTTAGTACTATTCCGGAAACGAAATCGTCTAATGCTGAGGTCCTTGTCCCAAGCCCAAGAGAGTCCGACGATGTTGATGATATTTGTGATGAGCCTTCTTTTGTTATCTCGAGCGATCATGTTGAGATGTTCTCCGATTCCGATGATGATTCTTATGGAGACATCGACTTTGTCGACGATTTACCTTCTGAGTCCGTTCACATAGAAGAAGAAAATGATGTTGAGCCAGAAGAAGAAGAGATTGAGCCTGATGATATTCAGATCGAGGATGAAGCATTACGTGAAACATTGTCAAATGTTCATCTTCTCATTTCAAAGATTGAAGCCCTAAAAGATAATTCAAGTTCGCATCCTATCTCCGTTAAAGATAGTGATTTCTCTCCCGAGCTTGAGACTTTCCGATTCGATGAAGAGATTAGTGGCAGTCCCACTATTACCGATGTTTATCCTCCGATTTTTGAGCGATTCTACTTCGATGTCGATATGAGCAAAGTTTTGAACGAGATTTCCAATAATCCGACGAATGACCCGATCATTGAGAATGCTTTTGATGACTTGATACCACCGGGTATTGAGGATATGGTTGATCTTGATGGTTCTCTTGACTCTCCTCTCTATGAGTCCACCATCACCTATCCCGTTGAACCGACATGTGAAGACAAAATCTTTAGACCCGGGATATTCGACATAGATGAGCTTTATGCTAAAACCGTTATTCGAGATAAGGATCCTCCGATGGATGCCTTCAGTATTGAGCTTTCACGTCTAATACCTTACCATGAGCTCCCGTCTTTCTTGGAGTTTTCTCTTATTGATCCGTCATTCTTTCGTCCACCCGCAAAACCACCGGATGATGGATCGTTACTTCATGATATCCCTTATGTGCTGAAGCCCGACATTTTCTTTCCCTCCCAACCCACCCGTTCTCATTCCTTCGGGAATGAGGACACCGTTTTCGATCCTGGTATATCTACCATTTTCTTCCCCAAGGACAAATGAATTCGGGGACGAGTCAGGCTAGCGACTCGGTGAAGAAAAACAGTAGTGCTTCGTGGGAGGCACCCCATGCTTATCTCTATCTTCTTTCTATTTTCTCTAATAAGTGACGTGAAGGGGTTAGCCTCTTCCATTTCTCGTGTTTGGTTGTTTGTGATGTTGTGTTTAGGATGTTCCCGATATGAAGACTCTCGTGCTCGAAGTTTGTCTTTTCACTCGAGTTTCATGTTCGACGCTTATGGAAATCCGATATCCAATATCTTATCGAGTAACATTTATCTTTTAGCATACTTAATAAACGACTTTTAGATTTTCGTTATTACCCTTGCCTTTAAACATTGAGGACAATGTTTCGTTTTAGTCTGGGGTGGGTAATATTCGATTTGATTTTACCGCACTTGCTTATTTTTTGTCATGTTTCTCTCGCAACCCCGTTTTTCCTTAGAAAATGAAAAATTGTGCAAAAATGAGAAAATTTAAAATTTTTTGTAAGCTTTTGCTAGTTTTATGATCAAAAAGTTCTTGCTAGTCTCTTAGAAGTTTCTTTAAATATGCGTTTTCTTGAAATAGCCTTTGCTAATTGCTTAGACAAGAGGCTATAAAATGCGATTCTAGCTCAAAAGGCCAAGAATTTGCATGTCTCCCTAAGTGATTTTAAATATGCGAAGCTTTGACAAGAATTTGCTAGTTTCTAATAAGTGACTTTAAAAATGCGAGACTTGAGATCATTTGACGAAGCAATTGCTAAGTTAATATATGTTTTGACACCTTGTTGACTTTCCGCTGGTGAGAGTAGGAATGGAATTCTGACTTGACTGGGCATGTTGAGCCCTAGCTTGTTCCCTTAACCATAGATAATCTAAAAATTATCGGCTAAGCATCCGCGGATCTCATTATTTGGGATTTTAAATTTGCGGAGATCGAGAAATGATAGAGTTACTTATGAGTTTAGATGCTAAGCGTGGAGTAGTTGGTTCTCTTTAGAGCCCATCGAAGGTACTTATGGCTTTTTGTTCCCACAAAATTGTTTCACCCCATATCTGTGAATAAATAATTAGAGATGTTGAGTTTTTGGCGATATTTAGTTCTTTATCTTTTTAAAAGAATCTTTGATTTAAAAATTGGGTACACATCAAGGATCCTTAATAAATAAGTAATAAGTAATAAGTAAAGTTATGAGCTGCGGTTCGAGATCGGACCCTTGGATCTTTAGTCAGGATTGAGTGAGGTCTTGGTCTAACCCACTGGGATCCTCATTTCATGAAGCCTATAGTCTTGGAATTACCCCGTGAAGCTCCGTGGTTCATAGCTTATATAAGTAAAAGTATAAGTGCAAAAAAAAAAAAAAAAAAAAAAAAAAAGAAGGAAAAAAATGGAAAAGTAAAAAATATAAGTGAATAAAAATTCCTTGATGTGGACCTCATTTTTGAGACAATGGTTCTTGAGAGAAGATGGATAACTAATTAGCGACTTAGCTTTATATCTTTATCGGATTAATTCTTATCGAAACGAGAAATTTGAAGAAATTCATTTCTCACAAAAATAAAATAATTAGAGGAAAATAGGAAAATGGGAGCAAAAGGTAATTACACAAGTAACTTCCATGGGTAGTGTTAGCATCTAAAATCATATTTAACAATGATTTCGATTTTACGCTTAGTTTGGGGACTTGTGAAAAATCAGGGACGATGTATTCTATCCGTATGGTTACTTCACGCTGTGTTGTGTTTCCTATTCTGTGATCCTAACGTGTCGTTTGAAAAATGTTGGAGTTATTGATCGACATGAAAGTTCAACAAACCGTCACTCATAATCGGAATGTGCTTAAT
This sequence comes from Chrysanthemum lavandulifolium, assembly GCA_022545495.1. Classification (NCBI taxonomy): domain Eukaryota; kingdom Viridiplantae; phylum Streptophyta; class Magnoliopsida; order Asterales; family Asteraceae; genus Chrysanthemum; species Chrysanthemum lavandulifolium. The sequence goes on from CM040242.1 coordinate 143,092,060, forward strand.
CGTAATATCTATATGTGAAATAAAAGGTAAACGGGGCGTTTTTAGAATCAAGGGTTTCTTAATCTCTTTTGAGGAATCTTTGGTACTTCTCATAGGTTTAGTAGAAAGAGATTGAAATCTTTGGTTTTAAAAACGTGAGTTGATTGCATTGCGTGGGGACACGAAAATCGTCTAGTCTGGGGTATTTTGGTATGTGCGAAAACACATACCTTTTCTATATCAAAATAGACCCAAAATAACCAAGAAAGAGCCGTTTATTGCTAATATTTGATGGTTTCTTGAGTTTATGCATGTGCAGGTACGGATATGATGAAACAGACAAAAAGAAGCCAAAACCGAAGAAAAACCGAGCACGAGAGAAAGAAGAGTGCAAAAAGCCGATGCCGGGATGCTATTTCATGGACTTTGATGCTCAAAAGTGCAAAATACGGAGTTATGCCCTATTGATAAAAACCCGGATATACTTATTACTACAAAACCAAATACAACCACAAGCCCAAACCCCCCGTTATTAGCCACACCGGGTCAAACTATAACCCGTATACCCATTTACTCCCAAAACCTACGGTCAACAAGTCCATGACTCAGTCAACGAACCCCAAAACCTCCTGTTATGTGCATGAGAAACATAGACCAAAGCGCGGGATTATGCTACGGATTAGGCTTCAACTACTAAGGATGGGTGTCAATATAATAGAAGCCAAAATTATATCAGGCGGAAGTGTAGGTAGAATTTGCGCAATACCAAGGATGCTCTTAAGCCCTTCTGATAATAAGATGCCGTTTAAATTTAATCGTAGACAATTCCCAGTTGCATTGTGTTTTGCAATGACTGTTAACAAAAGTCAAGGACAAACATTAACACAAGTAGGATTCTTTCTACAACGACCGATTTTTTCTCACGGGCAACTATACGTAGCCATATCAAGGGTGAAAAGCAGAAAAGGATAAAATATTTTATGTTGTGATGAAGACGGGAAATACGTAAAATCAACAACAAAAATGTTGTCTACAAAGAAGCTTTGTTTAGAATTTAAGTTAACTGTTATATCACTTTAATACATTTTCATTATCTACAACTTTACAAACATACATAAAATTCATAATGTTGTAAAAATTATATATGTTGTGTTATTAACCATCCACGCAAACCATACAATTATTTATAATTCTTAAAAAAAAACAATTGTCTTATAATATTGTTTGACAATTCTAAAAAATGTATTTCAGTTAACAAAAAAAAAACAAATAATTATAAGTCATGCTCACCATTGGTGACTTTGAAATTAATATATATATATATATATATATATATATATATATATATATATATATATATATATATATATATATATATATATATATATATATATATATATATATATATATATATATATATATATATATATATATATATATATATATATATATATATATATATATATATATATATATATATATATATATATATATATATATATATATATATATATATATATATATATATATATATATATATATATATATATATATATATATATATATATATATATATATATATATATATATATATATATATATATATATATATATATATATATATATATATATATATATATATATATATATATATATATATATATATATATATATATATATATGTTTTGGATTATTATGAAAAGTTTAAATTGAAAAGAAAAGAATGAAAAGGCGTATGGAGGTGACATGTGTCACCTTTGCCACATCACCAACCCCACCCCCTACCAAAATTTTTTCCTCAAAAAAAAAATTTTGGGCAAATTTTTTTCCCGCCATATTTTTTATCGCATCACGCTTATAAAGTTCTCGATCACAATCATGATTTTAATGCATTAAAGTTATAAATTCTTGCATCACAGTTATAAAGTTATCAGATCACAATCATTATTTTAGTGCATTAAAGTTATAACCTTGATTCTAGTGCATCATACTGATGCACTTAACTATTAACTATGATGCAAGAACTTATAATAAAGATGCACCAAAACTTATTAGTGCATTAAGGTTATAAGTTACTACGTCACAATTATGATTTTAGTGCATTAAGGTTATAAATTATCGCATCACGCTTATAAATTTATCGCATCACAATCATGATTTTAGTGCATTAAGGTTATAACCTTGATTTTAGTGCATCATAGTTGATGCACTTAACTATTAACTATGATGCAAGAACTTATAATAAAGATGCACCAAAATTTATTAGTGCATTAAGGTTATAAGTTATTGCATTACTGCTTATAAAGCTTCGCATCATAATCACGATTTTAGTGTATATATATGAGGATAGCTTGGCTACAATTTTGTAGTCGATTGGCTACAATTTTTGTAGCCAATTGCCACAATCCTTTATAAAAATACACTAGCCATTATTCGCGGACCCACAATGAAAGAATCGGGACCCACAAAATAATCGGGGACCCATATTATTAGTATAAAATTAGAAGCCGATTATATATATACAATTAATTATATATATATATATATATATATATATATATATATATATATATATATATATATATATATATATATATATATATATATATATATATATATACATTATATATAAGAGGAGGCATGCCACGTCATAATGCCACTTGGCATCCCATAATGCCATGTCATATTTCCATGTCATCATTGATTTTATGTGGCATTTTTTAATGACATGTGGCATTTTTTTTATAATTATGTTCAATTTTAATTTTTTTTTTAATTTAAAATTTGGTTTTTATTTTTATTTGTGGATTTTAAATTTTAATTATGTTTAATTAAAAAGAAGACATATATTGGATTTGAACTTGGGTCATTCATAAGTTATCTAAACAACTTACCACTAGACTAAATTGTTTTTTGATTTATATGTTTCAAATTAATAAAAATAAGGACATGCTAAAAAATTCTGCAGTTTGTATTTTAGGAATGTATATTTTAAAGATAAGAATTTATAAAAAAGTAGATATATATTACCTAACAAGATAATTATACCTTATATATTTTAACCTATTTTTTTTTTAATATGTTATTCAGAAACATAAAAAGTCTAACACATGCATAAGTTTTGAATATCATCATTCTCATTACTTTCCGTTATTTTAATGTTAAAAAGTCGAACACATGCTACAACGAATGAGGTGGAGATTAAGTGAAGCATAGATATCATGTTTTTTTGAGGTTAAGGTAAGATCATTACTATTTTTTTATTTTTATTTTACGTTCATCATATAATCTCTATAATGTGTAGGTTTTAATGTTTGCAATGGATGCCACTAATTAAAGAATGACTTGATATGATTTATTTTAATGAATTCACAACATGTGCTACGTACGTAATGGGCTAATTGTTTGATGCATGTAACACAAGCTACTGATTCACATGGTTTTGTTATGGTTATTAATTGGCATGACTTTCTCCTTACGGTTGGCTGGTCGACTGTTCTTCCAAGGGGTCTTTGAGTCTTCAAAATCGTATATGAGAAGCGGACGCCAACAAAGATGTGATCCCGAGTTTGCTTGGTTCTTTGCACGTTTCTACATAATGACAACCAAGGTGTAATGTTGATGCCAAGTGCGCCAAGTTCGTGGTAAATAAGTTATCCACTTTGTAAGACTTTTTGCTACTCTTTATATTTATGTTAAATATTGTATGATGCCAAAGAAGTAATGCGATAAATGAGATTATTTAACTGTTCGTAGATTATTGAATAGTTCAGGACATACCATTGCGACCTTAACTTTTGACATCCCTAGCTGAATAAAGCTAAATCGGATATCAAACAACTCGGGTAAAATAAAATTGTCAATAACCCAAAGCTTGCTCTTCTAATTTGTTGTCCATCTATTGCATGTCACACACCCACAGACTCTTAACAAGAATAGGATGAGATTTACTCAGAAACATGCGTTTATCAGATTTTTTTTGTTCAGGTATACCATATTTTTCGGAAGTATATAGCTTTATTAGAAGTGTTTTTTAACCCGAGACAAAAGGGCATGTGTAGAAGCTAAAGAAGATTGGTGTTAGAAACATTGAGACAGTGGTTTAGGAGTGTTTAATGGCAATGTTGCACCCGGAACAGAGGTTTTTTTTTTTTTGAACTTCATAACAGAGGTTGTTGACAATGGATTACAAGAACAATTTTTTGGCAGTAGCATAATTAATGACACATGATATGGATATTGAGTTTGTGTGATCAAGTCGTAATGATCTTGAAGGTTAAAATTTTTTTTTTTTTTTTTTTTTTTGAGATTTTTATAGTGCATTCTATATACAATGTATAGTTACAAGCGATGTTTGCTTTTGTTTTCATGAATCATTCGATTTAGGGTATCGACTACTTATAGTTTGAAAACCAAAATAATGCTATCGATCTTGACTCCTTGAGGTATCGGCTAATTGAATCATTTTTTTGCTTCGTTATTGTTCGGTTCATACATGTTATGTTGAGAATCATTAAACCTAAATTAATTGTGTTTGGATTAGGCTACTGCATAGTTATAGTATGTGTGGAGTTATAGTATGTGTGAACCAGACCAGGTCACTGAAGAGACCATATGTGTTAGGAGCACACTAAAAATGTATATGTAGAAATGGGTGGTGTTTGGAACAGGAAACTGTAGAGGCAATAAAGAGTCCTGGTCCCCAAGAGAAGCAACGTCGCAAGGAATTGCTACATAGGCCTATAGACAAGGTTCATGGGTATTTGAATCACTATTAGACTACAGTAATGTATCAAATCTCAGATATTACTTCCCCATTACTTTATAATAACTTACATATATTACTTAAGTGACCTTCATTTAAGATTTACAATTAGTAACAAACTGGGAATAAGTTATGTTTATATCAAACTAATATTGATTAAAAGTAAATTCATCTTTGAACGACAATCGGAATACTCTTCATCAACAAAAATATTGGAGAAGGTGGCTTTGATTATGTTTACAAGGTATATCATAGATACATAATTTGTAAAGCAATACCATGAATTGAAATTGTGAGCATATATTCCTTGATGTTATAGAGTGTGTTGGAAGATGGACGAAAAGTAGCTACGTATCTCGGACACTGCATATTTCAAGGGTAAGGCTTTTGTATGTTTTATATTAGATTGATTATAAATTTTGGTTTCAAACAGTAACACCTTCCAACAGAAAGTGGATCTGATTGGACCGTTCTCGAGCTCGCTTCTCAACCAACAAACGTTTTGAAGCATGCATAGTGAAGAACATATGTTGCACAAAGTAATTGATTCAGAAAAGAAGGCTGATTCAGCAAGGCTTGAGATCGATCTGCTGAGTCAGAATATCACGCGGCCAAATGACGAGTTTATAATATGAAGAACTCTGATGTTGGTCTGCTTGGACCATACTCGAGCTCGCTTCTCAGCCAATAAACACTATGAAACATGCATAGTAAAGAAAATTTGTTGCATAAAGTAATTGATTCAGAAAAGAATGCTGATTCAGCAAGCCTTGACATCGATATGCTGAGTCTGAATATCACGCGGCCGAATGACGAGTTTATAATATGAAGAATCCTCATGCTCGTATGATGCTGGTATAAATTTCTTACTAGCTACTCTAATTATAGATTTTATATTTTGTTGCGTTGATGACAGATGCCATATTCATTTTTAGAAAGTGTGTAATTCGTTACTATAATATAAAGCCACTAAGTTTGATTATATATATTTCGCCTCGATTTGATCTATCTAATGTGTTTGATAATAATCGTAATAACTAGAGATGGAAAAATGGGCGGTTGAGTAAAGAGCCAAAACAGTATATTGGTAAGGATTCAACTTTGAGTGATTAATCGGTTCTTTGCTCGAAATCATGGCTAATAATATTATTTCAATTGTATTTGTGCACGTCTATACTGGACAGACTCGAAATTAGAACCTTCCATTCCACAATCCCTTATAAATATGTTCTCAAAGTCAGTTCAATTGCCTGATGCAAGTTGTTATTTAACTGCAGGGGTTGAGATTGACAGGCAAAAAAGATTAGCTAATGTGCCAAACGGTGTCCCGATTTGCTTACTTTCTGTGGGATTCATACCAGCACCATAATCTATGCAATTTTGTAGTAATTTCTTGCTCTTCATGGCCCGTCTTTTTTTATTGTAGTTATTTCAGGTGATGGATAAATGCACACATCGTCATCTCAAGATATGGTGTCGGAAGGAGTAATGCATTTGCACCCGCAGGAGTGGAGATTCTGTCTCAATGATGGTGAAATTGCTTATGATTTTGTATACAATAGCCTTGCGCTGGGAGTGGACGCCAAAAGAATTTTGTCACCGGGACCGTTACGCTCGCAACATGTCATCCCATTATAGCCACCGATACCTACATGTAAGTTACTAGCACCCTTAAATACCGAGATGAAGGTGCGATAAACATCACATATCCCGCAAAAGTGTGATAAACATCATATCAGTCTTATCAGTAAGGTCTGCCTTTCACAAAGATGGTGTACATATACAAGTTGTTGACATGAACTTTATATGAATGGGATTACAATATCATATACATGATATAACATAGCTGCTATTCGACCACATGAACACACACTTCTACTCAAGTTTTCAAGCACAAGGTGACGAGGGTACTTGATACATATTTATTAATTCATCTCACTTTATAAACCATATTGATCCAAGACATTTATTCACGAAATACATCATTTTATGGTTTAATTGATTATACTTGCTAAACCGAGAAAAAAAACTTATTAAAATAAGACATCTCCGATCTCCAACGAAGAGATCCAACTTTGTGTGATTTTCACTCGCTTTTTGTTTATTTTCATTGATTTATTTGTTAAAACTTTGTAGACAGTTAATAAAGTTCTACATTGTGTCAACAATGCAGGACTCTCAACACCTCATACCTAACTATGGACTACGAGAAGACATTATACGTTCAAGCCCTTTAAATATGGGACCATAAGATATTGCCAAGCCATTGAAACCAAACAGTCTCAGTTATTTGTTTTATCGCAGCTCCATTGTTGCTTTTTCATATCTCGCTGACCCATTGGAGAAAACAATTGCTGAATTGACCCATTCATAAGCAACAGTCAAACCGCATTCAAGTTGGAGTTGATAGGCTTACAGGACGCAAAAAAGGTTATGGTTTTGTGAAATTTGGTGATGAAGTGAACAAATACGCGCCATTACTGAAATGAATGGAAGATTGTGCTCAACCAAACTATATATAAATTGGACCAACGGCTAATAAAAAGTGTGTGGTAACTCAACAGTATGAGAAAGGTACATGTTTCTGTCAGCATGCTTAAGTAGCAAAAAACTATACTTGGACTATCTTAAGATAATATAGTAGGAACAAGTTTAGGATAATGCGTTTCATTAACTTTTTCGATAAGAACAAATGCATATCATTTGGAACTGCTTACATTTATTTCGCTTTCCATGTATCAGTAAATTAAAAAAAATGTAACTTTGTGCAGGTATAACTACTCCAGATATGGACAATCCTCAGGAAGGTGAGTCATTTCAAAATTTATAACCAAAATACTTAAAATTATTGGTATTAAACTCTAAGGCCCTAACTTAGGTGGGAATATAGATAGGTTGGATATTGGGCTTGGGTCGAATGACAAATTCCTATGTATTATTTGATTTCGCTTAAGCTACCGCTTATCATAAGACCTATCAACATATAAACGCTTTTTATATAGATGTCATGAATCGTGACGAAGAGAGACGCAATTAGAAATGAAGTTTAGCGTTTGGTACGACAGTACAACCTTCTTTGCTTGGACTATGTTAAGATAATATAGTAGGAACATGAATAGGATAATGAGTTTCATTAAATTTTTCAATAAGGACAAATGCATATCATTTGGAACTGCATACATTTATTTCACTTTATGCCATTGAGAAAGCTTCTGAACCGAAAGAGGGAACTACACATGAGTTAGATGTGGTGGTGATTGAATTAGCCTTTTACCATTCAATTCAAAGATAACGTAAAGTACCACGCTGTTTTCAGTCTATGTTGTGCTTTAACTCTTTTTTTCTTTTTTTTTTAATCAATTTGGTGCGTTGTTGCTGTGTTATTCAGTAACACTTTAGGTCTTGCATTCAAAGGTTCATAGTTTATACTGGGTGTTCTATATGTCTTGCGGGTGATACAGATTCATCAGATCCCATTTACAATAGTGACATTTCTTTTCTCTTAAATTATTGTGAGAATGTAAACGAAAGGTCTTTAAAAGGAAAGTTGGTGACTGTAATATAATGATATTTTCGGATGGTGCATAGCAAAAATTTCATCCGATGCTTTTAAAGACTCATTGATCCATGATGTAATGTGCTCGACAAGACCATCGACAAGCACATCACAGAAAGATTGCGCTTTTCCACATGATTCGTTACTTAGTTTTTTCTATGTATGTTCAAGATCACTCAATTCTTATTACATGTTATAATGTTTATCGATTCGATGCTACATACAATTTTGTAGTTAGATCGCCAGACTCACAAACAAGTTATCACAAGAATGCTTTGGGTTTAAACATGATTTTGACGCTAATTCGGTCTCTCTTGGTCCACTAATTGGTTAATCTAGGATTTAGTAGCCCCGGTAAAAATTGGGACAAAATAACGGGGTGAAAGACTAAAACTAAAGGGATTAGTGTATTTTATGTTTCGTTATTTCAATGCCCATTGAACTACTGAACTATATCATCTGATAACCACATAACCACAGGTGATACATTCTAATTTCCTTTGAATTTTTTTTGTTAAAGGGGTGTTTTGGGTAAGCTTTCAAAAACATGCTTAATGTTTTAGTAGAAACCAATATCGTGGCATTACTTATGTTTTTTACTCTTTCGCTAAGGTCGTATAGAAATATGCATTTAAAATCAATCTTTGTTAGTACAAAATAACTTTTGTTATTCACGATGGATAGATAAACTGCCTAAAGGTTTTAGCAGATATTATAGAATATGTAGCTGCAGTTTTTATGACCGTGGCTGCAGCTGTTTATGATCGTGGCTATAATTTGCAAAACATTTGGTTGGTGAGTGCTTCATTCAATAATTAAATTGCAATTTTTAACATGTTTTATATTGGACTTTAATATTGACACATGTGTTGACATCTATTCTATTTTGACTTTTACATAATCACAAAGCTACTTGAGCCAATAGTGATGCTAAACGTCTTTGAGAAACAAGTGTCGTCTGTTACAATGATTTTTGAGTTATGTGATAAGCATGAGTAGCATTTTGAAATAAACCATTGAAGGAAAAGCCAGATCTTGTCTTTAAGACACTTTACATTTAATTGAATATCTATAATTCTTAGTTATTTAAGTTCAGGATTTTTATGTATATGGCATTTAGAAGTGAAATGCAAGCTTTCTTTCGAGAGGCCGTAAAAAACTCTCTTTATGATCTTTATGATTTGACGCTAACATCAATTCATGAATTGAAACTTTAAGAGGTGACTACGTGCACCAAAGCAATGTGAAGCTTAACATGGGTGATATTGTAGAGGTCAAATAATTACAACTGCTCAAGTTTGTTACATTTACATTATTTGTAGCACATATTTTTTGATAACTTTTGGTACAATAAGATTCATTTGTTATGATTGATATAGTACACACGGACGTAAATGTGACTTTTACATTTTCAAGCTTGGATGAAGCTTAGACTTTTGACCCATAATGGTCCAAATTACCCAAGGACAATCTTGCAATGGGGATATGTGTTGTTCCCCGTTCACTATTGTTTAAAACAGTTTAAGTATATAAAACAAATTAATAGTGAACAATGACCAAATTAACAAGATTAAAACACATCGAGTAATTTTCAACATCATATTCTTTATTAGAAATGAATCAAAAGAATACGTTACCCAAGTACTTGCGGAATAGTAATTGGGATTGAAATGACAAAGGTTGTTCACTCCTCTCTAAGTTCAGGCTAAGTCTGAACACAACTACACGGAACCACTAAGCTATCTCAGGGACAAATTTGTATTTGGAGGAGTGAATAGATGGCTTGTGTGTGTGTGTGTGTGTTTTTACAGTTCACAAGCTTAATCTATCACTCATCTCTTATGCTATTTATACAAGTATGAGTTTTAACTCTTTCCTAAGTAACAAACTGACATCTTACAGAAGACAAAATACTTATGTATTTTGTCTCTGTTTACAAAGACTATTTTAGGTAAGAGACAAGACAGCTTTCCTAAGGTCGTTGATGACATCGAGCCCGATCTTTTGACATTCTGTGAAAGTTGACTTTGGTGATAAGAACTTCGCCTTATATGATTCAACTTATCCCACATTATCCCGCCATTCTTCGCCTTCATATTCTTCGCCTTCTACTTCATTTGTCTTCGGTAAGTAGTTGGAGAGAGTCTATGGATTCAGTGAGTTATTGTCATCACCACCGAATCCACCATCTTCTTCTTGACTCATAAAAGGGTTCGATAAAATTATCAATTTCGCCCCTAATTGTTTTTTCATTTTTGTATGCGCTCATCTCCGAACCGTAATGAGTATAAACCATCATTTGTTGGATTGTGGTCACGATCTAGCTAAAAGAATCTTTTGGTGAGGAGCTTGATTGATCATTCGTGGTAAAAGCTTTAAGGTGGTTTCGTATGAAGAGTCTGTGATAGCAAAAGCTTATATTACTTAGAAAAGGTCATCATTATATATTTACTGCTTTTTTTTACCTTAAGGAATACTTAGATGTTGAAAATAGGCGGGTAAGTTAATTGGTTAATACGGATAAATGGGTGTCAAAATGGACGGGGTGACCTATAATTACTTTATTTTGTTTTTAATTTATTACTACGTAATAACAAATGTGTTTGAATGCACGAGTAGAAACATCATAGTAAAACTTGAGCCGAAGAACAACGGGATGCAGATGCAACAAGTACCGTGAGGAATGGTTCCTGTCGATAGCTAGATATGCACATCCCGGAAAGACTCGCTTCGTTGTTGGGCATACCTATAGCTTATTTTTCGTTAACTTAAGTTTTTAACAATATTTATAAGGCTTGCTCGCCCATCGAACGGGCTATGCTTTGATACTTTGTTTATGCATACCACTTAGAAACTCTTTTTCTCTCATATTTATGAGGAATCCCATGATCAACAAGAAAAAGAAAACATGTTCGTAATCAAAGTACTTACCGCTTTTAGCCATTTTATAGATTATGGTAACATCATTATAGATCTTAATCGTACCTAAAAATAAAAACCAAAAATCAAAATACTTACCTGCTTTTAGCCGTTTTATGAATTATGGTAACATCAATTATAGATCTTAACCGTTTCTTTTAACTTTTAATTATTTTTAGTATATATTTGTTCTACGAAATCCTAAAAATAAAAACCACAGTCATACCTGGCCCATCGGACGGGTTTTGCCACTAGTATATATATACACACACACACACACACACACACACACACACACACACATATATATATATATATATATATATATATATATATATATATATATATATATATATATATATATATATATATATATATATATATATATATATAGGGATCCAGAGAGAAGTTAATTAAATAAGAAGTGGTAAGAAGTGACCAAAATGATGCATTTGAGATGCAACGAATTGCATTAGATGCATTTATATTCATATAGATGCAACATCTTGAGTTTCGAAAGTTAATTTGATGTATAAATGGTGAAAATTGATTTTCATGATTTCGGCACGTGCAGAGGAACAAAAAACAAAAGAAATCATGAAATGCATCTAATATACGTACATGCATCTGATTAAAAGCTAGAAAACACAATATGGTACGTTATAACGCATCTAAGATTATAGGGATGCATCTAATTTAGGTCGGTGCCTCTCGGATTTGCGGTTATAGTTCTTCTTATTCCTTCTTATTTTAAGTAATCTTATTTGATTGAACTCTATATATATATATATATATATATATATATATATATATATATATATATATATATATATATATATATATATATATATATATATATATATATATATATATGACTTGAGTTACTTGGACTTATATCGGATTTATATCATTTGGACAATTGGACTATATTGAACATATTAGACTTATTGCACTCGAGACGGATGTAATATATTAGACTCGTAACGGACATAAATATTGAAATAATACATATTAGACTATTATCGGGCTACAAAACCCAATAATCAGTAAATGAAATCTAAAATCAAAACTTCGATTTATTAACTAATTTATTAAATTGAATATATATTTGTTTTACAATCTTGATGAAACGTGTTTGGGTTAACAAACACGAATAATGTTGAATTTGAAATTGTCAGAGAGTATTGTTTTGAGAAAGTTGATTTTTATTAAAGTCACATGACTTAGAAATTTTGTATAAACGGACGAGTCATGCCAAAATTTTATAAAAGTTCCTAACTTATAACTTTATTTCAAACATAATTTTTTATTATAAAACCCGACAAAAATCGAAACGCATAGTTTTATTTAATCTTTAAAAAAAATTATTATTTAAATTATTTATGTTTTCTTATAAAACTTTATTGTCTTTTCAAACTATTTGAGATTACTGGGTAAACACCAAAACTTAGCATTGACTTATTATCTACTTTCCTTTAGTCACTTTTCCTTGTTTTGATCTCTCATATTCGCTTTCCCTTATAATATATATCATATATATATATATATATATATATACTTTGGCGCGAGTTGTATTTTGAGTCTATGTTTTTGTACCACCACACGAACAATAGTGCTAAACTTTCTTACGAATGATGATACTAAACTTTTTACAGACAATGCACAAGTCTTCCACGAAAACTAAAACACTTTATCCTTTGAAAACTCATATGCACCATACTATTTAAGTGACGTTTTCTGAGACAAACTATATATTTATTAGGTTGTGCCGTGTTGGTCCGGAAACATCTTGAGCAAACCATGAAATTAATGCAAAAATCATTGGGAGTTTTGATTACGTTAAAACCAACTAATTACAATGTTACTCAAGAACCCACTTGACATACTAACAATACTTGGGTAGCTTTTCAAGGGGATAGTTGCGGAATACTATCCCCATTGTGTGACAACTAAAACTCATAAAGATTCAAACTAAGTTTTGAACTCTAAGTGATTAGGACTTCTACTACTATCATACTTTGTATTATCTTTTGTGTGAAATCACTCTGCGCTACCTACCTTTCTCATATTTGTAACGAGTATTTATAGTTGGAGAATTACTGTTGCGTCATGTAGGAAAAGTAATTTTGTCAACTTAATGTAGATAGGCACGTACCTAGACTTTTAGCTATAATGTCCTTTTGGTTTACCGGGGTTGACAGTTGCGTGTACCCATGAGCTACTTTAGTGTCTTGGGAAGGAGCAATAATTTATCTTCCCAAGGTTTATCCAGCTTAAAAGTTTTGGTGAGAAAGTCCCGCCTAAATCTCAAAGAATAAGAGCTATGCTCTGTTGGTCTGATCAGAGATCTGAGATGTCATCAGGTTATTGCTACCCCTGATGAGTCATATACTTCTGCTAGACATCCTTGTACATATTGGTGCTACAAAGAAAGAGATGTGTATTGAATTTGAAAAGATGATGCATGACAAATTCCAAATGAGTTCCATGGGTGAACTAACTTTCTTCTTGGGGCTACAAGTGAAGCAGAAACCAGATGGTATATTTATCAGTCAAGATAAATATGTGGGTGAAATTCTTAGGAAATTCCAATTTACAGATGCCAGAGTAGCCAACACACCTTTTGACACTGAGAAACCATTGGTGAAAGATGAGTCTAGAGAAGATGTTGATGTTCACACCTACAGATCCATGATTGGGTCTCTGATTTACCTAACCTCCTCCAGACCAGATATTATGTTTGCAGTGTCTGTATGTGCAAGGTTTCAAGTTACTACCAAGGTTTCTCATCTGACAACTGTGAAGAGGATCTTTAGGTACCTTAAAGGCCATCCTAGAGAGTCCCCTTTTGATCTTGTAGCATATCCAGACAGTGATTATATTGGTTCCAGTTTGGATAGGAAATCAACAACAATAGGTTATCAGTTCTTAAGAAGAAGATTGGTTTTCTGGCAATGCAAGAAACAGACCATAGTGGTCACCTCTACAACTGAAGTAGAATATGTGGTTGTCAAGCTATTGTTGCAATCAAGTACTTTGGACTCATAACCAACTGCCTGACTATGGGTATAATTTCATGGGTACTATAATTTATATTGACAATAGCATTACCATTTGTATTATTAAAAATCCAGTTCATCATTCTAAAACAAAACACATAGAAATCAGACACCATGTTATCAGAGATTGCAATGAGAAAAAGTTAATACAGGTTGTTAAGGTTGATACTGAACACAACTTTGCTGATCTCTTAACTAAAGCTTTTGATGTGGTGAGGTTTCAGTACTTGGTAACAGGTATTGAGATGCTTAACGTTTAAGTGTTTTGATTTCTTAATATTTTTGTAACTGGAAAGGTTTTTGTACTGCTAGTTGTATCATACAGTACTGCTCTGTATAATTTGTACTGCTAGTGCAAATTTGTGTGTTGCAATTTGTCCTGTTTGGCATACTTTGTGTTGTCATAAAGGAAACACCTTGTTTTGTGTTTTCTTGGTTTTGGACTAACATTGACAAGTTGTGAAAGAATCATGGGTGCATTGAGCTGTGAACTTACATTGTGTGACATGTATCATACCACAAATGGTAATCAGTTCACCATGTCTTACACACATCAAGAACTGACTAGTACAGAGCAAACGGTTTCTGGTAAAGACTAATCAAATTCGTTCATGGCTGATAGTTTGCCAAAAGTATATGGTTATCAACAAACCATGCTTCATAGTAAAGAGTTGGCTAGTCCAGAGCAAACGGCTCTTGGTAAAGACATATCAAATCCGTTGATATCTGGTAGTTTGCTAAAAACTATGTTCTTGGTTGTTTTAGGGCAGTACTATCTTCAAAAAGTATGGACAATATTATTTTAAATCTTTTTTAAAGTTCATACTGCTAAGTCAAATTTTGCTCAAAAAGTTAGTACTGCTAGACCAACTTTGTACTGCTAGTATAAAACTTGATACTGCTATATAGCCGTTGATACTGTCAGGTTTTAGCCGTTTTACAAAATTAGTCGTTGAGTAATTTTCGCTCCCTTACCATACTTATATGGTTAAACTATTTGATACTTATCCACTTACTCTTAAAGTTTTCTCTTTACGTATAAGTTATCAAAATTCGCAATATCTTCAAACCCTCTCAGTTGGTACTAAAACTCAATTGGCTTTCATTTAAGGTTCATCCAAACTGTTTTACAAGAAAAACAAAGTCAGTTATCATCTCACAAACGTATTTTTCCCACCCCTTGCCTACAACAAAAGGTTTTTACAAATATGGCAATGGGGAATAGACAATATAATGGGGTCATTGTGCCTCTTTTTCCTAAGATGATAGCAAGAATTTCACATGTACAGGGTGAAGGGTCAGTCAACCTAACTGAACCCCAACACACACCCATTGTGGTTCCACCAATAGACTATACACCCCCTTTCATTCACACCTTAAGGAGAAAAACCAGACAAGTCACCGAGGTATCTCAGCCCAGTGGTCCTACTCACACACCTGTAGCAGATGAGACTACCATTGGAAGAAGGGGAGAGGCTAGTACTACTGTCTCAGGCTTAGTAGCTGGGCAGGACAATACCAACATTGATAAGACCTCAACCCTGGCAACATCTAATGTGCCAAGTCTTACAAGACTTGATACAGGTGATGAAAACCCAAGCAAATGGAAAAACTGGGTGGCTCAGTGGATAGTCCTCCTAGGACTGAACCTGAGTTTATGTCTCATGATGCATCAATACCAGAAGGTAACACATCTGGTGATGCTGAAGGTAGTAATAAACTAAAGGAATTGATGGACACTTGTACCAAGCTCACTATGAAGGTTGAAACCTTGGAACATGATCTAATTGCTACCAAGAAACTGTATGCAAATGTTTACAGGAAATTGGTTCTCAAAGTAAAGAATTTGGAAGCTAAGGTCAAGGTTCTCAGGGCAAAAGTCAAAGATTCTGCAGCAGACTCTCCTTCTACAGATGATTCTGATGGTGGTTTGGATGATTCTCCTAAACAGGGGAGGAAAATAGGAGCTGAAACTAAGGGGAAGCAGTTGGATTTTGAAGAACATCCAGAGGAAGGCTCTCAAGGATTTGGTGATGATACTGCTACCAGTAGTCGTCAACCAACAGTTGATACTGCTTCAATAAAAGTTGGTACTGCTGCTCTGGACAAAGGCAAAGGAATAACTTTGGAGTCTGAAGAACTAGAAGAGATAAAGAAAAAAGTTCTTACACAAGTGGACTTGGATGCTGAGCTTGCTAAAAAGGCTCGAGAAGAAGAAGTTGCTGGTTTTATGGAAGAGCAGAGGATAAGCAGAGAAAGAGTTGTTTCAGATGAGGAAATTGCTAAGCAGATGTATGATCTTGTTAGGAATTGGAAATTCCATGTTAAAGTGTCGGTCACCCCAATAATGGTCTAGCATATGTTAGCTCGTAGATTTGTCGTTGTTTACGTTATTTAATAGTTAATTAGTTAGTTTGTAGCGTAGAATAGTTTAGTGTAACACCGTGGAGGAAGGACGGTCTTTACCCATCAGATGCCCGATCCACATCCGATAGAGGACGTATTGTTTGTAGATAAATACCCCTTCCATCCATGGAAGGGGTGTGGCTTTGAATCTAACCTTTCACTTTTGATAAGCAACTCTCTTTCAAGAACCTCCTCTCTACTCTCTTCATCTCTAAAATGGCTTTCTTATTTAATCATTGTCCTAGACCACCCGAATCATCAAACAACATAAATATTGGATCCTAACAATTGGTACCAGAGCCAAGGTTGTGTTGTTTTGATGAGTTTCATGGTTTCTTGTTGGCGGCTTGATGCGGTTTGATTCGTTTTTGGTGATGTTTATACGAGTTTGACATGATTTTGGTGTTGCTTGTTGTAATATTTATCTGGTTTTAAGCTTTGATGTTAACTGTTTTTATAAACTTCTCACTGGTCTTAAATGGTTATTCATATGAGCGAGTTGTTTGTCCAGGTTGTTGATTCATTTTTGGTCTTTAAGTGGGTTAGCATTCTTGTTTCTTAACAGTTTTATCTGAATTTAAATCTGGTCCTAAGCTGGTTTTAAACAAGTTTTTATGAAGATTCTTCAATGCGGCTTGTGTGATAAGGTCGAATACGGGTTAGAACTGGTTCTTCTTGCAAGCGAGATAGCTTATTTCTAGGTCAAATATTTGTCACATTTTGAATGCGACTTGGTGCTTTTTTCATGCATGTTGACTGAAAATATTCCAGATTCATGAACCTTATGCGAGTTGTGGACTCGCATTATTGAATGTGAGTTGTCTTTTGGACAATGCGAGTTGCTATGATGCGTGTTGCACTTGCTCTTTAGCGAGTTGCTTAAGAATGTCAAAGCGAGTTCATTATGTCGTCTGTACAATGAACATTAAGCGAGTTGACTCGAAAAACCGTATGCGAGTTGAGTACTAATGTTTATTGCGAGTCAATGTCACAAGATTAGGGTCAAATGCGAGTTATTTAAGCGAGTTGGGTAAAATGCAAGTTGTATATGCAGATTCAACAGAAATGATGAAGGAGATTAATGACCAAGACCTAACAATACCAGTTACCAACAACTCTTTGACCTCAGGTACATATCCCATCATCAGTCCAACTAAAACGTGATGCCAAGAACAAAAACTGATTCGACTTCCAATTCCATACTAATCTTAATCCATCAACTCTCATCATTCAACAAGACTCTAATGGAAAATCAAATAAAACATATTCACGCCTTCATCGACCAAGGCTCAAACAAAAATAAATTAAGCTATAGATCTCGCCTACTTTCCTTGTGGTAACATCATATATCCGACTTCAAGATTCCTTCACAAGAAAGAGTTAACATCATAGATCTTATATGCTACTCAAGTCATATATCTTGTTCGAATACAAGGTAAAGCTGTGTTGTGAAAAAATCTCAGATTTTTCATGTGAATCTCTATTAATATTTGTTTATTAAAGATCTTATCACATGTTAATCCATCATCGATCATTGTTTTTATGATAATATCCGAAATACTGAAGATGAACAAAACCTATAAAAGGTTTCATTCATATTCTTATTCGGTCAAACAAGGGAATAAGAAACAATCAAAACATTATTAAACTCACAAAGTTATTACCCAGCTTGATGTTATGATCTCGTAGCCCACTCAATGAGCACCAAAACCATCTATGTGGCCACGTTAATGAAGCCTCTAGCCATCCCTGTGGCGAGGTAATCATGGAATGTAAGGTGTTTGATCTTGCTAATTAGTGACCTCGTTATGTATTGTGTTAAAAAGAGGTGTGAGGCGTGGTATATTGAGAGGATATTTTAGGGTTCAGTGGTCGTGAAATATTCAAAGAGAGAGGCGTCAGATTTTTGAGTAAAATTAGGGTAAGACAAAGTGTATTACTTGTGTGTTAAATACCCAAATAGTTTAGGTATAACCGCTTAATGGGTAATGATGATTGGGCGAACATTATGATACTTAAATGGGCTTCAGTGAGTTATTATGATTGGGCCTATGCAAACGCTTAACCGCACGGGAGATTTATTCGTGATTTGTCCGTGAAGTACGGAGGATACAAGTTTAGTGAGTTAAACGAGTTGTATATGTGGTATGATATTGTTTCTCATGGGTCATCCGTCACGGCTCGAGTTATTGAATGTGTTCAAGGTTTTATTTGACCAACATTATTGACTTGATATTGTATGTGACGGTTCAAACGATTTTATTTGGACGCTGAACTTAGATGATTGGATTGATTTTCATAAACCGGGCATTGATTGGTTCAAGTAACTAGGTTTGGGCCGCTCACATGATCGGGTCGATAGGCTTCTCGTGATTTGGATTTTATATCGTTGTTGATTTATAATGAGATTTGATTGGTTGTGTGATTTGTTGATAAGATTTGAAGATGAGATTCGTTGTGTTATGCGGCTTGGCACTTTGGTTTATACAGCCACGTTGAAAATTATGTTACGAGGTTTGAACCGAATGTTTAACACGGTTGACTACGGGTTGTTGCTTGGTATTTTATTTGACTTTGAGGTGAAGTTTTCCGCACTACATTTATTTTTCGCCTTCTTCTTTCTACCCTTCCTCAAGATGACTTGTTTGGGCGCTTATAGAGGTGATAAAGACTTGGCTATTTAGTTACGGTTGTGATTCTTTCTCTCCGAACCCACAACGTAGCTATCACTCGGTGTCTCACGCAATGAGGATACGCCAAGAGGTTTTGTACATTGGGTACACCGCTTTTCTCACGAGGATTAGTACAAGTTTAAGTAACAAACTGGGGAATCTTATTTCATGATCAAGTTTGGCATATCGGGTTTACTTCACCATGTTGTCACTAGAATAGCCGACAAAATGCGTGAATAATGTGTTTACCAAAGTGTTTATCGGATGGTTGATGTTGATTATGAACCGGAGAACCGTCAGATGTTCCCTAAAACAAAGATTCATCGAAACCAAAGTTGTCATAACTCATTCAAGTCGATATAGTTTACTGGTTTTGTCTTGATTTTGTAAAATCCTCGAAAGAACCTATTTCTGGTTTAAATCATAGACTTGTAAAATCCGTGACAATGAAAACATCCTCGTTAAAGTAATGAGCATTTCGGATCTATCTTACGGTTTGTTCTTGGTTTTGTAAAATCCCGCGAAAGAAACTATTTCTGTTTAAACCATAGAATTGTAAAATCCCGTGATGATGGAACCATCCCGAGAAAGGAAAGTGTAGGTCGAGATCCTTTCTGATGCTTGTGCTACGGTTTCTACTTCGAAGAAGGGATAAAAGGGTGTATTTCATGAATTGGAAGTGTGTTTGGATATTCTTCATGGCGGTTTGGTTACTTCAAAGTTTTACGGGGTTATGCTCATTAAACCATGGTCGGGATGAAACCATTATCAGAGTTCTCTTAAAACGCCAAAGGAGGCTAGATTTGAGCTTTTAACAAGATGCGACAACGGCGTTAATTCAAGATTGTTTATTTGAGGTTGAAGTGAAACATCACGGGCGAGCGACTTAGTATCCAAGGTATCGGGATGGTTGGATGTAGATTCTTCATGATCCTTGTTCGAGCTTATTATTAAAAACGAAGACTTGGAAATCTAGTTATTGTTGGGTGTCTTTTACCTTTCTTTTACCACTGGGGAATTGGGCTCATACCACCACAAAATAACTATCACTTTAAGGAGTTACGTTGTAGTGCTCAAGGTCACATTCAATTGTGGATTTTCAAGAGGTAATGTACGCCTTATACTTGATGGTTGGTTGGTTGAAGAGTATAGAGTACATAGAGAGTACTTAGAGATGCTAATGGAAATCGGCACCGCTTTTGTTACATATGTGCAAGTATAAGTCACGAGTTCGGTTAGCTTACTTCAAGGTCAAATTCATCATATTGGGTTTTCCATCACCGTCACGACAAATAGCCTATCGAATGATAATGGGGTTGATTACAAGTTTGCCAAGTGTAGATGATAAGAGAGAGATTTATGACGCCTGCTCACATCGCCAGCCTCGATTTCAACATAATGACGTATGAATACATCGCCATGCCTCGCTCTTAAAGAAAAGAAATGTGTACGCTTCAAGGCGATTATCTTCTAAGAAGAGAAATCTTCTTATTATGACCATTCTCATCAACATGCTTCATACTTTTTCCATGCGCTTGGTCTTCAAGTGAACCGGCTACCATCGATTGTTTTCTCATTCCACTTGCTCAATTGTAATGAAGATGGCGACATCATGTGCTTATTTTATGAGAGAAGTGCGAATAGATCATTTGGATGATTTCATTATTTAGTCAAGAATGGCATCTCCATATGCAATTCTTGAGGGGAGAAGAAGTGTGAATTTTTTGCATTGTTGATTGATATTTGAGAATATAAATGGTCATACGGCTCTAAACTCATGTAAGAACCGAGCTTCTTCTTATCGGGTCATCTTCACATGGAGTTTTTCTTCTAAGAGCCGTTGGTTGACATCTTCACTGGATTAATGAGTTTATCGACAAAGTGCTTCCGGTTAATGCTTCACGATACATCAACATGATGATTCCGAACAATCTCTCGTTTTGTTTGATGTGATTGGTAGTTCGTGTTACCATCTTGTGTGTTCGCTATGGCCCGATTGTTGATTTCTGATGAACATCTTTCTGTCTTGTTTGATTGGGAGGATTTTAGTTAAGGGATTTGCAAGATGTGTTAATTGGGATGTTTTTGGTGGGATGCTTTTGGTGTGAGTTGAAGATGTTAACTATCTATTCCCAACCGCACAATCTTGAAGAAGGTCGAGTCTACATGTCTGTTTCTACATTTTCTCACGCATGTTAGAAGACTAAAGACGAGTTGCATTTGATTATCCAAAGACTTCTTCATATTCCGGCATTGTCGGCTTAGGGAGAGCACTAATTGGGGAGGGTGAAATGTCGATTTAATCCCCAATTAGACTTGCTCACATTATTCAAAGATGTTGATTCTCACAAAGACTTCAAGCGCTCTTCTCAACAGATTTCTAGTATTTGGGCTTGAAAGAGTTGCCGATTCAAGTATCAAAACCAAGCAGTGGGGAAGGAGACACGATCTAAACGCGAGTAAACTTTAATGAACTTAATACTTCTAAGTAATTGAAGATATACCGGGAAGACAAATGTTATTACCGCAGAGAAACTCAAGGTTTGACTCATGGCGAGTAAACTTGATGTACTTAACTCTTCTAAGTGATTGAAGATATCCTGGGAAAACAAATGTCATGACCGCAGAGAAACTCATGGTTTTACTCATCAAGGCGTTTAGTGTTCTTATTCCAACTATGTGGGGGAAGAGATGGAAGAGTTAGTTGTTGAAGATGAAAGAGGTACACAAGTGTGTGATGATTTTTGATGTTATCACAATCATCAGGGGAGAGAGATTGTGTACATTGAGGATGCTCAGCTGTTTTACTTGAGGGCTTAATCTGTGATTCAGAGATATAATCACTTATTCCGGTGTTGACATCCGCAGAGATTGTCACCCGCAGAGATAATCGATGATTCGCCCGCTTCTTCAATGTTATCGGTTATTCTCTTTGGGCATTCGGCATTCGTGTTCTTGAGCTTCATACACTTTCTTCGTGGGAGAGAAAAGTATACATCGGGTTATTCTTCGATATTGGACTTAATCGCTTCTTCGATGGTATAAGTTTTGTCTTCGAGTATGTGTATTCGGTTCGTGAGCTCTAGTCTAAGAGACCGACCGCATCAATTCAACTACGGGGAAGTGGTCTCTTGATACTTTTGGAATGGATTGCTTCGACTTCAAAGGAAAAGGAATTTGAGAAGATTATTTAAGTGGGATGAAACGTTGTCGTTGTTCTATTGGATGATATAACCTCGAACGAAGAATCACTTGATTATTCTTAAAAGGAGCAATGGGATTATGATAATGGTGTGCTTCTTTGTGCACCGGCTAAAGCAAGCTTGAAATAGAGCTCAATCGCTCAACATAAGGATTTTCGGTTTGGGGAAGTCGCAGAGTCTCTCTTCGATGGCTCAATTTCTATCTTCTATTCGAGCCTCGAAGCTTTGGTGGTGAATGTTTAAGAGATGATGACTTCTATCTTCTACAACGGGTCGCTCGATATCCTTATCTCTTACTCGATCATCATCTTCTTTAACTATATCATCTATTCTATCCTTGTATATATTTTTCAAAACCAAATACAAAAATATAAAACCAAGAAAAGAAAATAGAAAAATATAAAACCAAAAACCCATAAAAATCGAAAATTGATAAGGTTTTAAAAGGTACCATTTTGAGGGTCGTTTAAGTCCTTATTTGATCACTTTGTATCCGTTATTGCTTAATATCGCCTTTCACTTTTTAGGTCTCGAAGGCAAAATGTCGGAATGGCACTTATTTGGACGAAAAGGCGCGAATATATGAAGAAAATGGTCAAAGGCAAAATCGAGACACTCACAATTGTTTGAAAGTAGAAGGCGACGCGCCAGTGTTAATGGCGACGCCGTCCCAAAAATATTGTGACGATACATGTGTCTCAAAACTCGATTTTCAAGTGACGACGCCTAGCAGGGAAGAGTAGGCCGTCGCTACTCGAACGGCCTAGATGCAATCCGACGACGCCGTGTCAAGAGGACGGCGTCACGGACATAAGGTGACGCCTGCCGAAGGTTAACGCGCCAAGACGAAACCCTAATGGCGGCGACACGACGGCGCCACTAAACATAAGGTGACGCCGCCGCAATTGTAATCTTATATATAGAATCCGAATTTTTCGCCTTTGTGTGGAGAGTCTTTGGAGTAAAACCTAAAACCGAATCTAAGGTGTCTTGTACAAGATTTTAGGTTTTAAACCCTATCTTACACCAAGATAAGTCTTTACTTCATTAATTCAATTATGTCTTTGATTATTTGTGTGTATGCTTGCATGTTCTCCATGTCCGCTAATTTATTTGTGTGTTTGCTTAGGAAGTATGAAACTTAATTATTGAATATTGATTGGTTGTTTCTTATCTTAGTTGATTAATGATCTAGTAATGCGATAGGTCATTCGTTGTGCACTTAATGCTTGATTCATCTTTGTGAACCTTAGAGTATAATTACCTGAGTAATTGTAGGCTAAACCATCCAAAGAGCGCCTTAGAGTAGGAGTCTATAATCTCTAGTGGTTTTGTAGACAAGACCCTTTGGTAAGTTCAAAGAGTTAGGGAGAAACTCATACCCTACAACTTTAGACACACAACGCAACTAGGAATAAGACGTGACACTCAACCATCAATAGGAGATAATTAAGGAGTAATACAAACTAAGTAAACACGTCTTTAAACTATCATACGAGCACACATTAATTAGACATAGACTCCCACAACCTTAGTTTAGATAATTAGATAATAGTAGAGTAATCGGTAGAAATACCAACC
The DNA here is from genome assembly GCA_022545495.1 of Chrysanthemum lavandulifolium. Lineage (NCBI taxonomy): Eukaryota > Viridiplantae > Streptophyta > Magnoliopsida > Asterales > Asteraceae > Chrysanthemum > Chrysanthemum lavandulifolium. The sequence goes on from CM040242.1 coordinate 143,116,200, forward strand.
CCCCAAATTCAATAACCGAGATTCGTACCTTTCCATTTTTCATAAAATATAAAAAGATAAAAAATAATCTTCCTCAACCTTAACCTTAGCGTAGTAACTCCCTACTAGCATTCCTATTCCCCTAGAGAACGATATCAATACCCGTGGCTTACCCTAATTACTACACTACAACGATTAGGTTCACTGCCTAGGGTGTTATAAAACTTGCTCGAAGAAAAGGAAGTTCCTTTGACCCCGAACGACGCGTGTAGCGTTATCAAAAATTTCAAAAATACCAAAAATATGTTTTCTCAAGACATGTCTTCTGGTATCGATAACATCTACGGTCTTAGAAATGTCATTCAATAATGGCACGGGACTTTAGATGAAGTTCGAGCAGGAGGTGTAAATATTTCTTTCAAAACATGTCCAAAAACTATGGCTTACGCTATTTCAGATCAGAACTCAAGCTTCAAATGATGGCTTACATTATTTCAGATCAGAACCCGGGCTTCAAAAATGGCTTGCTATTGTTTCGATAGCAACCTGCTCTTTTAAAGGAAGGAAAGTGTCAGCTAAACCTATTTTCAAAATATTTCGCACTTATCCTAAAAACAAAACAAGGAAAGTATGTCAAGGATCATTGTTTCTACACAAATGTTTTTCCGTCTAAAATTCTTCAAAAATATTTGGTGTTTTCAAAAATGGTGGTAAATGAGTTGCTTTAAAAACAATCGATTCGTAGTTTTGTAATTGAAAACTCAATCAATGACTTCAAAGACTTTTAAACTTTTTAGAAAATGAGTCATTGATTGAGGGGGATAATGTTTTTCAAATCTACATCATCTAACGGTCTTTCTTAATTATCCTAATATGCTTAATTAAAAATGATGTTAACCTATGTTGAAGGACTAGGTGCCTAGGATATGATTGCTAGGATTAGATGATTAGAGTTTGATGAACACATTATTCCCATACACTTATATGAACTGATTGATATGTTGAATTGACTTGAATTAGTCTATTGTTGTTTGGGTGATGTCGACCACCATATATCTGTATGTATGTTCACTAACGTATGCAGGTATATTGGTATAAGAATGTTCCCGATCCGGATCCCACTATTGATGATTGGATGCCGAAAGGAAAGGGTAACTATTTCTTGGGTTGACAAATGAAGAAACGGAGCTTAATTGGACTTCTATGGAGAGTTGGCATAAATGAAACGTAAGAGGTCTCACTGCATCAGCAGATGGTTTTCTAAGTGATTGAAGAAACGGAGCTTAATTTGACCTCGCTTGGCATTCAAAATGCAACGTAAGAAGAAGTCTCACCGCATCCGCAGACGGTTTTTCTTCCAAACCCTACAAAGAACAACAACTAAGCTTCTCAACCACCTAAGGTATCTTTATGCATGATACCATTTTAAACAATTTTGAATAATTTGATTAAATTGTTTTGAAAATGGAAAATATTGTTTTGAAAATTAATTGGACTTAATTTTGAAAATCACCGGACTTCATTTTATCAAAACTTGAGTCACTCAATTATCGACTACGGTCATGGATCGAGGGGAGAGTGATTTAAAATAAAATATTTTCAAACGATATTTCTTCACAAAAGTTTTGCTTTGTACAATATAAGTGGTGATCTAAAGATTTAATGTTATGTCATGGTATGATTTTTCTTTAGAATCAAGGTCTTTCAAAATGAAATTTTTATGTTCTTGTTTGATTGTGAAATTGTTTTATTTTACTAAAAGATCTCTTAAAAACTATCATACCGACACTAACAATCTTTAATGTCTTAAATTGGTCCTTATCCGTCATTTTCAAAAATTAAATCTTGCCACGCCTTTCCCCAAACTCTTTAAATGATTTAAATCAATTGGGATCACAAATCTCAAAAGGTTTGAAATTTTTGATCGGTGAGAGATCATGATTTAAATCTCATATATGTTTTAATGGAATTGGTTTTAGTCCTTTATAGGCACTCCGCCTCCATGTGCCAAACGATTTCAAATATACAATGCACATGTTGAGGAGGAGCATTTATCCAAAAACAATATGAGTATTTAAACCTGGCCACATTTTCTCCTATGTTTTCTAAACCTAATTAAATCACTTGGGATCCAAAATCTCAAAGGGTTTGATATTTTTGATCGGGGGAGAATTTGTTATTTTAATAATGAAATTTGATAAAAGGTGATCGTTTTGATTTAATTGTTCACGCTGCTCTCTCATATGTGCTAAACGCTTTCGAATCTCGAATCATATATTGAGGGGGAGCATTTTTAAAGAAAAGAAACTATCAAGGTGCAAATGCTTTTATGTTTTAACATAAAGTACCTTGATTGAGTTTTAAATGGTTTCTTAATGGCTTGTGTGATCGTAAATGTGCTTCAAAAGAACTCTTGCCTCTATGTGATAAAATGATTTCAAATATCCTACGCACATATCGAGGGGAGAATTTTACCATGAAAATCAAATGGCTTTTTCAGATGAAAATTGTGATCAAAGAAAATATTTCAAAGTTCTCTTGCCTCCTTGTGCTAAACAATTTCTAAATCATACGCACATGTTGAGGGGAGGTTTTCTAAATGATCAAAACTATTAGGGTACAAAATGCTTTGATCTCGTATCACAAGTACCTTGATTGTTTTTCCAAATGATTTTTCAATTGGTTTCAAGGAAGAATGAACTGCACTAAAAGACCCACCATTTTACTTTATGCATGGAGTTATAAGGATGGTGAGGTTAGGTATTTGTTCCCACGATCCGCCGTAATCGGAGGGATCTTCCTGTGACAATCCACTAGATAGTGTAGAGTCCTTAGGAATATTAAAAAGGAGAAAATGAGAAATGGGAAGAGTGCGGATCGAGATGAGCTAGTAATCGAATAAACCCAACAAGGTTCTAGTTATGAAGTCTCGTAAGCACCGAAGGGTTGAAGAATGAAAAGAAATGAATATGAAAAGGGTGAAAAGAAATAGCCTCCAACAATTCAACCTTAGGGTAATCCGGTTCAATACATATGCTACTAGTGTTTACTAAGGTAACACCGGTATTGAAGACAAGACGTCATGGACCCAAAGGACGACCGCACTAAACTTCCCAAGCTACTCAAGTTCCTCTTAAAAGGGCTTGTTTCATTCTCACGGGGAACCTACATAATCTATCGACTTTCTCTTAGAGATTGTTGATATTGAAGAAGGAGACCCTCTCCCTAGTCTCCGACACATGAACCAAATGTGCACAATTGAGTCTAGAGCCAAGAGATCATCCACAATATCTCATTAGAACACTATTCTTGAAGACTTGCTGTTTCACACAATGTGGAAAGTAAGAATATATTTTAAGAGTCCTACGCATTATCCTTGTGGTATTGCCAGAACATCCGAGTGATATGAAAATATTCACGATGAAGATGGAAATCCTTCTAGAGCCAACATCAAACAAGCTCTTGGTGGGTGACATGTGAGATCTTCTCGTAAGATCAAGCTTGTGACAACTGGATAGAAACGATAGGGAGATTCAATCTTGAATCAACCTTGGTCCAGGAAAAGGATTGACGAATACCTTTGAAAAACCGGTCGTTGTGCTTATAAACTCTTTTCTCTAGCACTTCGATTGTGTATTATCTTCAAAATCAAAAGGGTATTTATGATTGAAAATTGATTTCTTCTTATAAAACCTTCGTCGTATTGCAAAACTCTTTCTTCAAGCAATACGCGATTGTTTTTCAAATCATTTTTCATCAATCAGTGAATCTCAATTCGCTGGTTCACTCACTCCGTGTTGTCTTCTTTGAGACGCTCGGTTTGAGAACAAATAGAACAATGCGAAACCTCGTCAAGGAGATTCTTAGGAATCCCACCGATCACAAAGATTTGTAATCGATCAACGGGAACCGTGGTCGCAGTACTCAATTCAACGAAGTGATCAAAGACACTTTCGTGTTTTATTGCCGATCGTTGTTTGCAGTACATTTGACTGGTTGCACCGATCGTAATCGAGGAGTCAATCCAAAGCCGCATGCTCACAAAGATCCACACTTAAATTGAAGAAATCATTACCGGTGCATATCTACGTAACTCGCCTCGGATATTTCTATACTATGTCTCCGCTACGCGCAAATATCTTGAACCAGTAAAAGCTTCCGCTACTCTGATGGAAAGATGTCATGATTCAAAAAGTGTGAGCATGTCGGTCCGAAAGTCACAACTTCACATGATGGCAACACAATAAAGGGTGATCCAGAGATTTAATGTGGCTGATGATCTCAATGAAAGCTCAAAGATCATCAAAGATGTGGATCAGTTAAAGGCCTCCACTAAAAGTACAAATCAATGTGGACTTTGAAGAATCGCTACTAATGCACAAAGATTGCGGAAATGAAGAATTCAAGTCTACGAGCTCAAGAACGTAGTCAAAGATAGAATGCTAGGAAGCAAAATGTATTTCATGGGGTGACCTCCCTTAGGGGGAGATTGTTAGGAATTGGAAATTCCATGTTAAAGTGTCGGTCACCCCAATAATGGTCTAGCATATGTTAGCTCGTAGATTTGTCGTTGTTTACGTTATTTAATAGTTAATTAGTTAGTTTGTAGCGTAGAATAGTTTAGTGTAACACCGTGGAGGAAGGACGGGTCTTTACTCATCAGATGCCCGATCCACAATCCGACAGAGGACGTATTGTTTGTAAGTATAAATACCCCTTCCATCCATGGAAGGGGGGTGGCTTCTTTGAATCTAACCTTTCACTTTTGATAAGCAACTCTCTTTCAAGAACCTCCTCTCTACTCTCTTCATCTCTAAAATGGCTTTCTTATTTAATCATTGTCCTAGACCACCCGAATCATCAAACAACATAATATTCACGATCCTACAGATCTCCAAAGAGAAGAAATCCCTGAAGAAGAGAGAGAGGTTGCTATGAATGACTTGATTGAGATCATCATAAGAGGTCAAAGAGAGAAGAGAAGACCTAAGGCTCCAAAAAAAGCACAGATTACTCATCAGATGAAGGAATTTCTTAAAATGCAAGATAACTGGAAAGCACATCAGTTGAAGGGAAAATCAAGCACTGAGATAGAAAGACTGTACTTCAATGCATATAGGAAGATTCAGAAGTTCACTCCTATGAATGAAGAAGAAAAGTTTTCAGGTGCAAACAGGGTTGGTCCATCTATGAAATCGGATGCTGCAAAGAAACAGAAGATCAGTGAAAATGAACAAAGGCTAGATCAATTGGTGATACAAAAAGATGCAGTTGATGCAGCTCCCTTAACTACAAAATTTCCCATCTATGATTGGCAAATTGTGTCTGATGGATTCAAGAATTTCATAGAGTTAACCATGTCAAATGGCTACGAAGGCAGATATCCATCAGTTGCATACATGCTACATTTTGTTGATAGGCAAGATTTGGAAGAATTATGGAAGATTGTCAAATTCAGATATGGTACTACAAGACCCACAAGAACTTTTAACTTGGCCATCTGGCATGCTTTAAAATGCATGTTTGAGCCAGATGCTAGTGATTATTGGTGGGAGGACTACATGGTGAAAAGTTGGAAGCTCTTTCAATATTGTGGAGTGCATGTTGTGGAATTCAGTGAGAGCTAGATCTACATACTTGTTGACAGAGACTACCCACTTTCTACTCTTGTTGCCATTCAGATGCTTGACTCCAAATTGTCTACTTTTGAGAATAAAAAATCTCCTATGCTTTACAAGCTTTTGTAGAAGATTGAGGAGATATCAGAAATGAAGTAGTGTGTTTGGAAGAATCCCCCCTTATCAAAAGACTTAAAGTTTAATTGAATAAACTTAGTGATTTGCAGAGAAATCATAAGTTTAGGGGAGGATTGTCGAATTAAACGTGCAAAGACTAACTCGCTATAGGTACCGCTGCACATACGCACTAGACTCAGAAGATTACACTAGCGTACTAATCGCTAGTACATATGGTTTGTACCGCTAATAGGATATGTACGCGTTTTGTAATTATAAAAAAGATTGCATGTATATCTTATACGTTTAGATTGATATGAATATATTATAGTTATCTTGTAAAGGACTCCTTAAGCTATAAAAGGAGGTCCTAGGGTTAGATATTTTGTACGTATCTTTTGGTTAAGCTTCAAGGTTGTAAACCCTAATGATAAGAAAAGATCACTCGTATTATCAATAATATTGAAGCGTTTTGTTACATCTTTGTTTACTATTTCATATACATCAAATAACCATTGTCTTCTAAAGTGCTAAGTAGTAGATTATGCATACTACTTGGTATAACCTCAAAGTATCTAATAACACAAGTCTCAAAGGTGTTTAGATCCTCACAATAAGCTTATTCTACTGACGTTCCTTGATTGTTTTCAGGTAGTGTACGACCCGAAAATCTAATCCAGATATATTTTCACTTTTTAACGAACCCGAGCAAGAAGTTCATTAAAAAAGAAAGCTTTTTGACAAGGAAACTCTTGTACCTAGGGGTGGAAATGAGCCGAGCCGCTCGTGAAAAGCTCGGGATCGGATTGGAAAAAAGCTCGAACGAGCCGAGCCTAAACGAGCTCAATAAAGAGATATTACGAGCCAAGCTTGAGCTCAAGCCAAGCTCGAGCTCGAGCCAAGCTTTTAACTTTTTTCGTGGCCAGATCGTATAAACGAGTCGAGCTCAAGCCGAGCCAGAGCCTATATAACATACCACGAGCCGAGCTCGAGTTTAAAATTTAAGGCTCGAAACAAGCCGAGCTCGAGCCTTTTAAAACTTAAACGAGCCGAGCTCGAGCTCTGGCAGGCTCGAGCTCGGCTCGGCTCGGCTCGTTTTCACCCCTACTTGTACCTCCAATTTCACCGTTATTCAATCGTATTGCTAATACTAAAAACCAAGTTTTTGAAGTTGAAGTGAAAAACGAGGAAACAATGACGAACATCAATACTATGACCCTTGGAAGAGTATATGGCCCGGACATGTACCGATGTTAATTCGGGTGTGGTTAGGCCCGCTTTTAAGGCGAATGCTGAATCTGAGTAAACGATTACAAAAACTCGAGCATACGCAACTTTATTCGTACCGTAACATTTTTTCACATAACATTAGTCACACTTAAATTTAATTGTCCAGTACTCATCGTCGCAAAACGCTAATAACCGGCTAGTAAATTTTAAGAAGCTTACAAAGAAAACCCCTATTTAATTTATTTAATTTAATAACCACCTGGTGATAATATTTCTATTAATAATTAATTTATTTAACATTTTAAGCTGTTATTTTTTCGCATTTATTAGGGATTTTGGATGGAAAAAAACTTAAAAGTCAAAGCAGCATAGATTCAACAAACAACAATCGAAACGTAGTAATCGAATTAAATTAACAGTTTTCTCGTTTTCTTCGTCTCTTTGTATTTCTCAAACCCAAACCAAACTCCCTTTTTTTCAACCTCTTTCATTTTCATCAATTCGATCAAAGTTTAAATTCCAGTATCCAATACGGCGTCGTTTCATACAGATGACTAGTAGTTAATTTCACTTCATTTTGAACAACCTCAAGTCAATTATTTTCCAAGGATCGATCTATTTATTTGTAAGTTCCCTTCATCTCAATTTTCTTGATATACGATTCTTATTTAGGGTTTCTTATTTTAGCTTCTACATCTGATAGACAGGTTGCAATTACAATTTTTTTGTTAGAAACTTTTTAGGTAACAATTTTATTAAAGACAGTGTATTTTAATAGTTAACGAATTATTGTACAAGAAAGAAATCATCAGAAATGTGTTTTTTGTAGTTTTCCTAATTCTCGAAAATGTTTTTGATTTGAACGCAATATGTGTTTTCCTTGTTTTGTGCATCTCTGGGTTTAGAGATGTTGTATTTAAATTTTTATGTCCATGTTCCAGTTTGTGTTGAAACGGAGCTTATATAGTGATCTGAGGTTATCTTGTTTATGTTCTTCTCGTATTAAAGGAGGTTGCTTTTATAATAATATCACAGGGACATGTAATCATTTTTTTTTACTTCAGTTACACAGATATTTGTTTTGACATTGCTTCTTATTTGACGGTCCTAGACTGAACTAGGACTAGGACTGCATTTTTTCTTTTTTTATTGTTCAAAGCCTGGTTTAAGGAGGAGGCGCTAGGCCTTGCAAACTAGTTTTATATTAAGCTATTTGCATGAAAATTAAAACAAGAAGAGTTTTTACGGGGTGCAACTCTTTTGGGATCCTAAGGGTAGTGAGTGTAAGTTGGTTATATGACTGTATTTGGATATTCAATATTTGAGTGTGGCGAATAATAAACAATATAGTCTTGGAACTTTAGTGTAGGGGAAAGAAAGCTCACTGAAGAAAGTGTAATATGTTTTGGTAGTTGGAATAACGTTGTAAGTTGCATGAGCTAGTTATTTTTTTCTATCTATTAGAAGTGATTCCTGAAAGTTCTAGATAAACTAAGTAGACAAGTGGAAATTTGAAGTGAGTAGCAAATATGTTTGTTATGTCATCGTATTTACGGATGCAAGTTAAGAGGAAGGTAAGATTTATGATTTGATAATTTAACATTTTATAAGGTTATGTTTACTGGCGGTAGGGCGGATGTAAGTGTGAATATTTTGAACCCAATCTAGATTCAGGGTAATGTTTGAGATATAGCCTGATAATTTTGTATCCTCTTGGTATATATATCATTTAAAGACCTCATGTGTACAACATTTATGATATCTACGGTGCCATTCGCATTTTTTTTAACATTGTTAATTTATTGTGCTGTTTACATGCAATAATTTCAATCTGTACATTATTGGTTTTATTGCTTGCTTAAAAAGTTCATTTATAGATAAATGTGTTGGGAGCTGGGACAGTAGAGATGTAGGATGGCGTAATCTGGATAACGATGTGAGGCATATATGCTTTTGTTAGAACAATCCTAGGAAGAAAGTTACATATCTCAGCCCTGTGTACTGTTTGTCACAATATTATTAGAATGTAGTGTATTTTCATTGTAAATGCTATTGGAGGACATAATGTAAGACTTATACCTTGAGTCTCTTTGCTTCAGAAATATTTGCAATGCACCGTGTGGGTATTGCAGGCAGTGCCTCAAATTCAGTTCGTCCACGTAAGGAGAAGAGATTTACTTACGTATTGAATGATGCTGATGACAATAAGGTTAGTATTTGTTTGCTTAGCTGATTGTCCCATGTTTATATCTGTATAAACATCATCCTGGTTTACCCAAAATAGGGACAAACTTTTTATATCTAATCAAGTTTTTGTTTAACATGTTTGAAGATCGTTTTAGTAATACAGTGGTATTTCTTTTGCTTGATGGTGTGACAGAAACCTTCCGATACGCTCTTCAACCATTCAAAAATTGAATTGTAATCTTGAGGGTTATATTAACAAAGAGAAGAAGAAGTTTATAGGTTTATGGAGGGCCCATAGGTTGACAATAATGTTATGATCAAATGGTAGTTGATTGGCATTTAAAACCGTCTTTATCAAAAAGCAATAAGAAACAAGGCACTGTAAATCAGTTAATTGGCCGTCTTTCCCCTAATGTCTACTTTTATAATCAGTCCTTCTGTTGGTCAAATCTGCGGGTGGCAAACGTTCTCATCTCTTTCACCTTGTGGTGAGGCTTTGCGGTCTTTGATAAACAAAGTAGGCACAAGATGATTGATGCAAAATTCTAGAAGCAATCAAATACTTAGAAACTTCATGAGAAATATTGCTTCATACTTACTCTGGGAATTCTATAGACATAGATATAAGCACTAAATATTAATTTTTGGTGGTAACAGGTAAATAATTTATAATAAACTATCTGAAATTCTTCTTCCTTTGCAGCATTGTGCAGGGGTGAACTGTTTGGCAGTATTAAAGCCTTCACAACCAGATAACTCAAGTTACCTCTTCACTGGGAGCCGTGATGGTACATTAAAGAGATGGGAACTGAGCGAGGAGGATGCTACCTGCTCAGCCACCTTTGAGTCTCATGTTGACTGGGTATGTTTCTTCATTCCTAGTAACGTTTTTACCACCCATCATTGCTTTCACTGGAAAACTTGTTCTTGTTGGTCTTTAGATGCTTCTTATAGAACTTCGGAGAGCAACGAGAATTTGAAATCTTAGCCTTCTGATGTGATAAGTAACACTTTGTGGGGGGAGGGTGAAGGTGCTTTTTAAGACTGATGACCAAAAAAGGCATTTATTAAGGATATGAGATTTTGTTTAATGGACTAGAGGAGCCAAATCCTTTAAAGTAGGTTAAAAATTGAGTATATTGACTTTAATAAAAATGGAGAACAGGTACATTTTTTTGTTGTTGTCATGACCCGTTTTGTTGCTGGCGATATGAAGCTGATAATGTGGCAAAAATAATCAGAAAATCAGAAGTTGAATCTGTATATCCAAACACTAAAAACTGATCAATGTGGCTTTATTACTTTTACTTCTGGTTTACTGCAAATAGCTAGAGAAATAATGTGTTGGGAGTGTACAGGTGAATGATGCGGTCCTTGCAGGAGGGAATAATACCCTTGTATCCTGCTCCTCGGATACTACCATCAAGGTCTGTCTTCAGGGTTGGATTAAAATTTTTTAATCGGTACATCAGCACTTACACAAATTTGAACTAAATGTTGTATCTCACTGTATTACCAGACATGGGATTCCTTATCCAATGGAACTTGCACAAGGACTTTTCGTCAACACTCAGATTATGCAACCTGTCTTGCTGCGGCAGAAAGAAACGTAATTTTCTAGCAAATATATTCTTAAAACAGTTTTTATACATCTATTGAAAATATAGTATCTTCTTGTGTGATTATAATTGTAGAGCAATATTGTTGCCTCTGGTGGGATGGGTGGTGAGGTGTTTCTTTGGGATCTTGAAGCCGCACTTGCTCCCCTCAACAAGTCCAGCGAGGCAGCTGATGATGATCGCCCAAGTGCCACCAATGGCTCCGGAAGTTCAGTGCCAGTTAATAGCCTACGTACTATCAGCTCTAGCAACAGCATTTCATTGCAAGCAAATGTACCCCAGGGATATGTTCCTATTGCCGCTAAAGGACATAAAGAGTCTGTGTATGCGTTAGCAATGAATGAAACTGGAACTCTTCTAGTTTCTGGTGGAACAGAGAAGGTAATCCTGGCTTAGTTCTTATCTTTGGGAGAATGTAGCCACGTATTGCAATCATAATTTAGGAGTTAATCTCTTAGAATCTTTATTTTGGTGTAGGCTATACGTGTTTGGGATTCGAGAACTGGTTCAAAGATGATGAAGCTTCGAGGGCATACAGATAATATCAGGGCTTTGCTTCTTGACTCCACGGGAAGGTTTGTTCAGCTGTATATCATTTGTTTGGTAACACTGGTCAAAACTTCAATTGTCATATAGCTGGTTGAACATTTTCTATCACATGCACATGTTGCTATATGAACAATGATGGCTCCCTTGTCTTCTACAGTAAATTATAGTATTGTGACCTACTTGAAGTTCTGCGGCTCGATTTTTAGTTTAGGGATTAATGTAACTACTACATAAAAGAATATGGAAGGCTAGAACTACATAGTTTTTGTGAAGCTAGTTTTAGTGTTTTTTGTTTTCATGCAGCACATACATTTCAACTCTGTTTGATTATTGGGTTTTTCATGACTCTTTAATTTCATTGATGCAGATTCTGTTTATCAGGATCTTCTGATTCCATGATCAGGTAGACACTCTATCATCAAAGTAATGCTTTCTTTTGTGGTAATTTTTTGCTTCGTGGATAAACATGGTACTAAGGGCTTGTTTGTTAATTTTTTTTATTAAGTCATTTCTAATTAAGAGATAACTTAATGCAGACACCCTCAGTTTTATTGCTTAATATTTTTAGTCATCTTTCTTTATTAAGTCACAAACAAACAGTTTTAATATGACTTAATGAATTCAGTTTTTTTCATATTAAGTCAATTAAGTCACAAACAAACACCACCTAAATCTTCTATTGCTTATAGATTATGGGATCTTGGGCAGCAGCGGTGTGTGCACTCATATGCTGTTCATACAGATTCTGTTTGGGCACTTGCTAGCACTCCAACTTTCAGCCATGTCTATAGCGGTGGAAGAGATCTATCGGTAAGCCCTTATAATATGTTTCTTAGGTTTATTAGACGAGTCTTTGCAGCTGACTGTACTAATATGTGTATGTTGTCTACTTGTAGTTGTACTTAACAGACCTTGCAACAAGGGAGAGTATATTACTCTGCACAGAGGAACATCCGATTCAGAAACTAGCAGTGCATGGTGATGATATATGGGTTGCAACAACCGATTCTTCTGTGCATAGATGGCCTGCTGAAGGACGAAACCCTCAGAAGGTGTTCCATAGAGGCGGATCTTTCCTGGCTGGAAATTTGTCATTTTCAAGGGCTAGGGCATCCTTGGAAGGATCTACTCCTGTGAGTTGAATATATACTTTTCTCTTTTCAGTTTTCTTTTTTTCCCAAAAAAGAATCAGTTCTTTTCTTAATTATAAAATTACCATCTAGTAGTCTCTTCTACAAACTAACTGATCTAATGAAATGTTAGGTTCCTGTGTATAAAGAACCAACCTTGAGTATTGATGGAATCCCAGGGATAGTGCAGTGTGAAATTATGAACAACAGAAGGCATGTTCTTACTAAGGTAACAATCAAATAGTCTCAGATTGTACTTTTGTGATAGTGTAACTTTAAATGGGCACTGTCAGCTTCTGTGGTTCACTGGTTCTTCATTCCTTTGGGTGAACATGGTGAACTGGTGCAGAGGTAGCCAGATGGGTGGGTTGGGTAAACGAAACGAATTTGAGTTGTAAGGAGTTTTTACTAAAAAAATTGGGCTGACCCACAAACATGTTTTAGTTCATTGTTTTGACCACAAGTAGTCAATTTATAAATTATGATTATAAGAACAATGTTGTTACAATAATATTGTATGCTTAAAAATTTGATGTTGGCTTTCAACCTGCTTACTCGTACCCTTTAGCTAAATTATTGGATTTGGCCTGTTTGGGATAAGTAAACGGGTAGAATTTGCCACCTCCAAACTGATGGTTTGAAATGTGTCTTTGATAGGATAATGCTGGTTCTGTGAAGCTTTGGGAGATCACTAGAGGTGTTTGTATTCAAAATTATGGACCTGTTTCATTTGAAAAGAAGAAGGAAGAACTGTTTGAGATGGTAGGTATTACTAGCTCACTATAGGAACTAACATTCAGCATCTTTTTTGCAACTTCTTGTTGACTTTATTATGTTTCTCCAGGTAAGCATTCCTGCTTGGTTCTCTGTAGATAGTAAGCTCGGGAACTTGTCTGTGCATTTGGACACCCCACAGTGTTTTTCAGCAGAGATGTATTCTGCTGATCTCAACATCACTGAGAAAGCAGAGGATGACAAGGTATGCAATTTTTTTGTAATTTTTGGTACCTTCGCTTATATATGAAATAGCATACATGAAATTATAACATGGGGCAATTTTTATTTATTTGGGTTTAGAATTAAGAAAGATAAGAAGTATACACTGAAGATTTATATGAAATTAACAAAATTTTGAACAGGTTAATTTGGCACGAGAAACCCTCAAAGGACTGTTGGCTCATTGGCTGTCTAAGAGAAAGCATAAACCCGGGTCCCAACTTTTGGTGAATGGAGAAATACCTTCTGGCAGGGACATCTCTACTAGGAGTATTACACTTTCAAAAGTTGAGGCAGACGGTAATGCGGAAAATGATTGTGCAGTATATCCCCCATTTGAGTTCTCAACTGTTACACCTCCTTCAATTATCACCGAGGGTTCCCATAATGGCCAATGGAGGAAGAAAATTACTGAAATGGATGGAACAGAAGACGAGAAGGACTTACCTTGGTGGGTTTTAGATTGCATTTTGCATAATCGAATGCCCCCAAGGGAACATACCAAGTAAATCTCTACTTCTTTCTGCTATATTTTTGTGTTTTCACTAAATAGCTGATAAGAAGGGCCGGAAGTATATTGCTTTTTTACATTACTAATATAATGTCCAAATTCAGGTGCAGCTTCTATTTACAACCATACGAAGGTTCAACCGCCCAAACTGTGACCCAAGGGAAACTTAGTGCACCTCGTATTTTGAGAATACACAAGGTACATGTGTAAGTAGGAACCGTTATATTGAATCTATGGAGCTAACAGTTATGAAGCACGATGCACAAAAATGATATGCACATAACTTATCCTTTTCTAAATATGTTTTGCTAGGTTGTTAATTATGTTGTGGAAAAGTTGGTTCTGGACAAACCATTGGATAGCTTGATTGATGGAACTTTTGCGCCTGGGCTATCTGGAGGGCAGTTGCAGCAATCAACTATAGGAGGAGATGGATCTTTTAGATCTGGACTGAAACCTTGGCAAAAGCTCAAACCCTCCATAGAAATCCTATGCAATAATCAGGTAAGTTTAATGAGGCGATAAGTGATAAGATGGCCGCCCAAGTATTCAACTTTATTCATCAAGACAACCAATGATTAAAACAACATGCCTAAATGTCATCAATTCCTTTCTTATGTTAATGCACTAGCCTGTTATTAATTTTATGCAGGTCTTGACCCCTGACATGAGCTTAGCCACTGTCCGTACTTATATATGGAAAAAGTCTGAGGACCTTGTTCTCAACTACAGGATCGTGCCTGGAAGATGATTTGATGTCACCATGATGTAAGATTGCTACTTTTATCGTTGATGTTGTTTTTTGAACCCACATAATTGAACCACTTATTGCGTTGATCATTTTTTTTTAATTTATTATTATTATTTTTTTAATTAATTGCATTGATCAGTGTGTTATCATGATATTCTTTTGTAGGTTAGTGTGTATGCTATTGTGATGGATTTTGGGCTTATGAGATGCTTGGAGGTGATCATTAGTTTGCTAAATGATGAAGCACTTCCTGATCCACCAAGAACCTTTGGTCATCAGTTGAAGGGTTGCTATTTTGATATTCACGACAGAGAGCTATCGAATTCGAAAAAGTAGATATTGAATACGGAAGATGATGTCGAAAGGCTTTGTTGATCTGATAGATAACTTATCAGAACAGCACAATGTAAGTTGTACTTGCAAATAATACCGTTGTCACCTGTGTCAACCAATTTAGGTTTGTGTTTTTGTACATCTTATTGATGCCTTAATTTTCTATTTATAGATAACTTATCTACTCTTAATGCACATGGCCTTACCTCAACTGTTATTTAGATGTATAACTAGTATGGTATGTAACCTACTTTTGACCACAAACATTAATTTATAAGCCATGTAGGAATCTTTTTGCATGAGTTACCAGATTGAGAACTATGATCACATTTAGCAGTCTTGACTTTCTCAATATTGTACTTATTTGCAATATTTAGTTATTTATTGGTCTCTTATGATTAGCATGGGTTAAGTTTAGCTAACTAGTTTTGTCTATCTGATTTGAGCTTATGAACTGTCCAAAAAGGTTCACTAGCCTGACGACAAGGCCTTAGGTTGTCTGCGGCTGACTTAGTTTATCATCTATGTTATTCACTAGTGCAAAGTCTTCTTGTTATTCACTAGTGTGCGATAAGAATTATTAACCATCTTTAACTGAGAAAATAGCATATTTATAGATGAAATTCTACTGTTTGTTAACATAGCCATGTATACAAAAGCTTAAAAGCACAATTATACAACCCATCAACTTCCAAGTGATTTTTCTTCCGGTGAAAACAGAATTCAACCCATATGAAGCCGCACATGCTCTTTTTTTCTTTGGAACTACAAAAAAGGAAGCAATTGATCTTAGAGTTTGATTCATAATAGTTGAGAAAACATTTTATAGAACGAAATTATAACAGTTGTATCACTTGTATGTACAATATAAATATAGTACAATACAACTTGCTTTTTATAGTTTTATGTTCATGCAGTAGAATAGTGTAATTCCTATAACTGAATAATAATAATGTTTTACGCAACAATATAAAGACACGATAAAATATTGAACAAGCTAAGTCCGATGCAAACAAGGTCTCTTAATAAAAGAACCCAAAAATGATTTGCATGCCTAAAATGCATGACTAAAAATATGCCTAACAACAAGATGATGACAAGTGAAAATTTTAAAAGTGTAGATTTGGAGAGAGAAAATGCATGAGTGATGTGTTAAATTATTAATGGATTAGTCATGTGTTTAGGCATATATGTTAGGTCTCCATATCATTGAACCTGCTAACATAAACGCATATATCTTTTTAGGTTCTTTTAGGCTCACGAGACATTGGGTATAAAAGTTTATAGACACGAGAGATGAGCAAGTTTATGTGTATAAACCATGGAAAAATGAATAGGGACTCATACTAGTTCATGCGAATTTGGAGATGATATAATGATAATAAAATCTTAATGTGTTTCACTTAGGGGTGAGCATCGGGTCAAATCCGGCCCGACACAACCCGAAACCGAAACTCGGAAAAAACTCGAACCGAAACCGAACCGAAATTACTCTGTTTTTCTCGGTTTTGGTTTTGGTTCGGTTTTTCTCGGTTTTACTTAGTTTTTCTCGGTTTTTAGCTCGACCCGGTCCGAACCGAGCCAAACCGAAACTCGGTAGAAACCTCAACCGAGTTTTCTCGGTTTCGGTTCGGTCGGCTTGGTTTTGTCGGTTTTTCAGTTTCGGTTTGAGTTAAGTTCGGTTTTGCTCACCCCCAGTTCCACTTATGGACTTATCAAGCTTATAGCATTGAAGATGGTGATTTATATGTAGTATAGTTTCTTATAGAAATCTTGTCTGTGGCATGACATGACATTGTTATGAAATTGGCAAAGTCCAACATTGAAGATGCTCTAAGTTCATTCTGAACAATTAAGAGGTGGCTTAGCGTTTTTATGTCCTTTAAGTTAGTGACTTATTCAAGATATTTTTTAAAAATCAAAACACTCTCCGTATGAGAATTAGTATCTTCAAACAAAAAATATATAGTTTTTTAAACAAAAAAAAAATTAAATATAACATTTAATAAAAACGGGGTCGCTCCTTAAGTAATCAAATATATCTTCACCACTAATTCTTTTTTTGATTGGTTGAAATAAGAAATAAACAATTATTTAAAAAAAGTGGTGCTAGACAAGGTAGTGCAACACAATGTTGGTGTGTAATTCTTCCGTACTGGTGAAACATTGACGTTCATGTGACACGAGCATCTACGACCTTTTTGTGTTACAAAGCTAAAGTTTCTACCAAGTTAGTTAAAGAACGGGATTGTTTAAGAGAACCGAGAACAATATCAAGATGGTTTTAAATTTTGATCGGCGAGACACCTATGCATATTTTTCTACGCCCATAACCACGGGAAAAAAAAAAGAAACTGGATTGATTTCAAGCTATATTACTTGCGAGAGTTCAAAGGATTGTTATTTAAAAAAAGGGTATTCGGATAGATGAAATTTAATTTCACTGCTAGGTGATGAAACCACAATGCATGTCTTTTATCTGCTTAAAATTAAAACTACAAGAAAGCATCTATTTACCCATCAACACGCCAAGGACATCCCTTACATTTGCTCTATGCATGAAGCAAAGTTCAAAAGAGATATATATACACACAGCACAAAGGATAAAATGATTTTTAACCCTTGGCTATTTATTTATCACACAACACTCGCTCAATAACCACAATAGCCCTTTATGACACTACAAATCAAATTCTTGTGTTTTGACGTGTTCACCTGTTTCAACTGTTCCTTTTCTCATCATTGTCACGAACTCGTCGTAGTTGATCTTCCCATCCTGCCATAACCCGAATAGAAATAATCAAAATACCATATGTAACGGAAATAAATACATGTATTTAGTTTAATGGCTATGTGCATTGTGCACAAGTTTTTGAGCTTATGATTGTTACTAACCTTGTCGGTATCTACTTCATCAAGGACTTCATCAATGGTTTCTTCATCTCCCATTCCGTATTGAGTCATAGAATGTTTCAGCTCATCTCTAGTGATATATCTGTAACAATGCTAATGTCATGAAGCAAACTGTTAAAAATATTTCTAATGATCAAAAAAAGACTTGTGTAAACAAACCCGCTATTATCTTTGTCGAAGAATTGGAAGGCTTTTTTCAAGTTCTCTTCCCTATCGAGTTTGTGTCGATGCATTGTAGCAGTGATGAACTCAATGTAGTCGATTGTTCCATCCTTATCAACATCAGCCTAGTATGAGGGATCACAAGCAATTTTAGCTATGTTTGACTTTTCAGGTCAAATGAACTGGCTTTTAACTTAATTTTGATATGAATTATATATTCTTTGCAACCAATATGACGTTAAAGTTAAAGATCTTAATGAATACCAGATGCAATGGTAAATGTTGGCTCTAAAAAAGAAATCCAGACGATATCAGTTCTGAATTGGGAGAAGTCAAAGTGAGGAGGTAATTAAGAACTTACAGCTTCCATGAGTTGTTGTATTTCTGACTCAGGGAGCCTGGAGCCAAGCTTTGATAGTCCCGTTTTAAGTTCTTGGTAGGTTATGGAACCATTTCCATCGGTGTCCATATTGTTGAACATTTGTTTCAATCCCTTTATTTCTTCTGCTGATTCTAAGTTTTCTGCGATAACCTACAACATGAAAAGTTCTTATAATATTATCGAATCTGTTGAAGATTACTTTTAAACCCGATATCAAATGAAGTTTATGATCAAATGTCAGTCGGCAATGATAGCAAAACCATGCTGCCACTTACAATATGCAAAGATCCTTTTTCTTGATCAAGATGAACTAAAATGAAATTTAGGAAGCATACCTTTAGTGCGAGCTTTTTCAGCTTGTTCATTGCTCTAAATTGCTTCATTCGAGTCAATACTGCACTATCCATAGGTTGTTCTGATGCTTCACCGCCTTCTTTTAGCCATGGGTGTTCTGAAATATGTGTTATCATTCATTTATAATATTAAAACTCTACTTATTTTTAGTTCCGTAGTAAACATTCATAAAGGAGTTCTTTAGGTAAACTAACCAAGGGCTTTATGAGCAGTAATTCGGTTCTTAGGATTTCTGGTCAACATCTTTGAGATTAAATCCTTGGCACCAGCAGATATAGACGGCCACGGAGGGCTTTCAAGGTCAAGATTACCGTCTAATATTTCTTCAAATATGGCTTTTTCGGTCTCTAAAACAAGACACATACATTTTAGTTTCAAACTGAAAATACAAAGACAAACTTTTACCGTTTTAAGTCAAACAATCCACTGTTAGTTTTAAAAGAACTTATATAATTTTTCAAGAATTTTAGATTTTCCTTTGAGAATATCAAACCTTGTAATGTATTCTTTGTTAGAGTCAATAATCCCTCAACAATTTGTTATAAAATCATTTTGATTTTGTTTATATATATAGTTAAACATAAAAGGCATGGATAATATTTGAAACGAAAGGAGTTAGAGATACGACCTCCCCAAAAAGGAGGGACACCGCTAAGAAGAATGTACAAAATAACACCGGCACTCCACACGTCTATCTCCTTCCCATAACGTCGTCGTAACACCTCTGGTGCAACATAATATGCACTTCCAACAATCTCCTTGTAAACTTTTCCTAAAAGAGAAAACACACATGAGATACCATATTTCATAACATCAAAATGCCTCAGAATCGAGTCCAACAACTTAGCAAATGCACAAGAGTTTTCTTTTCCAAAAACTCCTTATGAGTAACGAGGCTCTTCTCATCACATCTATCATTAACATAATTTTCTACTCGTGATCATAATTCATATTCATACATAAACTATTCGGCATGTGACTGTAGACATGTAATATTAATTGTATTTGCCTAGCATGCGATTTGATATCAAGGGCAGATAGATGTGTATGCGCCTTTGAGCACCATTCTCAGTGTAAGAAAAGATTTTTTTTTTTTTTTTCCCTTTTTTTTCAAAGTTTAACACAAGATGCATATGCGTGTCCATTTCGAAAAAAATACACACTTGTGTAAGTTTTCTGGATTCGCCACCGTTTGATATGAACATCTACTAACTGAGTGAAAACAATTTGTGAAAGTTATAGTTCCAACTTGTTGGGACATATCCTCATAATACACATAACATCATAATTTGTCTATATCGACACAATCAAACATAAGATTGATTATTGTTAATACATTATGCTTATATGATTCCTTATGTGTACATATTCTAAGCCCTACTTTGTGCCCTATTTCTATTTGTGCATGATTGCAAATTGTTAGGGTCTAAAGTTCACATTAACATGATTATGTGTGATGTTGATGTATAAGGCATATTGAAAGACTTTCAAGGGGATTAAAACAAAAGTTGCTTGACCTGGTTGACCTGTCATTTCACCATTGACTTGTTGACCCAACGTGGATTACACGTTTTTACTAGCTAGCTAGTCATTTCGTTGTCTATCAACCACTCCTATCTTCTAAATAACTTTTTTTTGATATACCTTAATCTATTACATTACCACTTGTTATCCCCTGAAGATAATGCATATTAACATAACATCTTATGTCACACATATTCAGTCTAAGGTGTGTTTATCAAGATAAAGTGAAGAATTAATGTGGAATTGATTTAAACAATGATTTAAGAAGGTGAACTGTAATGAGGAATAGGTTGTGGGCCACATTTTCAAAAAACATTTGAAATGATTAATAGTTAGTAGAATTTATAAGCGAAAAATGTTAATGCTAAATCTTTTTTGAATAAGCGAAAATTTAGATTTTGTTTTGAGTAATTTGTTACTTATGATCGATTATATCATTTTACACAATAAAATTACGGTTCTATATATTATCCTACTAAACACTTTTATAATTATAAATTAAACTGGCTTTTAGCGACATATTACTAAGCATTTGAGTTTGATTTGTAAAATATTTAGCTTTTTCTTATGTTTTAGTCTATGATAAGTGCTAATTTGCATCGCTAACTACTTGTTATCAAGCGTAAATGAAGCGATTAGCGATTTAGCGTTTAACGTTTTGAAAAAGTCGCTAATTTTGATAAAATTACTTCCTCTAGTTTACTCAAACACACCCTAAGTTAGGGTATAATGAACGGTAAAATGCCTCTAAAGGAAACAAACTTGAAAGAAGTTTAAGATCGTAGTAGTCCTGCCATGGAAAAGAGAGGTTTGCTAATAATTACTGTTTATATATAATAAAAGAAGAGTATTGCAGCATCTCTCAAAAGGTTAAGGTTAAACTTAGTAGCTTACCATAATAAGTATATATGAAAGATGTAATAAGCCTAAAGTTTTTTTATTAAGCTACTACAAATCTACTGTATCTTTTTTAACTAACAAGACGAAAACGATTATTTTATAACTCTAGTATATTTAATGATAATTCTTACCATATGGTTAAACTTATCATAAGTTTGAAAATAACAATTAATGAACTTATAAATTCACATTATACAAATTAAATTACATTAACTTGGAAGAGAATGTTAAGTTTAGCGTTGATTAGTGGCTATAACGAGTCTCTAAAACCTTGTTAAGTTTAGCAATGATTAGTGGCTATAACGAGTCTCTAAAACCTTGTTAAGTTTAGCGTTGATTAGTTACACTAGTGTAGATATCATGTACACTAGTGTAACTACTAATGAGTATTTATTGCTTTTAAAGTAGGATTAGTCATTTTGGACAACACAAAATATTTGATCACACATAAAACCAACAATGCCTTACGTGAGCCAAAAGGAAGGTATAACCAAACACAAATACTTTTGTAACCTGCATTTCTTAAGCTAAAATATACTTCGTCAAGTTCTAGCAAAAAATTTCAGTAAATAGTTCGAATGTTACTTTAATTTTAAAGTATATATATAATTATATATATATATATCAATTCGGATTATCTAAGGTCGACATTTTCTTTCTCTAATGTTCCAATGACAAAATTCACTCAGTAACTTTTACTAGTCGGGTGACTAGGCCAATCTTGTTAAACCGATAAAAGAATGCTTAGACATGCTAATTCAAACTACGACGTGGATCATCTGAAACAATAGAAACAAGGTTTGCTTCGACTCGAAAACCTAGTAATGATACTTAATTAGGCAATGAAATAAGAATTCTATTTGATTTTTGGATTTTCAGTAGGAATACGATAATTTATTCAGCATGGATTGATTGAATATTTGGATCAATGATAATGAAAAAATGTCTTGTACTATTTCAGTATTTCCTTGCAACTCTTTCTTCCTATAATTTCTTGCTAGAGGGTTTTTTTTGAAGGAAAGTTTTTGCTGTTCGAAAAGAGAAACAGTTTAGGCTTCACAAAATATATACTAACCTTCTTCAATGAAGACAGAAAGCCCAAAATCAGTAGCCTTCACTGGAGAATCATCATCTTGACTAACCATTAAGAAATTTTCAGGCTTCAAGTCTCTATGCATAACTCCCATGAAATGACAAACATGCACCACGTTCACAATCTGTCTAGCAATCTTTGCTGCTTCTTTTTCAGAATAACTACCTTGTTTCGTTATCCTATCAAAAAGCTCACCACCACTACACAACTCCATCACCAAATGCACACTTGTTACATCTTCATAAGCCCCTCTAAACTCCACAATATTCGGTTGCCCCGTTAAATGTTGCAACATCAATATCTCCCTCCTTACATCCTCCATATCTTTTTTCGTCACTAGCTTTCGCTTAGATATCGATTTGCAAGCATATTTTATTCCTGTGGCCTT
Source organism: Chrysanthemum lavandulifolium (assembly GCA_022545495.1). NCBI lineage: Eukaryota > Viridiplantae > Streptophyta > Magnoliopsida > Asterales > Asteraceae > Chrysanthemum > Chrysanthemum lavandulifolium. The sequence continues at coordinate 143,138,936 of CM040242.1, forward strand.
TTCGGTGCAAAGATACGTTACACCAAATTGGCCTCTCCCTAATTCTTTACCAATAAGGTAAATTTGTTTTAGATCAACGTACTCTTTACCTAAAATGGACCCATCATCTTGGTTTGTTATGGTTTTTCGTGGGTCGAAGTTACTAGGTAGAGGATAGTATGTTCTTTCTTGATCGGTGAAACGATCATTAGGAATAGTATGAGTAGGTCGATCATTAGGAATATTAGTATGAGTAGGTGATGGGGATGAAATGGGGATTTCATGGCTTCGACGAGGTTTTAGCAAAGACCAACAAATACCCATTTTAGATTAAGGTGAGACGTGAAATGGGCTTGTGTTATATTTGTGTTTTTGTAAGGATTTTGAATGGATTATGTTGATGAATATTGAAGGTGCTTTGCTTTAGGTAGTTGTTTTTTTCTTTCACTTTTTGTTCTTTTTGCTTGTACAAGCTAGCTTTTATTGGTTTCTTGATTTGAAGTTGCTTTCGAATGTGATTAGCCTTTATTATAAAAAAAAATCTAAGGGGACCGTATGGTATACTCCAAAGGTTTGTATTCATAGTAACGTGCTTGTGTTTGTACATCTGAAATTGAATACAACAAAAGTTCGATAGTTGCAACAACAATATTGATTGTTCATATGATCGGATTACATCAAGATAACATGAAAGTTTTGTGTTCAAATCTAAGGTGCTTTTAATTTTTGTGGTCCAAATATAAAGGTTTCATTTCATCCTTTAATACGGTTTCCCATATGTTTTAGAAACTAGCAAGTCAACTCGGGATACAGAGTATTGAAATAAAAGTACTACATACTTGTTAAAAGATCATTTCAGTGACCAATAACGACCAAAATTACTATCGCTAGTTAATTCTTTTACAGATGACATATTTGACCAATCAGGAAAAAATACTTTAAAAGTGAAAATTAGAACAGCCGAATAGTTCTGTTTAATTGATCGATCCTTTTGCAAAAGTGGTCTACAAACTTGTCACCTTTATTGAGTTTCCAAATTTAATCTTGTGCGATCGTTAGACTCTGCAACTTCACTATATTTTTGACAAGTGTTTAGTGGGTAGGTAGATGTTCTTTGTTCGACTGAAGTGATATGTTGTATGACCATGGTTTTTTGTGCGATTGTTTGTATTTTTCGAAAACGTAACAAATTGCTACAAAACAAATTTTGATTTTTTTTTTTTTGTTTTCGAAAAAGACAAAACGATAAAAAAAACGTAGTCGCACAAAATGTCACTTTAGTAGAACAAAAAACATCTACTTACCCGTTGTACACTTGTTAAAAATATGGTGTAGTCACATAATCTAATGGTAACATAAGACTAAATTTGAAAAGCAAAACAATAGTGTCTATTTTGAGGAAAACCAACAAAACAACAAATTGATTGTTTGTATTTTTGAAAAGCATTTTTGTTTTATTTTGAAAAAGACAAAAGCGATAAAAAACGTAATTTTTGGTTTATTTTTGAAACTAATTCAACTCATAAAATGCACTTATAAGTCACTTGGATGAAAAAATTGTGCATAATTTTCGATTTCTATTCGGCTACTTGGTTTCGCATTCTCCTCACAATATGCACCTTTCATCAAATTTCTCATTTCTATTCGGCTACATGGTTTCGCATTCTCCTCACAAGTTTTTACGAAGACCAAAGACCCAATTCCGTAAACCTTCAAAAATTAAGTCCAAAACAGGCAAACTACTTTACTTTTCAAGATAAAACACTAGTGAATGGGCTGCAAGTTATATAGTCCATTTAATTCTTCTACGCTTTTAGCCGAAGGTATAATTATCATTATATAATGTATTTTATACGGTGAACATAACAAGACTAAAATACACCGTTGGTCCCTAAACTTGGCAAGATTTTCGCATCGTTATGGGACAAAACTCGCCTTTTCATCGCCATAGGTCCAAACCTTGGCCTTTAAATGCCAAAATCGTCCCTTGACCAGGATTGGGATAGTCAAACCTACTTTTCTGGATTTCCTTCGAGGGTATAATAGACCATTCACATTTTTGACCCAACCTAGTTAAAATGTAACCCAACCTTCAACCATATATGTATCGGCAACGACCAACATTGAACCCTAAAATACAATCAACACACATTCTACCCAAAGCAAAAACAATAATGGCACAAAACGATAAGGGAAGGCTTTGTTGAGTTCGTTGAGGAAAGCGGTCGCCCAAATGAAAAGGGTTTGGGTGTTAAGAAGGAGAAGGAAGAGGCTGACATCTTGTTATCAAAGTTTAACGATTTGGGAGAAAGGATTAAAAATCTGGAAATTTTGTTTAAATATCTTAAGGAAAGGAAGGAAAAGAAGGAAAACGATGATAGGGAGAGTTGTGGGTCTAGCTAAGTGTATGTTTAGATGATAGTAAACATTTGTAGTTCTTGAGAACATGAAATCGATGAATAAAATTTTGTGTTCTTATTTAAGTAATTGTGTTTGAAATCGTTTTGCATTTCTTAATAGGTTTGACTTACCCAAGTCATACCACAATAGTAAGTTATAATTTGTTGCCTTTCATAAGTTTGTTTGACTTGGGTAAATCAAAATTCAAGATGTTACAATACACCATTGTTAATACATTGTTGTTTACTGCTAAAGCGTTTGAATTTTCAACCCGTATTTTTAAACCACTGCCTCTAATTTTGCTGTTACGGGGGTGTTTGGTTTTGTTGTAACAACTTTTGCTGATAAAAGGGTTGTTTGGTTTAACTGATACAAGGGGATGTTTGGTGATACATTATGATTTAGTGCTAAACTATTTGCATTTTCACCACATCTTTTAAACCATTGCCTTTGCTTTTCTTGATACAAGGGGTGTTTGGTTTCTTGATTAAAGTTTTCTTGATACAAGGGTTGTTTGGTTTTGTTGATATAAGGGGATGTTTGGTTTGTTGATACTAATTACACTAAAATACACCCAATATCACAATACAAGAACAGTTAAACAACACATAACCCAAATGATATTTTATCATTAATAAAGTCTGTTAAACATCATAAACAACTACATCAAATCTAATTTACATACCCTTTTAGCAACCTATATTCCCAAAACTATCACCCAAAAGACCGCCTTTATCTACCCCATGGAAAACCCAAAATTCGGGCATTATGTTCACCATTTTCTTAACAAACTCTTGGTTGAACCGAATACCTTCATCTGTTTGACCAACAATCAGTATGAGTTGGGCAAGTTGCTTTGTGTGCCTCGATGGATTTTGGTCGGCGCATCCACACGGTCAAGCGCATTCCACGAGGTCCCGAGCTTGATTCTCTTCTATCGCCTCCCTACGCTTGATGATTCCTGTCTTGAGATCTTGAATGCATCAAGAACTAGCTTCTTCGAATCCCTTCTTGGGCAACCTCTTGTTCAAACCAGATAGCCATACGATCATTCAAATTTGGTGAATCAGCAACCTCCATGAGTTCATTCAAAATGGGGAAATCTGCCATTGGAAAATTGTTTGTGTGTGGAAAAAGTGGTGGATGAGTTTATCGGTTAGTGTGCACTAGTTAATATCGTCTCCGCCTCTCCGGTAAGAGACGGTCAAGGGTCTAATAGTTACTTTTTTTTCACACTCGGTCCCTGAATTTGTCTTGGTTGCCGTTGTCATACTTAAAACTCCCGCCCAATAATCACTTTAGAATACACAATTGGTCCCTCAAGTTGCCAACTTACGTATACTACAACTTAGTTGAAGATTAAACAACACAAAACCATTAGAAGTTTGACTTTGTTCAGTCAAACTTCTAAAACATATCAAATTATCAATAAACTCCAAAAGAAATATTGAGTAATGGTTTTGCAATTTTGACTTTACATAGTCAAATATTGAGTAATGGTTTTGCAATTTTGACTTTACATAGTCAAATATTGAGTAATGGTTTTGCAATTTTGACTTTACATAGTCCAATTGCAAATACTACCTACAATCAAATTGCCACAATCAAATTGAAATGCTAAATGAAAGTTTGACTTTCTATTGTCAAACTTGCATCACCTACAATACGCACAAACAACAACATATGAACAAGCTAATTTTAACCAAACCATATAAACAAATAGTGTACCAAAATACCAAAAAAATTTTGCAACATTAATTGTCATAGGGTATTCAACCCATACATAAACTACAACCACTCAAATAATTCTACCACGGCTGTGGGGGAAGCTCGGTGGAGTTTCAACAGCTTCCTAGCCAACTCCCAGTTGTTGTTGATATTTTCATTCCCATCATGACTCCTATCGCTGAGCCTGATATTCATTGACTTTAGGGACTGGGAACACGCAAGTATAAACTTTATTAAAGTTAATTCATGCTCGCTTCGGGAAAAGCTCAAACACCACAATCAGTAGCTTGCCATGGTGAATGTGTTTCTGCCTACAACATTGGGAAAATTTTCCAAAGGTAGAACACTAAGCGTGTTTGCAGCCTGAAAAATCAAATAGTGTTGAGAGATACTCAAACATGGCAATTTAGGAATGTTTATTTGCTACATATGCATTACTCAAAAACACTTACTCTGGTATCCAACATTTCCAAATTTGGACATCCACGAATCATTTCAATGATGAACGATAACATAACAATATTCCCAAAATCGACATAAGATAGCTTAAGTTTAATCAGGGATAGAAAGGGCACATTCATCCTAGAATTAGCTTCCCGTATCAACTACAACAAGTTATAAAGATTCAATGTCATTACTGTTACACATTTCTTTAACATTGTAAAATCATAAGTGTAAAACTCAAATTGTTCTTACCGTGCAATCATCAAAATCCAATGCAAGGGTCTCAAGATTTTGAAGTCTTGTCACCTGAAAGATATCGGATGTTGTGATTGTCATCACAACATTATAACGACCGAATCTCAAATCTAACTTCCTCAAATTCCTAACATTTGCAATATCCCTTAGTCTCATCTCGTTTGTACTAGGACGATTCATTTTAAGAGACTCAAGTGAGGGACAACCAGAAATAAAGTCCCAAACCGTACCGCTTAGAAAATTGACATGAATCAATTCTAAGCTCGTAGATTTGGAAAGCCATGAAAATATTCCGAGTAGCCAAAGAACAAACATGAAGTACGGATGTTTCAACTCACTACTACGAGTAAAGTTGGGTTGGGAGCGAATCGGGTCACCATACCGCTTTAATAATCGACTCCTCAATTCCATGGTCACCAAAACAAGAGCCACTCACGAATCTCTTCATAATGAAAGTTGTCTATTCCAAGCATTGATCTTGGCTCTACAGCGAAGACAAACTTTCTTATTGGACCCATAAGCCGATTTAAGAATCTAGTAACAAGCCTCCCATCAAACTCATGTGTTAAATAATAAAAGAAATCCTCATCAACTATGACATCGGTGAGCAAAGTCCACTTAGACCTCCAGTTTCGCGCTAAACTAGAGGTTCTCACCGCTTCTAACAAAGGCAACCGATTCAAAATGTTAGTGATCACTACATCTGCATGTTGCTAATACGATCGATCGACATGGTTTTGTTGGAAGTTGGGTTGGTCTTTTGAGTTCTGGAAATGAGGATTTATATTCTTGATTTCGATTTTCAGTTTAACGTTTCTGGATAATGGTGTATTATGATTGGTAAAGTTGTTTGTTGGGTGGGTGTATTGGTTCCCGCGAAATTAAATGCAAGCGTGTCGGGGAAGAAACGACTAGTAGGCATAATCACAATTGATCCCTGGGTTGAAGGTTGGGTCAAAAATATTAATGGTCTATTATACCCTCGATGGAAATCCAGAAAATTATGTTTGACTATGCCAATCCTGGTCAAGGGACGATTTTGGCATTTAAAGGCCAATGATTGGACCTCTGGCGATGATAAGGCCGAGTTTTTTGTCCCATCACAAAGCGTTTTGCCAAGTTTAGGGACCAACGGTATATTTTAGTCAAATAACAATAAAAAAATCTTTTAGGGTTTTTAAGCGAATTGAAACAAGATATGCGAGACTATTAAATATTCGTTCAGCTAAAGTTGATATGTGAACGAGAAATTATCTAAGTAATCACTATATTCACATTTACATGTGTATGCTTTATACCAAGAAACTATCGAACGAGCTAATCGAGCCAAGCATTTTTTAAAATATTATTTTTAACATTTTATAAGTATTAAAATCACTTTTGATTCGACGCATAACTATGAAAATGTCAAATATTGAATCAAATTAGATTCAATTTGAAAGCTATGTCCATATTACCTTTTTAGCTTTGGTTTTATATCTCTCCTTTCTTTTGATTTGTGTCCATCTTTCAATGTGGGATGAATTCTAGTGTTAACTTTTGTATATTTCGTTCAACACTAAAAATATATACATAATAAGTGTTGTGTGCGGTTCATACAAGGACAAATATAATTATAAAAACTTTGAGCCGATATATCATAAAAACATTGATTTGTTGTGAAACTAATAAGAAGCGAATAATAAAGAACAAGAACAAATAGTGAAACATAAAAGAATTGTATTATTCATCTCGCAATGGAGGTATGTATATATAATTACAAGATGGAGTATTAAATGGAGTATCAAAGAAAAGAAATTCTATATAAGCAAAGCCCCCACCTATTTTCAAAGTTAGTAAAAAATGGAGTATTAAATATTGATGTTATAAACCATTGATTATGTATTCCTTAACAAGCTTTATCAAGCTTATGAAAAAGAAATATTTCGTGTTTGAGTTTACGAGCAACAAACTTGAACTTGATTAGTTAAAGACCTTTAAATATCTAGCGAGCTTGAGCTCGAGCTCGAACAATAAACAATTACTCGAGCTGAGTTCGAGCAAGATTTAGAAAACTTATTCGAGCTCGAGGCCGGTAATAGTTAATCGGTGAGCTCGAATATTCTAAAACTCGACTCGGCTCGGATCGTTAACACCCCCACACGGGTTTCTTGACCGCTTGATGGATCTGGTGGTTTACGCAATTGACTTGTGATTTTCAATGTGCACCAAATATTATTACCACCTCCGTTCCAAAATAATTGTCATCTTTTGACTTTTTAAAGTCTTATTTTTTCAACGTTGATCTTAAATATTTTCGTTTATGTTATATAATAGTTGATATAAATTATATGAATAGATTGGTTTTAAAATGTATTTTCCATTGATATGATTTTCATCAAGTATTGTATAACACAAACAAAAATATTAAAGATTAAAGTTGATAAAGAAAGACTTTAAAAAGTCAAAAGAGGACAATTATTTTATGCGGAGAGAGTATTATTTTTTTAGAGAAAAGTACATAAAAGGGATAAAATCTTTCTTGAAGTCTCCATCATAGTCATTCTTGAATCCACTATCCAAAATGGTCATGAGCAACTACTCAACTCTGCAGCTCCACTCAAAATGTGCCACGTGTCCCTCTTCATAGGCCCACATTAACTTTCATGATTCATGATAATCCACTTACTTAACCGATGCACTTACATTGGACCACGTGCAAAAGTACCATGGGAAAGATATAAAGGTACATTGGGAAAGGAGAAAAATACATGGGGAATCATAAAGATCTTTTGTCTTACACCAAATTACCTTTACATCTTTTCTAATGTACATTTATATCTTTTTCAAGGTACTTTTGCCCAAGATCTAATGTAAGATTCTTGTGACCATGGGTTGAGTAGTCATGGGTTCTTGTGATTCAATGAATTTAATGTGGGTCCATATAACACCCCGTAAAATTTCAAACAAAATTTTAACAATAAATAATAGTGTTTATTTCCTAAGTTTTACTTCTGGATTTTTTCGAGTTTATTTGAATTAAAAATGATAGATTTTCTCGTAAAACATAAAAACCGACACTCAATTAGTTATGACAATAATTAAATAAACTTATGTTCGAGTTCATATTAACGTTTTTATATCACTTTTATAAAAATACTCTTAGAAACATATTTTTCGCATGTTTGCTAAAAATCGTCAAACCGGGTTACCGCGACTATGTTTTAAGCTTAAACGGGACAAAAAAATTGAGTATCCAAAATAAATCGCTCCTCTCTCTTAATAATTCATGTGCGTCTTCCATTATTCAAAATACTCACATGATTTCTTTCTTTCTGGTCAAATCACAAGACTACATTTAAAAAAAAAACAAATTGAAAGTGATGTTTACTTAAAATGTATACTTACATGTTTATGCTCTAAGTTTTGACCAAAGCATTTCCCTTACGTTTCTCTTATTGATGCCGAGACACCAAGACCAAGCATACATGAAATCTTCTTTTTCAAACATCACAGAAATATACTAATACATTTGAATTTGTTTTGTTGCTATGAAAGTGACTAATAAGAGTGGTAATCGAAATAGAGCAAACAACCTTTTACTCTTTAGAAAGTTTAGTCAAAATACCCTTCCTTTGTCTCTTTTTATACTGTCGCACCACAAGGACCAGCATTCACACTCACACTTTTACCCCTACTCCCTTTCTCTCTTCCCCAAGATTGATACATCATTTTCTACTCTTGCTTTTCTCTACTTCCCAAGATAGAGTCACGAGACCTCCTAAATTCCTCCGATTTGATTATAATCTTTGCTAAACTTATTCTATCACAAGACCCACATCAAGAAAGTGTAGTCAAAATCTCCCTCTTTAATTTCTTCTTAGAGCTATCGAACCAAAGGAGGGATTCACACATCCATTTTCAACAAACTCACACACAACTCTAAGTCTCTCTTGTCCCATCTCTTCCTAAGCATGCGTCTGAACCAAAAATAAAAGGGCAACTTTAGAATCTAAATGTCAACCATGCACTCTTATTCTTTTGCTTGAGTCACGACCCAATATATGTTGGATATTTTAGTGTAATTGGATTAACTTGTTTTACCAATTTTATCATAATAATCATCATTTAGGTTTGGAGGTCTTGGTCTTGCGCCTACTGAATTTATTATGATCTTAGGTGAGCCCCAGGGACGGGGTCAGGGGCAGCGCCAGAAGTGTCCAGGCGTGACCCTGGCAGGGTCGAGTGAAATTCTGCTGAAGTTATGAATCTGCTGAAGTTATGATTCTCCTGAAGTTATGTTCCTCAGAAATTAATTTTCGGAAATTGAGGGACAAAATTTGACTTCAGCAGAATCCTTCAGCAGAAGTTTTTTACATAGCAACTTAGTGGAAATAAAAATCTCAGATAAACACATACAGAAAATTCTCATTCTCTGAATTGTATCCGATTGAATAATTTGGTAGAACCATCGAATTGATTCGATCTGAAAGTGTTCACACGCCTTTCAGAGAGTTAAGTATATCCATAGTGTTCGTTATTACTACATATCCCCTACAATATATATGCACACACTTGCATATCCACTAAAAACTCACCAAGTCTCAAAAGACTACCACTCTCACATTTTCAAACTCAAACACAAACATAAAATAATCTCTCATCATTATCGTGTGGGAAGGAAAAGAAGGAGAAACAAGCTTGGTCACCACCAAGTTCTTAGGTCCTTTTGGTTTAATTTTCATCACCGGTTTAGTTCATTACGGGTTTGAGTTTTGGAAGCAATCGGGTTAACTTTGGAAAGCATATCGGGTTTCTTTGGTTCTCATCCCTGTCCGTACGTGTTCTCCACCACCATTCTTGGTGTCGTGAGTATTCCTATCCTTTTCATGCGTAGGACATATAGTTTCTTAACCAAATCAATTATAACACATTGATACGTTGTCACGACACTTATACACGACCTCGTTTATAATAAGCTACGTATCATGTTACTTGTTGTCGTTTTGTAACTTGTGTGGTGAGAAACTTGATTACTATTGACACTTAATATGCATGCATGTCTCGACCAAACCAAACGTACCCTTTTATCACAAACCAAACATGCCTTGTTAAACTTTTAAAACCAAACCCACCTCTTTTGATTTGTATCTTGTGTCGTTAAACATGTACGCTTACCAAAACTTGTCTTTATACGATAATATACATGTCTCGTAAGGTATTAAACCAACCCTTTTAAACATTCACACAAAATCGGTTTACAAATTTTGGTCACGTTTGAAAGTTCAGGTCAAATAAACTCAAATGAGTCGAGACTCATTTGAGCATATTTGGACTCCCCTTGTAATCTTGAGCTCATTTTATAAGTTGAATCTGGCATGAAGATGGAAAATCAGTTTCAAAATAAAAGAATCACAACACGATACATACATGCAGAGTATGAATTTTCAACAAATGCAAAACTGACACAACCCCCCTTTATTTATAGTTAAACGCATATCCAAACCAATAATCACCTTAGCTCAGTTGGTTGTTCCACTCAACTTTCATACAAGAGATTCAGTGTTCGAATCTAGTCCAAGGCAGTTTTGCCATTTTTATCAATTTTGCAACTTTTACGTTTTGACAAGTTCAGTTCTTCCAATTCGAGTCATATGCCATTTTATTAAAGAACATTTATAAAGTTGTAACTTATATAAATATTTACACTTTCGGCCCTTAACTATGAACAACTTATTATTTTTCCTAAAAACCTTTATAAATTTATACTTTGTACAACTTTCACAACTTTAAATCTTCAAAGTTGAACCCTTTGATGCTAGTCATCCTCATATTTTATAAGTTTGATAAATTTATAATACTTTACCACATTTAGTTAAATGAATATGTTAACACATATTTTTAACGACCACATCCGCGTAAACTATAAATATTATATTTTTCCAAATATAATATTTTGCCACAACTCCGATAAATATATATTGTATATGTATTTATACCCCTCGAAACTAAACAAAATTTCATAAATACAAGTTGATTTGTAATTATTTCCATTTCGATAAATAGTTAAGTCAATAATCGAGCCAACTCTTATACAAAAGTTTCGTATACATCATTCCTCCATTATTCCAATAGCCAATACTTAAGAAATATTTTCACAACCACATTTTATCTGCAACGATAATCAAATTAATTTATGAAACGTCCACATAAGCTGCAATAACTCAAATATTTAGAAACTTTGTTTTTGAACTTCAAGCATTACCACACAAGTAGAAACGATACGAGTGTCTCACAACTAAACCATTTTCCAAACATAACCATTTATGGTCGTAAACGGAATATATTATCTAAGACTTGCCATATTATATCTAGGTTTCGTGTTGAAGCCGTTGTCATATCGTACTTGCTATTGTTGTGCATTTCCTACCGTATCACTAATGTGAGTTCATAGCCCCACTTTTACTCTTTTAACTGTTTTATAAACTCTTTGGGGGAGATACATGCTATAAACTAAAACACAAGACTTTTCTTAAAATGCATGCTTGCATGATTATTATTATTATTATAGCCTAAGTTGCCTACCAAAAGTCCCATTCATCATGAACCATTAATCACTTGCGAGTGAACGCAAATATTGTGGATAGTACTATGGGAATTGACGATCCCGACTCGGTTATCGGAAATAACCGGTAGCACCATATTTGATTATCTCTATGTAATTGGCTATTACATCCGGGGCAATTTATTACTTACACCACGATAATTAGGTGTATGCGATTAGTTTGGTATCATGAGCTTAGTGCATAATAATAATCTCTGCTTTTTATGGTAATTGTCTTGAAGCAATTATCATCTCTTACTATGTTCAACCATTTACTAAACCTATGAATATCACTCAACCATTGTGTTGATCTTTTAAGCATGTTTATCTCAGGTATTAAAAAGGCGATAGCTAACTCTGGAGGCGCTTGGGCATTGGCATGGCATGGTCATAGATGACTCTGATTTACATATGGGGACCACATTTTGTAAATGGGCCATTTTTCCGCAACAAATTCAACTTTGTAAACTTTGTTTTACTACAAAAATGAAATCTTTTACGAAAAATCTATTATTTTACACCTTGTGTTATGATCCAATGGAGTAGCATCCCAAAAACCTTTTCTTCCGCTGCAAACCATTTTTGGGGGTGTTACAGTCCATGAAGAGTAATCAATTATACTTGCAGAGGGACACGTGGCGTATTTTGAGTGGAGCTGCGGAGTTGAGTAGTTGCTCATGACCATTTTAGAGACTGGGGTTCAAGAATGACCATGATGATGACTTCAAGAAAGATTTTGCCCCATTTTTTTTACTTTTCTCTTATTTTTATTTGGTAATCATGGTTTTTGACTTTTTGGACGACCACACATATTTAACATCATTTTTCGTAAACTAGGTTTACGAGTATCAAATTTAATCATGCGTAACCTTAATGGTTTAGCTGTGAATTCATGAACAATCATCAAGGACATTTCATATAGACTAGGTTTAGTCTACATATCATTAGCATCATTATCATCATATTAGTTCATGCATGGTTTTGCATTTTACATTAAACGCATAATTTTCTATTAAATAAACGATATCGCGTAATTATTTATTTTGAACATTGGATCCGATACTTCCAAAAATTATCCCGATATATTTTTATACTCATATTAAGATTATAAAAATAATATTATGAGTTTACCCGGTGTTTTAAATTTATTTTGTATATAAATTGTTATATTTATATAATTACGACGGTTTTCGTAAATACTACTCGATAATTATTATTTCGCTCAATTTTTGTAAGGAATGTATTTTTATAATTTTTATAACTACAATATTTTTTATTTTGATCCGTTAAAATTTATTTTTAGCTAACGCTACCCTAAAAGCTTAAATATGTACACAAGTTACTAATTATCCTTAATTAACTACACATTTACTCTACATTAATACACTTAATTATTACTAAATGCATCTAGTCTTTTTTTTTTATGTATGTCGACCACAAGAGGTGACTCATCTACAATTTGAGTACAAATATCTTAGACATAATACTTACATTATATTATAATAACTACTAACACATACAAGTAGAATATCAAGTGTGAAAAAAAAATAATATACCCTCCCACCATTTTCACCATCAACCGCCATAAGGAGATCAAGGAAAGGAGGTCAATTTTTTTCAAGTCAAGTTAAATTTACAACCTTAGCATACTCTTAAGTAAGGTTTTGAAATAAAACCTAGGGTATTTAGGATAAACCCTTGTTCATTAAACCTCATCAAGTAACTAGTAAGCATTTCATGATCATTTTCATCTTTAATATTCATATTATGATCATTTTATCATGCTTGAGGAAAAACATGCAAGTTATATGGTTATCTATACCACTTTATTTGTTTTAAGCACTATTAATTAATATACGTCATCCTATAATTAATCCTTGAAACATATTACTTTTGATGATGTCTAGGAACCCATGACACCCTAATAAGGTGTATGGCGGTTTAGAATAGCTTTGGCGTTGGTTTGAAGTGGTTAGAATAAGTTTTACGCGAGAAAAACTCATTTCGACAACTATATATAAGGGTCTGATCATATTTGTTAATTCTGGAAATTTCGACAGTGGGTAAAATTTTTTGGACTAGATATTTAGAAAATATACTTTAAAACGAAAACGTGGCCGCATGAATGGGTTAAAACGGAGTTATAACGAATAAGTTATGATATTTTCAAGTTTAACGACGAAAACTATAAATTTCGAAAAATTCAAGATGTTGTTTTAACTTTTACGAGTAAAAATGAGTCTTAAGCATTATTAAATGTGTCGACTTATCAAAAATATATTAGTATACTTTAACACGAAGCTAAGGACATATAAAACGTAGAAAACGGACTTGTAACGATTAAATTATACGCGTTTGAACAAGGTTGCCATAACTATTTCATATAAATATAACTATATATTTTCTAATAGCCAAGAAATTACGGCCGCGAATGACCATGTTGAGGGTCGTTTTTAACATTGATGGAATACTTTTTATAAAATGATGTCTTCTAGTAAAAGTAAGTTCACCTAGCTTATTTTCCAAAACGTCTAACCGTTCATCAAACGGAGTTGTAACGAGTAAATTACGGTCACTCAAACTTTGCTGAAAACCACCCTTAAACAATATTTTGGATACAAGTACCCTACTTCACCTATGTTTTTCTCCATGATCGAGACCTCTATGATAAAAACTTAAAAGCTAAAACTTTGAGATAATGATACAAGCTTTCCAAAACCGTTGAGTTTGTTTCCTAACACTCGATGTGCACCATTTTACGACTAGATTTTCGAGGCTATTTAGTCACTTTCATGAAATTGTCAAATGACATTATTTTACGACGAAAAGTTATAATTTCATAATAAATCATCAAATAACTATCGTAGGATATCATTTCAACGTATATACTTATAAAGTAATTTATGAATTGTCAAGACGTTATAAGAATATTTTTCGACGATAAACGTTATTTTCAAAAATTCACAAGTGGTATAGATATCATATGAATTGCATGCATAACATTACATCATGACTTATTATAGATCATATCATTTATAATAGGTCGCCGTTAGAGATCTGCGTCTCATTTCAGTGTACTCACTTTTGCCATCGCATCATTTAACTAAGTGAGTATTCACAATCCCTTTTACCGTTTTACTATATTTTTGGGGCGAAATGCATGAACCATATTTGAACTAAATTGATTATTACTTCTATGAACTCTTTAGACTTGAACTTTTGAACTTGACTTAGACTCTTGGACTTAATTATGAACTTATGACTTGTTTGAATATATTGAACCGTCGTGTTATGACCTAAAAGTCTCGCCGCTTTGGTGGAGCGTTCTTGACCCAAAGTCTCGCCAGATCGGTGGAGCGTTCTAAGTCTCGCCTTATGGGTGGGCGTGCAAAGTCTCGCCTTATTGGTGGAGCGTTCTCAATAATTCTCGCCTAGGTGGTCGAGTGACAAAGGAGTCTCCTTTGTTGGAGCAAAGGCAAAGTCTCCCATGTTCGGAGCATCCCCGAATTATTATATATGTGGTGCTTTCGTGAACTATTATGATAACGTATCTTGGACTAACTAGACACAATATATTTTGTGCAATGGGTTGTGAACACAGGTTGCAAGTTTTGTATGGGCGGAACTTGGGCCGAGTGGATTTACAATGCCTTTGCTTTGTGGACTATTTTCGATGACCGAAAACTTTGACTTCTCTTCTAAGAGTTTTCATATTATATAAAACGTGTATACTCACCAACTATTTTCATAGTTGACCCGCTTTTCTCTCATGCATTTCGGATGATCGTTAGTAAGCTTTCCTTCAAGGTCTTTGCATAATGAAGTTTTCACATATCACTACTAATCATTATGTATTAAATCAAAGTCTTTGGGATCTAAACTTTGTATTATATTTTCCGATGTTGGCTAAACGGTATTGTAATGGTGTTTAATTTCTTTTGAATCTTAACGTTGGTATGTTCTATTATCTTGTGCTTATGTTCCTTTCGGTTACACTCGCGTTTCCGCCTCCGCGAGGTGTGACAGATTGGTATCGAGCCAAAGGTTATAGAGAATGCCGATTTTCAAAAATAAAATCGCAACTATAACCGGAATAAAGTTTTATTAAACATCGAACATCATCCGAGTCAACTAGTCCTATCGTTGCATCGTTAATCATAAATTATACATAGCCTGATCAACTATGTCTAATTTATGAAGAACCATGCAATGATAAGAGTGGTAGTTTTAAATCATGTTTAGTCGAGTCTTTAGAGTCTGGTCACCTGAAACTGCATTGGTCGGGTGGGTATGCATAGCATGGTTTTATATTCTCGTTTACGTTACCGTATCTTGTTTATACCTTCTCTTTTCCCAACCTTTCGACTTATTAGGCATAGCATGTCTCTGTTCCCGTCATATTTCGATCACTATAACACATATTACAACCGTTCTGCACCTCATCTGACTTCGTTCGAATGTCGTTTACTCAACCCGATGTTTTGGTCCACCGCGGGATCATGGTGCGCAAGAAACACACGCGAGTCAACAACAACGCCAATCTAAATAACAATGCCAACCCAAACAACAATGACAATCCAAACAACAATGTTGCTGGAATAGAGGATCTACTCACCCAAATTATGACGCACCTTGATACTAGACGAACCAACGTTGGAGAAGGTACTTCAAACACTGGTCATGGATGCAGCTACAAGACTTTCATGACATGCAAGCCAATGGAATTTTATGGTACCGAGGGTGCCATAGGACTGCTAACCTGGTTCGAAAATGTTGAGTCAAAACTTAGTATCACGAAATGTACTAAAGAAAACAAGGTTGAGTTCTCTGCTGGTCTACTACAGGGTCGAGCATTGACCTGGTGGAACAACCAACTGCAGACTAGAGGAAGAGGGGCTGCAAATGCGTTATCTTGGGAAGCATTTAAGAAACTACTAACTGATGAGTACTGCGAAAAGATGAAGTCTGTGTCGGAAGCGGAATTTTGGAATCACTTGATGGTTGGGGTAGAAGTCGACAAGTACACGATCCGCTTCCACGAGTTAACTAGGATGGTTCCTCACATGGTTTCCACCGTGGAGAAGTTGATCGACCGATATATATGGGGATTGATACCGAAATTAGGAGGATGTCACCTCGTCGAACCCAACCACTCGCAAGCCGCTGTGGGTATGGCGATCGTTTGACAAATGATGTGATCAGTCCGGAGAACTAACAAAAGCAAACGACAATGGATGAAAGCGACGGAGGATCACCGAAGCCGAGATCCGGACCAAGAAACAAGAGGCGTGAATAACCGGGAACTATGGGCGATCACTCGGAGCGCAAAGGATATACATGTCCACATCCTATGTGTACTCAATGTAACTATCATCACTCGTGAGATTGCTCAAAGTGCACCAAATGTGGACAGACGGGCCACTTCATGCGGAATTGCTCAAACAGGACTGGGAACCAAGGACAAAGAAAAGCATGTTACGAGTGTGGAAGTCTAGATCACATTCGCAATACCTGCCCAAAGTTGAAAAGAACTCCCACACAAGGAGGAAACCGTCCAAACCTGGCGTTGGCAATAGAAGGTCCACAAGATCAGAACATTGATGTTCCCCGCGCACGTGGTCGAGCATTCTATATGGGCACCGAGGAGGCCCGCAACGCGTAACGGGTACATTCTTTTGAACAACCACATTATTTTTGTACAACATGATTTTGAGTGCATAACTTCCTTCCAATTCTTACCACGTTCACGACATTGATTAATTTGAGACCTAACGATATCGACCTTAGTTGTAATTTATTTTGTTGATTTGATTTGCGTAAGTGATCCGTGCTAAACCGTCAAGTTATCTCACACAAGCTAGCCACTTGTGAATGGCTAACCGTAAGAAACTTAAAACAGTTCAGACACCAATGCAATGAAGATCAGGAGAGTATAGTGTTTCCCCAGGTCGTTATGTCCCAACGAGCTGTGCGAGAATAATCAAACGAATAGTGATCGAGAGAATTTGAATGGGAAAGGGGTTGTGATTGATTATACCTAAAGAAAAAGTTTATAAATTACAGGGGCTTAAATGCAAATTAAAGAAAATTAAAAAGATAAATTATATTAAATAAACGCTATCACTATTTGTAAATTGATGTTTTTTTATTTTTCTTTTATAAAATTTAAATTAAAAACTACGTGACGTACAGAAGAAAATGTGAAACTTAAACAATATTAATCCTAAAAATATAAAAATGACATTTTTACAAACCTAATGATAAGAGAAAATTTTTAGAAAAAGAAAATTATTCTTAAAACTAATTATCTAATTATTATTAATTAAAAACTATTTTACTTATTTAATAATAGCCTAAAATACAAGAAAATATAAAATAAAGCTAGAAAAATAAAATTATGACTTAGAAAATCTAAAATAACTAAAGAGAATTTTCAAAACTAATTTTATATTTTTCGATTATTTTCTATTTTCTAGGAATTAAAAACTATTTAAAACTATTTAAATTGCTTTAAAATACAAATTTAACTAAGAAAAATCTGGAAAAATATTTTTTGACTTTTATATTTATCTTAACCTAGGAAAATGAAAACTTATTTTTGAAGTTTTTCGATTTAATTGTATTAAAAGCTAATTAAAAGGCTTAAAAGCTGCTTTAAATGAAGAAAAATAGCAAATGAATGATGAAAAATTATGAAAAATTCAGGAAAAGTCTAAAATAATATTATGAATCTAGGAAAATATAAAAATAGTGGCTAATGTGTGTTCAAATGAAATCGAATGCAAAGTGCTTATAAATAAGCACTTGAAATAAGCACAAGGTACCAACCGAGCACCCAATTATTACGAAGCTATAATAAGCTAAAACTACCCAAATGCAACTAGTTACAACTGCTCTTAACCTCTATTGTGCTTATTGAACAAATTTGATGATATGAGCTTAAGTGCAACAGGTTTCACTACTACTTTTAAGCTTAAGCACAAGCTACCCAATAAGTCGAAACTAAAGAATGTCACTGGAACCTAAACTAGACCTGGCTAGCTATCTATAAACCAAAGATGAGACCAAGAGAAGCTCGATGAGCTTGTTACAAGCCCTACACTCTCGAAAAACTCGAGATAACTCAAGTTTGGGAACTTCGAATAAGTTGCAACAACAAGAAAAACACACTAAATAAGCAATAAGCAAAGCAGGAGTTTTGTGAATTGGAGCTTGTAGAAAATTTCTAAAATTCAATAAAATCATAATAAGTAACTAGACCAGGTGAACTAGAAAACCCCAAGTTTCACTTGATTTGGCCCAAACCGAACCCATGAAAAATCACCCCGTTTAGTGAAAACTGAGATTTTCATTTTTGACTTTTGAGACAATTTTGAAAAGTTGACTATATTGAACTTTGAAACCAATTTGTGGACTGATGTTGATGATTTATGGTGAAATGAAACTAATGCAATCTATTTCTATGATATCTAAGCACAAAACAAGTTTTTGATCTTTAAAAATCCTAACAGTTAAGCAATTAAGATAGATCCTAGGTGATTTTGACTTTTGTGGTAAACAACTGATTTTGATGAATGCAATGAGTTCATTGGAGCTCAACAAACCTAAACCAACAGGTATCAACCACTGAACAAGCCTCAAACACAGATCTGCTGCACAATCCAAACACTACTTATATAACTGATTTGAACTTTTGATGAGCTAACCACTGACCTAGTTAATGCTAATACTGCAACTGAATTTAGTTAACCTATTTACCACTAATTAAACAGTTCTAAACTATTTATGACCACAAATACACATACAAGCACAATATGCAAACTGGATTGAAAATGGAAATGAGAATAACAACTCACAAGTATCCAGCTTATTCTGCAGCTTAAACCATAACCATCCTACACTATTTTAGTCCAATCCAACCCCAAATCAGCTCTGCATCAACCCATATCCATTGCCATTACTGCTTAGCCAAAATTCCACCAAGTTTGACTTTTGTTGACCCGAAACCAATGTTGCTTGAAATTGATTTATAAGCTCATAAAAAGCTATAAGTAGCTTATATAAGCTTATTTGAGTTTAAAAATAAGCCACTAGAAACTTGGATTTAAGATTTTGAAACTGAAATTTGCAACAGTTAACATAAAACTTGAAACTTGGTTAACCTTTGAAATTGATGTTTAAAAGTACTTACACTGATAATTTTACTTGAGTTTGGTACAATGAAACAAAAGATTACGACTTTTACACTTTAACTAAAACTTTAATATTAAAGCGACATTGATGAAATTTAAAACTAAATTCTACTACTCTTCTCTCTTTCATCTTCCTTCTTTTATAGCAAATGTGCTTCCTTTGACTTCGAGCTATTCCCACCTTTAATCCGGACCTTTGGATGGCATGAGTGCATATTGGCCATTGGATCGCTTTTGGCGCCAAAATGGTTTTAGCCATTGGGGAGGTTTGAGTGTTAGGTTGAAGAAGCTTTTAATGCATTTTGTTGGGTTGTTGAGATGGAGTGATAAAAGAGGTGAAAGGTGGTGGAGGTGTGGGATGCCCGGTGTTGCGAGAGAAAGTGGGAAGGAGAAGAAAAAAGCGGGTGTGTTTGTTTGACCGGATATTTGACTTGGGTAATATTATTGAAAGGGGTCAAAAGGGAATGGCAGGGTCCAAAGGGTTATGACAAGGGTCCAAAGGCTTAGGGGCTTTAATAAACAAGGACCTTTTTTGTAATTTCTGAAAATACAAGGACCAATGCTGCCAATTTTGCAAAGTTGTTCCAAGGGACCAAAAGTGACAAGTTTCCATAGCTCAAGGACCATAATAGACATTTTCAAAATTCCAAGGACTATTTTTGCCAAATTTGAAAGTTGAAGGACCAAACTTGTAATTTCTCAAAACTTTTGACATTTTTCACCAAAGGACTAATTTTGACAAGTTATGATTTTAAAAGGACCTTTGGTGACTTTTCTTTTAAATTAACCGCTCAGGGACTATTTCGACAACTTTTGAAACTTGGGGACTAAAGCGCCAATTATGCAAACTTAGCTCATTTTCATCGATTTTAAACATTTTGCATCCGAAACATATAAAATGCAATTTTGAGATATTTTCAGTATTTTGATGCATTACTGAGCATTTTTAAGTGTTTTGTAGTTCAGATTTGAGCCAAAAATGATGAGTATTTACACACTCATCAGTAAGCAAATCTAAGATCGAACGAATCTTTCAAAAGACTTCATTCAAGGATGTTGAATCCTATCTTACCTAACAACTTGTTTCCTAGCTTGATCTAGTGACAGTTCTTGTTTGATGAGTTGCGAAAATCAAGCTAAGAGTCAAGTTTTTACTCAAAAGGTCTTTTGAGGGCTACGTTCGGTGTTGGGTAAGTTTACCCCATCAGATCTAATCACGGGCATGTATTTAGTTGGATGAGGAACCCATATGCATGAGCATTGACATGATCATTTAGACTATTTGTACGGGCATGAACTATTAGAACTCTTGTCGAGGTTTGGACTATAGTATCAATAATTGAATCACGAGGACGTGATTCCTCTAACCGGGGAAGAAGGTCACAATTCTCAATTTCCGGTCATTTCTCAAATTTACTATTCATCTCGGGAATTTACTATTCATCGTTTTACTATTCATCGTTTTCGGAGTCGATTTGATATTCTGAGAACGTATTTCAAAATTTTACTATTCACGAAATACTATTCATTCCCGGAGAAAAGCACTATTTATGACTCACTATCCATCATTTTTCGTAAACTAGGTTTACGAGTATCAAATTCGCGTAACCTTAATGGTTTAGCTGTGAATTCATGAACAATCATCAAGGACATTTCATATAGACTAGGTTTAGTCTACATATCATTAGCATCATTATCATCATATTAGTTCATGCATGGTTTTGCATTTTACATTAAACGCATAATTTTCTATTAAATAAACGCTATCGCGTAATTATTTATTTTGAACATTGGATCCGATACTTCCAAAAAAAATCCCGATATATTTTTATACTCATATTAAGATTATCAAAATAATATTATGAGTTTACCGGTGTTTTAAATTTATTTTGTATATAAATTGTTATATTTATATAATTACGACGGTTTTCGTAAATACTACTAGATAATTATTATTTCACTCAATTTTTGTAAGGAATGTATTTTTATAATTTTATAACTTCAATATATTTTATTTTGATCCGTTAAAATTTATTTTAGCTAACGCTACCATAAAAGCTTAAATAAGTACACAAGTTACTAATTATCCTTAATTAACTACACATTTACTCTACATTAATACACTTAATTATTACTAAATGCATCTAGTCTTTTTTTTTATGTATGTTGACCACAAGAGGTGACTCATCTACAATTTGAGTACAAATATCTTAGACATAATACTTACATTATATTATAATAACTACTAACACATACAAGTAGAATATCAAGTGTGAAAAAAAATAATATATACCCTCCCACCATTTTCATCATCAACCAGCCATAAGGAGATCAAGGAAAGGAGGTCAATTTTTTTTTCAAGTCAAGTTAAATTTATAACCTTAGCATACTCTTAAGTAAGGTTTTGAAATAAAAACCTAGGGTATTTAGGATAAACCCTTTTTCATTAAACCTCATCAAGTAACTAGTAAGCATTTCATGATTATTTTTCATCTTTAATATTAATATTATGATCATTTTATCATGCTTGAGGAAAAACATGCAAGTTATATGGTTATCTATAACACTTTATTTGTTTTTAAGCACTATTAATTAATATACGTCATCCTATAATTAATCCTTGAAACATATTACTTTCTATGATGTCTAGGAACCCATGACACCCTAAGAAGGTGTATGGTAGGTTTAGAATAGCTTTGGCGTTGGTTTGAAGTGGTTAGAATAAGTTTTACGAGAAAAACTCATTTCGACAACTATATATAGAGGTCTGATCATATTTGTTAATTCGGAAATTTCGACGGTGGGTAAAATTTTTGGACTAGATATTTAGAAAATATACTTTAAAACGAAACGTGGCGCATGAATGGGTTAAAACGGAGTTATAACGAATAAGTTATGATATTTTCAAGTTTAACGATTATAAAATTCGAAAATTCAAGATGTTGTTTTAACTTTTACGAGTCAAAATGAGTCTTAAGCGTTATTAAATGTGTCGACTTATCAAAAATATATTAGTATACTTTAACACGAAGCTAAGGACATATAAAACGTAGAAAATGGACTTGTAACGATTAAATTATACGCGTTTGAACAAGGTTGCCATAACTATTTCATATAAATATAACTATATATTTTCTAATAGCCAAGAAATTACGGCCGCGAATGACCATGTTGAGGGTCATTTTTAACATTGATGGAATACTTTTTATAAAATGATCTCTTCTAGTAAAAGTAAGTTCGCCTAGCCTATTTTCTAAAACGTCTAACTGTTCATCAAACCGAGTTGTAACGAGTAAATTACGGTCACTCAAACTTTGCTGAAAACCACCCTTAAACAATATTTTGGATACAAGTACCCTACTTCACCTATGTTTTTCTCCATGATCGAGACCTCTATGATAAAAACTTAAAAGCTAAAACTTTGAGATAATTATACAAGCTTTCCAAAACCGTTGAGTTTGTTTCCTAACACTCGATGTGCACCATTTTACGACTAGCTTTTCGAGGCTATTTAGTCACTTTCATGAAATTGTCAAATGACATTATTTTACTGACGAAAAGTTATAATTTCATAATAAATCATTAAATAACTATCGTAGGATATCATTTCAACGTATATACTTATAAAGTAATTTATAAATTGTCAAGACGTTATAAGATTATATTTCGACGATAAACATTATTTTCAAAAAATCACAAGTGGTATAGATATCATATGAATTGCATGCATAACATTACATCATGACTTATTATAGATCATATCACTCATAATAGGTCGCGGTTAGAGATCTGCGTCTCATTTCAGTGTACTCACTTTTGCCATCGCTTCATTTAACCAAGTGAGTATTCACAATCCCTTTTTTACTGTTTTTACTATATTTTGGGGCGAAATGCATGAACCATATTTGAACTAAATTGATTATTACTTCTATGAACTCTTTAGACTTGAACTTTTGAACTTGACTTAGACTCTTGGACTTAATTATGAACTTATGACTTGTTTGAATATATTGAACCGTACGTGTTATGACCTAAAAGTCTCGCCTTTTGGTGGAGCGTTCTTGACCCAAAGTCTCGCCAGTTCGGTGTGTTTCTAAGTCTCGCCTTATGGGTGGGCGTGCAAAGTCTCGCCTTATTGGTGGAGCGTTCTCAATAATTCTCGCCTAGGTGGTCGGTGACAAAGGAGTCTCCCTTGTTGGAGCGGTGCAAAGTCTCCCATGTTCGGAGCATCCACGAATTATTATATATGTGGTGCTATATTGTGAACTATTATGATAACGTATACTTGGACTAACTAGACACAATATATTTTGTGCAATGGGTTGTGAACACACAGTTGCAAGTTTTGTATGGGCGGAACTTGGGCCTGAGTGGATTTACAATGCCTTTGCTTTGTGGACTATTTTCGATGACCGAAAACTTTGACTTCCTCTTCTAAGAGTTTTCATATTATATAAAACGTGTATACTCACCAACTATTTTCATAGTTGACCCGTTTTCTCTCATGCATTTCAGGTGATCATTAGTAAGCTTTCCTTCAAGGTCTTTGCATAATGAAGTTTTCACATATCACTACTAATCATTATGTATTAAATCAAAGTCTTTTGGGATCTAAACTTTGTATTATATTTGCCGATGTCGGCTAAACTGGTATTGTAATGGTGTTTAATTTCTTTTGAATCTTAAACGTTGGTATGTTCTATTATCTTGTGCTTATGTTCCTTTCAGTTACACCTCGCGTTATCTAACATATAAGCCTAATAACTAAGCAACCTATTACATAATTAAATGACCGACACTTAGTAATAATTACATGCGTTCCCAACATTATCATCAAGATACTTTACGAACTTCTATCATGTAAAGCTTTAAGGAGGCGTTTTGTTAGCTACATCCCAATATTCAGGCGAATCTTGTAAAGAAAGATCAATGGCCTACATCCATAAGGTAGATTCTTGAATTGAAAATCTTGATGCAACTCAAAAACCAATATATGAAGTAATTGAATGGAAGTTACCTTTATTAAAGGGGACAACCTACACAAGCACCCCAAAAAACACTTCTCATGCACCCCATAGGGTGGGGCCCGCGCCCAATCATTTGCTACTTTTTTTTTTTTTTTTTTTTTTTTTGTTTTTTTTTTTTTTTTGTATTTAGTTGTGTATAATAAATTTGTGTAGTGTATTTTATTTGTTTAAATTGTGTAGTGTTTTAATATGTATAGTGTATTTATTTGTGTAGTGTTTTTATATGTAGAGTATATTTATTTGTGTAGTTTTTTACGTTATGTTTTTTTAATTGTGTATTTGTTTCCATTTAATTAAACAATAACAATAAAACATTAAACAAGTACAACAACAAATGTTACTAATATTACAAAGAAATCTACTCCACATGAAGATTATTAATGTCATCTATAAGCTCATAGAGTATTCCACTCGACTGACATGCGTGATCAACTGGATTTCTTTCCAATTCCAGTGATGCCTCCAACGTCTTTATTCTTGCCTTCAACAAATTGTTTTGAGCCAATAGCATGTTGATCGTGTTATCTTTAGTTTCAGAGTTTGAGCAATCAAGTTGAAGAAGAGGCTTGACCAAAGTACTTTTGTTGAAATACTTCATTCCACATAAAGTATCGACACCCATAGTCTTCATCCTCGGTCATTACATGATGAAACAATTATAAGAAATATATTCTTAACAAACTAGTTATTGATATATTTACGTAAATAAGCAAACGTTTAATTATTTACCTTTGATAAAGGACATGCATAATACTTCAGACCACAAGTTTTGGGCTTTTGGAATGTTCTTTCAATTATAAATCCACGTCAACAACGACACAAGAAATGATTTTCTTGTTGCATCTGGCCAAAAGAATTTGTATAATTATTCACAACATAAATCAGTAATATCATGGTTCACAAAATTAGAAGCTTCGAATACATAAATAACCAATCTTGTTATAGATTAATAGTTGATACATGGTTCACAAAATCACAATATAACTAGAAACTAAGATCAATCACGCGAGGCGTAGTCGCTCCAATGATGTTGCCATCATCCCACACGAAACTCTAACTCGAAATGCGCCTCCTCAATCCGGCAATCTCTCGCCAGACTGCCAACGCGAGACGGTCAGAATAAAAGATGAGGAAGAACCGGAGGACGGTGTATAAAATTCTCCTCATTTGCAAACTGAGATATAGCCGGAGAGGAGGCACATAAGATGGAGAAGAAGGCACATAACTGGACTCTCAACACGAGCGGGTGTGTTGTTGACACAATGAATGTCCCTCCACCGAATGTCATCCGATTCTCAGAATAAAAGATGAGGAAGAACCGAGCAGAGCGTAAATCATTATAAAAGATGACGAGTCGCTTACTATAAATCAAGAATCGCTACTATAAATCAAGAATCCGAATCGCCTATACATGTTTTGTCGCTTACAATATAAATCGAGAATCGCCTATACATGTTTTGTCATTTACAATATAAATCAATAATTGTTTTCACGCCCTTCTAAACAATGTCCGCTGCTCAAGAAACATATGTGCCCATCCCGCTGCCAAGTCATTTCGAACCATCTCTATTGTGGGTGAGTGAGCGGGAGTGGTGAGTTTTCATCCGTAACCGCAGAACGAGTGAGCAGCTTGGTCTTCCCCACACGAAGAATCACAACGGGGACAATAGTTGTGATGTATCCGACCATCTCTCGGAAGACACGTAACATATTGTGAATTGATATGCATACAATGGGACAGCTAAGAGTCAGAGCAATAGCCACGCCTGTTCGGCATAATCATCCAAGAACTGTAGGGTGCTGGACCTGATTCAAACCAATTCAGCGAGTTAACCATAGTTTTAAACCATACCCTCCCCCACATTTGCATGTAAACTTCCCGGTTATTGTCTACCTCTTCCCTGACAATAGTTCGAATTTTGGGCCATATTTGTTCGGGATGACCAAGACCTACGGCAAGAGCTCGATAGCTACAATTTCCATCACCTTCCACGTTAACAATCCTAGGATCCACCGTCGGAAAAGAGGTGGAATTCGAGCCATAAAATATTCGCTACTGTCATTTGGCATGTACAAGTCGTGTCTTAAATCGCCTCGCTAGGTTCTTCGCTCAAGTCCGGGACATTAAGGCTCTCCCATGTATGAACTATGTCTCAGCTTTCTTCATTTAAGTCTCGGACTTTTTAGGTTTTGTATAGCTTCATGCGGTGCCTTGTGGGGGTTCTTTGTTCAAATCGATATTTTGTTTAGCCTTGATTTTTGTCCTTTGCGCTTGACGTCCACGAGTACTTTCTTTAACAACAGGTTTTTGACAAACGACGATGCTTTGGTTAAAACATTTTGGAATTTTTCACGCCATCTTGACAAGAAAATATTCGTGCTCTTCAGCCCTCGAGGCTCTTCGTGCTCTTGAGGCTCTTCTCGCGTATGAGTATGTCTGACTGGGCCGTGGAACACTTAGTGTTCTCCAAAATTATCAACAACATTAAGCGGAATAGGCGATCCCGCATTCGAAAAAGTGACTAGTTAAAATTATCGGTATTGACGGGGAGAATAACTTGATAGGCATAAATTTAAAATACATACCATGAATCAAGGTAATACAGCCGTGATAGCATGGTAAACCATAAACCAACATAGAATCGATGACCACATTCATGTGGGTCCACATCCCGCTTACTTTCTCGCGAGTATGAGTAGTAAAGCATCTCTTGAAACATTATACCGCAATTGTTAAATAGTGTGCCTTTACACGAATGCGCTTGATTTTGCTTGTATTCAAAGAGTCTCAGATCGCAGCTTTCAGCGTAGCTATAATCTTGTCGACCGAACACAACAACATGTCTAAGCTGGACTGTTTGGAGCCCAAGTATAACTTCAACAACGCGTGTTGACCCTCAACTCTACATGTTGTTTTCTGGCCAAAGCTGCGATAATGATCGGTAATGTACGACACAAACATGCGGTCGTAATGTTGCAGCCAGTTATTAAAATACCCTAAAACATCCGAGAAAACAATGAATTAATAAAGTGAGAAAACAATTCGAGTAGTTATTTATTAAATAATAATAAAAATGTATTAATGGGTAAGCACCTGCTTTTGAACCAATAAACTCAGAGGTGATGATAATAGTTCGTGAACACATCTTCGGCCGGAGTCAGAACCATCAAATCCCATGTCCATCTAACGGACTCATACTCTCTTGCGAACTAATTTGTGTCTGCAATGCTTGAGCACATTTTGATTGATATGCCATCGACAGAGTAATCTATTAGCGCTTGGGAATTTCGCCTGCATGCCCCAAGCAACGCTAAATCTCTGCTTGGTGACGATAACCCACCGATAATATTGTTCTTCTATCACCAACTTAACACATTCCAACACCCATTTGAAATTTGGCTCTTTTCACAGCTCAAAAGCTAAACGCCATTGAGAATGTTCTCGTTTGTTGAAGTAACTCCAACAATTGTAAAGAATGGCGCTTAAACAACGTGGTGTTGTATGTGAGTCCATCAACATGATTTCCGGAATGTTGTCCATGTGGCATATGACGCCGGGTGAACAAAAATATTTCCTCCAAATCATTAGTGTGGTCATTTACCCCGGGTAATATGTATAACCTTTACGCCTCAAATGTACTAAAAGGAGTTGATCGAGTCAAATCACCACGATCAAGCGCCACGATCTTGTTTTGTGCATTATATACCGCTTTAATGCTAGACACGTTATTTGGATCGCTCTCTTTAGTGAAGAAAGTATAATTCGTGGTGCTACTTGATGTTTTGTCAACCGCCCACTAAAGCTAACTAACTTTTTTAATCGCATGGCCCGTGAAAACCATGGAACGAGTCTACAAAATCATGATTATGCCTCGACACTTGACCCTCAAGATCCAACCTCTAGTTTTAGTGGTACCAGTTCGACCTTTATATATTTCGCCAAGAATCAATGGGCAATTAACTTTAGCGGTACTAGTCCGCTGCTCAAGTTCATCTTCTAAACCTTTACGCGACGCTCCATGTCTAGAACACTTAAATTCGATAGAGTACTTATAGCCCCTATATGTTTTAGTTCTTCCTTTAACAATAAGAATACCGCTCGATTGAGCAGTAGATTGCACCCAATCAGTTAAAGCAACTTCAAGATCAACACCTAAAAATAAAAACACAACAACTTTTATAACTTTCATTTTTAACATATAATTTATACATTTTTTTACAAACTTTTGTTACTTATATTAGTTTTCTTTACAAACTTTTATAAAAATACAACTTTGTACATTTTTAACAACTTTATTTATTGTTACATTTTTTTTACAAACTTTTACAAAAAATATAACTTATAACAAATTATATTACTCTTTTGTAATACTCTTTTATAATACTATTTATAAACTTTTTACAAACTTTTTACAATAAATACTTTTCTTATAAACTTTTTACAATAAATACTTTTTACAAACTATTTATAATACTTTACTTATAAACTTTTTACAATAAATACTTTTTATTCTAAAACTCTTTTATAAAATAAAAGAGTACGTGTGTGGTTCTGGTGTGTGTTACACGTTCAAAAGTTGTGGTGTACGCTTTTTCTGTCTTGAGTTGATATCTGTGTCTCTCTCTCTCTCAATCCTCACACACGTATAGCGTTTCTCTCTCTATCCTCTCGTTTCTCTCTCTCTCTATGAGATGATAGATCTAAAAACTTTTTAGATCTAGATCTAAAATTTGTTTAGATCGTTGGTGATGTTGCTATTGTGGTTATGTTGTGGTGATGTTTCTGTGAGAAGTTGTTTGGTTTCGTTGACTATTTT
Organism: Chrysanthemum lavandulifolium; assembly: GCA_022545495.1. Lineage (NCBI taxonomy): Eukaryota > Viridiplantae > Streptophyta > Magnoliopsida > Asterales > Asteraceae > Chrysanthemum > Chrysanthemum lavandulifolium. Next base: position 143,168,361 of record CM040242.1, read on the forward strand.
TTAGATCTAACAAGCTTTTAGATCTTGAAGAAAGATGAAAACTTTTGATATTTTTTATCTGGTAAAGACTGATTTTTTTTTAAAACTAAAAACTTGTTAGATCTAAAAAAATATAAAGTTTTGGTGATGTTTCTGTGAGAAGTTGTTTGGTTTCGTTGACTATTTTTTAGATCTAACAAGATTTTAGATCTTGAAGAAAGATGAAAACTTTTGGTATTTTTATCGTAAAGACCGATTTTTTAAACTAAAACTTGTTAGATCTAAAAATATAAAGTTTTGGTGATGTTTCTGTGAGAAGTTGTTTGGTTTCGTTGACTATTTTTTTAGATCTAACAAGATTTTAGATCTTCAAAAAAGATGAAAACTGTTTTTGAAGATGTTGTGGTATATTTAAATCTGGTAAAGACTGATTTTTTTTAAAAACAAAAAACTTGTTAGATCTTAAAAAAGATAAAGTGGTGGTGATGTTTCTGTGACAAGTTGTTTGGTTTCGTTGACTATTTTTTTAGATCTAACAAGATTTTAGATCTTCAAAAAGGATGAAAACATTTTTCAAGATGTTGTGGTATATTTAAATCTGGTAAAAGCTGATTTTTTTTAAAACAAAAAACTTGTTAGATCTAAAAAATATATAAAGTGGTGGTGATGTTTCTGTGAGAAGTTGTGTGGTTTCGTTGACTATTGTTTTAGATCTAACAAGATTTTAGATCTTCTAAAAAGATGAAAACATTTTTTAGATCTGGTAAAGACTGATTTTTAAAACTAAAAACTCGTTAGATCTAAAAAAATATAAAGATGTGGTGATGTTTCTGTGAGAAGTTGTTTGGTTTCATTGACTATTTTTAGATCTAATGTTTTTAGATCCCAGAAGACTGCTTTTTTTAAAACTAAAAACTTTTAGATTTAAAATAATTTAAAGTTGTGGTGATGTTTCGTGAGAAGTTGTTTGGTTTCGCTGACTATTTTTAGATCTAATGTTTTAGATTTTCAAAAGATGAAAACTTTTTTGAAGATCTTTGTGGTAAAGACTGTTTATCTGGTAAAGACTGATTTGTTTTAACTAAAAACTTGTTAGATCTTGAAAAAAGTTGACTTGTTAGATCTAAAAAAAATGAAAACTTTTGGTATCCTTGTGGTAAAGACTGTTTCTGTGGTAATAACTTATTTTTTGTGGTGATGTTTTGCAGGTGATATGCAGTTTCATTACTGGATGATAAAGTGCAGTTTTATCTCACTTTTCAACTTTAAATGAAAACTTTTGGTGCCTATGCAGTTTCATTACTGGATGGTAAAGTGCAGTTTTATCTCACTTTGCAACTTTAAATGAAATAAATAGGTTTTAAAAAAAGAGGCAATGATGATTTTTTATAAAAAACAAACTTAAGAGTTTTGGCATGGCAAATATGAATGGATTGCAACATTCATATTTGCAGCAAACATGATTGTTTATATCTCATAAAGAGCTAATAATCTGAGCCTTACCTCTTGTGTGTCAAATGGTGAACTAGACATGGTTGTTTGTGGTGTTTGCTTGTTGCGGTGGACCACTTGTGTTGTCTGCTTTCTTGTTGGTTGCCGTTGGTGTTTGTTGGTTGTTGCTTTGTTGTTGCTTTCGCTTGCTTGGGAACCGGATTACGGGGTGCTTGTGTAGATTGTCCCTTTTAGTTTGTGTTGTAGCTTTCTTGTTGGTCTTTGTTGGTGTTGTGGTGTTGTTGCTTTCATGTGGCATTATAAGCCCAAGTGCTCGCTATACAACTCCCTTTGAGAATCTTAGTTACTTTCTTGTAACTTTGCGCTTTGGAATCCTACTTACCACATTCATGTTGAAAACGTAACTTGTGAATATTATTGAACTTGTGAGGCTTGTGTCCCGAATACTTGTGACTTGTGCAGCTTAGACTTGTGAGACTTTGTGCAGCTTTGAGACTCATGTGAGATTTGTGCGCTTTGGACTTGTGAGACTTGTGCGCTCCTGAACTTGGGACTTTGTGCGCCAGACTTAAAATTTTCCGAGGCGATGATGATAACCGAAACCGAATGGACGGTAAAGTGAGATCAAATCTCACTTTACAACCTTCAAGTTTGAGCCTAAAAATTTTCCGAGGCGATGATGATTTTTTAGCCTTAAAATTTTCCGAGGCGATAATGATAACCGAAACAGAATGGACGGCAAAGTAAGATAAAATCTCACTTTGCAACCTTCGAATCTGAGCCTCAAAAATTTTCCGACTACGTTTTTTTTTTAAAGTTATAAAACAGATTCACAGCAAAAAAAACTTGTAAAACAAAAAAAAAACTTGTAAAAAATGTTATAAAAAACTTGTAAAACAAAAAAAAAAAAATTTGTAAAAAAATAAGTTGTAAAATAAAAAGGTTGTAAAAGTAAAAAATAAATAAAGTCACACAAACACAACACAAAACACCCCAAGCAACACCCAACCACCCCACCTTATAATATTTTGGCACGAAAACTCATGCACCCCCAATGATTCGGAGAGAAAAAATGCAAACACCCTCTACATGCAATTCTCATGAGATGCCTGCATAGTAGCTCCTTTATTAAAGCTTCATCATCACCAACATAATCAAAGTAGTCTAACTCGTGAAGCTTTAAACCTTATGCCTTGTTGTACGGATTGTTCAAGAAATGAAGCAAGTAGGATTCCCTATTAAGTAATAAAGCATGTAAAATTAGAAAAATAATGTGAAGATATGATTACTAAATTTCCATACTTCCTGACCATTTGATATGATTTATGTTAAAGATACATTGTATTTAGTTTGGGAATTTTTGAAGCAAGTTGGACTACAAGTTGTAGTCAATCATGCATGACGTCAATGGACAAGGGTGTGCCTATAAAAAGGCAAAGGAACCTACTCCATTTCTTCGTCTCATCTCAAAGCAAAAATACACAAAAGTGTTCTTTGTATATGTTAGTATTTATGTAGTACTCTTTGAGTTAATTAGAGAATTGGTGTACATCTCCTATTTATAAGAGATAAGTGTTTATTCCTAATTTTCATCATAGTGAAATGTATGTCTGTGGTTTTACTCTATTGGGGTTTTTCACGTTATATATGTGTGTCATTTTTTATTATATTTTATATTTTAGTTGTGGGTTGGCTTCAATGCAGTGTCACTTTTCTCAACAATTGGTATCAAGAGCTAAGGTTGGGTGTGTATTTAATTATTTATCGTACGCTCTGTGGTTGCCACTAATAAATGGACCCTCCACATCAAATGATTATTTATACTCACTCAAAAGGTGTTTGTTACTATTATTAACAAATAATAGTTTTGTCGAAAAGTAGATTGTGATCAGAAGAATGACAAATAAATTTGAAATCGAAAATTCAACGGAATAATTTCGCCAGAAAATTAAAGATAAAAGCTATCCTTAAAAAGGATAAATATTTAGCGGCAATTGATGAAAGGCTAGCTGAGGTCACGGACGATAATAAATGGGACGAGATGGAAGAAAATGCTATTGAAAATCTTCATCCGGCATTAGCAGATGGAGTTTTGTCAAGCATAGAGGAGAAGAAAAGTGCGAAGGAGATTTGGGGTCATCTTGCTCCATTATACGAGGCCAAATCGCTCCACAATAAAAAATTTCTTAAGAGGAAACTTTATGCTCTTCGCATGACGAAATCTACTTCAGTGACTAAGCACGTTAATAACCTGAACACTCTATTTTCTCAGCTCACGTCTTTGAGTCGTAAAATATAGCCACAAAAACGTGGTGAAATTTTACTTCAAAGTTTACGTGGCTCATATGAACAACTTATCATCAACTTAACCAGTAATGTTCTTTCGGGCTATCTAGTCTTCGATGATGTTGCAGCCGCTATTCTGGAGGAAGAAAATAGGTGTAACAATAGGGATGACAGACAGACCAATTCAAGACAAGTGGAGGCTTTGGTGGTGACGAGAGGGGGTTCAATGGAACATGGCTCCAGTGGGAGTCAAAATCATGGTAAATCTAGAACAGGAAGGAAGAAGAATTTTAAATGCTAGAAATGTGGCAAGTCGAGTCACTTTAAGATAAATTGTTGGGGTTTAAATACCTCTAATCCTCAAAGAAATGTCGCTAGCACTTCAGAAGATGGCAACACTCTGTGTTGTGAAGCAGCGGTTGCAAATGAAGGCAATAAAAGATTTGCAGCTGTATGGTTGTTCAATACGGGAGCTACTTTTCATATTATCGCGAGAAGAGAATGGTTTCATAAATATAAACCTATCTCTGAAGTCGGATCTGTGTATAATTGCAATGATCATGAACTAAAGATCATTGGAATTGAAAATATCATATTGAAGGTGAATGATGGTACAGTTCGTACTATTCCGGATGTGCGACACATGGAGGGCCTGAGAAAGAACTTATTGTCTCTACGACAATTGGATGATCTTGGTTGTAAGGTTGAAATACAAAACAATCATGAAAGTTATAAAAGGCGTGATTGTACTTATGAAAAGTGAAAAGGTGGTTGCAAACTTATACCAACTGAAAGGAGAGATAATGGAGGAAGCGGAAGCATCTGTTGCTTCACATGGTCCAAGTCATAGAGTTGCAGTAACACGGCATCAGAAGCTTGGACATATGTCGGAGAAAGGAATGAAGATTCTTGAGGAAAGTAAGTTAATTCCTAGCCTCACAAATGTTTCTTTACATTTATGTGAACATTGTGTTATCAGCAAGCAACATCGCCTAAAATTCAAGACATCAAATTCTAGAGTGTATCTGTTTTAGAATTGGTTCACTCTGATGTATGGCAGGCACCAGTTCTATCCCTAAGAGGAGCAATGTATTTTGTATCCTTTATAGATGACTATTCCAGGAGATGTTGGGTGTACCTAATTAAGAAGAAGTCTGATGTGTTTGAAGTTTTTAAAGTTTACAATGCGCGGGTTGAAATTGATTCTGGAAAGAAAATCCAAGTGTTCGAGGACAGATAATGGAGGTGAATACACTGGTAATGAATTTGATACTTTTTGCAGGCAAGAAGGAATCAAAAGGCAATTCACAATGGCATACACTCCTCAATAGAACAGAGTGGTAGAACGGATGAACAAAACCTTGTTAGAAAGAGCAAGAAAAATGTTGGCAACTGCAAGCTTCAAAAATCGTTATGGGCAGAAGCAGTTAATACCGCATGTTATGTGATAAATCGTTCACCTTCAACTGCAGTTGAGTTGAAGACACCGATGGAGATGTGGACGGGAAAGACAGTCAACTAATCATACCTTCATATATTTGGAAGTCTTGTGTAATTGATGTACAATTCCCAAGAAACTACAAAGCTGGATACAAAATCCAGAAAGTGGTTCTTGGGGTACGCTGACGGAGTAAAATGGTATTGCTTGTGGGACTTCACTGCCCACAAAGTAGTCGTCAGCAGAGATGTTGTCTTTATGTAAGACAAAAGTCAAGAGATTGAAGAGGTGATAATAATACAAGAGAAACTACATTAATATAGATAGAAACGCAAATTCAGTTAAATGATTCTTCTAAAGCCGTACCACAACGCACGAGGTGAATGAGACAACCGAGTTTCAAGCTCCAACGACTCGTACTCTTAATCATGAAAGAAAACATCTGATGTGGCACTCGGATTATGTTATGGAGAGCAACATTGCATAATGTCTTCTTACATAGGAAGAAGAGCCATCAACTCTTCAAGAAGCATAGAATAATTCAAAGGCGTCATTCTGGATGGCAACAATGCAAGAAGAAATTGAAACTCTTTATAAGAATAAAACATATGTGTGGAAAACTAGAAGGGGGGGATTGAATAGTTTTACAGATTTTAATTTAAGTTTCAAGATTTAGATTCAATCTTATGTGAATTTGTATGGATGGATACATAGTATGAAGCAATACATAAAGTAAGTAAAGAATGCAAGTAAAGAAAATGATAGAAAGTAGCGACACAAGTGATTTATAGTGGTTCGGCTACAAGGACACCGTCATTGCCCTACTCCACTCCCCGAGTACCCCACTCGAGAGTTCAAGCACTATGTCAACAAGCTCCTTCAACTTGGCGGAGAAGGCTCACAACGTCGCTTACACTTTTTCCGGTACAAAGCTAGATACCGAGTTCTTCCACGAGGTAGAACTAAACCTTTACACAACTATTACACAAAAACTATATGAAATATGAATTACAAGATATGCTACAGAAATCTTGTGGATGAAAAAATCAATCAAGGACCCTTTGCTTGGATGACTTGTAGAATAGCGTGATCTCGCCTTTGTGAAGGACCTAAATGAGAATCACAACAAAAGATAGAAGAACTAATAGAATGATCAAATGATCAGAGGTTAGGAGAGTGAGATAACATATGAGAGGGTTGTGTTAATACAAATATCGTCATTAAACGTTATTTATATTTTCGATCTTTACCTAAGTTTTGTTTACGACAAAAGTAAATTTAATTTTTATACAGCTTAAAGCTTGTCAAGTTTAATAGATATTAAAACAAGCTTTTTCAAATAATATCTTCATCACTCAAGCATTTACATTATGATTAATCATATCTTGATATGACTCTAAACCACAATGTATGATAGTAGTTTTTAGAATGTTTTGGTTTCTTAAAACTAAACATTACATATGTATTTGCATATTTCTAAAATAGAAAACAAACACATGACATCATGTGATGCATCATTGAAATCATTGAGGATTTCGTTAGATATTTTGTAGATTTAGGCTCTACATATCTTACACAATCTTGCATAGATATGGTTGACTTTGGCAAGATTTTGAGATCTTGTCACGACTTCGGCAACACCAAATATTATAACGGGGAACCCTTTAAAGGGTTCCGTGGTCCGTGGTGTTTTGAGTGTTTTCGCTATAAATAGCAAAGCCAAACCAAGTAGTTTTTCATCCCTTTCTAACACACTCATACATTCCTTCTCTAACCTTTCTAACTCGGTTTCATATCATATTAGTGATCTCTTTGTAACAAAGAAGATCAAGTCACATTCAAGCTTCAACGAGAAGTTGGAAGTCTTGTTTGTTTGTTGTTGTATGATCTTGTGTTTATTCATACTTCATTGTTGTACCAAACCATCATAATATTGTGAGTGTGAGTGGTTAGTATTTTAGTCCTTAAAATACATTGTGTGGGAGTGGTTGTACCTTTGAAAAGAACTCGACATCTAGCTTAGTGTCGGAAATAGTGTGTAGCGAAGTGTAAAGGTTTCTCCACCGTGAAAGGAGCTTGTTGACTAGTGAAGTTAAACTCTCGAAAAGTGAGACTCGGGAGTGGAGTAGGCAAGGAAAAAGAGTCCTTGTAGAGCTAACCACTATAAACAACTTGTTGTGGTTTGATTGTTTCTTTCCTTATCTACTCTTTATATGTTGTTTACATATTTCACTAACATATCTAAGATCAATATCAATTGATCTTTCAATAAGTTTCAAAAAAAAGTTTTTAATCGGTAAACTATTCAACCCCCCTTCTAGTTTTCCACAATTGGTATCAGAGCCTCGTTGCTCAAGAATTTCTAAAATATATTGTATTTTATAAACTTGAAACGATCCATGGATTCTGAAAACTTTAAAGTAGGGCAATCTATGCAAAGACCACCACTCTTTGAAACCAATGGATTTATCTATTGGAAAAACCGTTTTGAAACATATGTTAAATCAAAAGATATAGATCTTTGGTTTGTTATTGTTAAAGGGGATTTTAGTCCTACAACAAAAGATATTTCTATTGATGAACAAAAGAAATTAATTGATAAAAATAATGAAGCTAAAATGATGCTTTATAATGCTTTGCCTAGAAAAGAATATGAAAGAATTTTTATGTGTGAAACCGCCAAAGATATTTGGGAATCCTTGATTGTTACACATCAAGGAAATTCACAAGTCAAGGATAACAAAATTGATCTTCTTGTTCAACAATATGAACAATTTGTTATCCCCAAGATGAAACCATTGATTGTGGCTTTGCTCGCTTTAATACTATTATTACATCACTTAAAGCACTTGATGAATCTTTTCATAGTAAGAACTTTGTCGAAATTTCTTAGAGCACTCCATCCGAAGTGGAGAGCTAAAGTGACGGCCATTGAAGAATCAAAATATCTCTAAAAAATGTCACTAGACGAGCTTATCGGAAACCTCAAAGTACACGAAATGGTGATGGAGAAAGATTCGGAAATCATCAAAGGAAAAAGAGAGAAAATCAAATCCGTTGCTCTAAAAGCAAGAACGGATTCAAGTGATGATGACGAATCTTGCTCAGGTAGTGAAGATGAAGAGTATGCCATGGCTGTTAGAGATTTCAAAAAGTTCTTTAGAAGAGTAGGAAAGTTTTTAAGACAACCTCGAGAAGAAAAGAAGCCATTCCGAAAAGATCGGGATGACAAAAAGGGTAAAGGTGAAAGAAAGTGCTTCAGATGCGGTGACGCAAGTCATCTAATAGGAGATTGTCCCAAGCCACCTAAAAGCAAAACTCAACGAGCTTTTGTAAGTGGTGCTTGGAGTGATAGTGAAGATGATGAAGAATCAAGCAAGGAGGAAATCGCTCTAATGGCACATGAGTCAAACGAGGTACATTCCGACTCATCTTATTCTTCTATTGATGATGACACCTTGCAAAAATAATACAATCAATTGTGTGAGCAAAGTCTAAAAATCATAACTAAAAATAAATTTTTAAAGACTAAAAAGGAATTTTTAGAAAATGAAGTGTATGAGTTAAAAGAAAAGGCTAAACGATTAGAAAAGGGAAAAGCGAATTACGATGGTTGCAAATCATGTCAAGAGCTTAATCTTGAAATAGAAAAACTAAAGCTCACACAAGATGTTCTAATCGAACATAATTCTAAATTTAAAAGGTTTAACAAAAACATCACTTGTAACAAAAAACACCAGGAAACATGAGTGGGCTAGGATTTAATGAGGTATTAATTCCAAAGAGTCAAAACAAAACGGCCAAAAAAGACAAACAAACTGTCAAAACTGCTGCAGTACAGCACGGACCAGACAGACCCAAAATAAGGGCTCCGTCCTTTGTAACAAATGGTGCCATGGGGACTTCAGCAGGACATAATGTTTGTGATACGGACCGTAGCGAATTTGTCAAAGTAACAAAGAAAACCAATGATAGTGTTAAACTAAAACCTGCTGTTACATCAGGAGTAGGTCATGCTAAAAATGAATTTAGATCAAAAACTACTCAACAACGACATAAAACACCTTTTGCCAAACGCCCCTTTCCTAAAAGTAACCACAACATACAACCCAACTATCAACATAACGGTTGGAATCAAAACTTCTATAGACCATATCAAACTCCAGATTACATATCATGGAACTCTTACCCATCATTTCCATACATGAATCAAGTAAATGGTATGTTTAACCCAAACGGACCCATGAGATATTGGGGACCAAACGCTTGAGTTATTTGTGTCTTAGGTATGCTTGAAAGGTACGATCGCTCATAACTCCCTAACTATTGAAAATGTTGCTCATGTCGATAGGTTAGGATTTAATCTACTTAGTATTAGCCAATTATGTGATAAAAAAGTATAAAGTACTATTTGAAGAAAATGATAGTAAAATACTAAAAGATTGTATCCCCATAGCTAAAGGGGTTAGGAAAAATAACATATATGTCATGAAAATAGATAAAACATCTAATGACAAACTTTGTCTAACAACATTAGATGATAGCTAAACTCTTTGGCATAGACGCTTAGGTCACGCTAATATGAGACTTATACAAAACCTCTCTTCAAAATAGCTAGTTAGGAATTTACCAAAACTTAAATATGACAAACATTTTTGCGACGCTTGCAAAATTGGTAAACAAACCCATAGTAGTCATAAGTCTAAAAATATGGTGTCCACATCTAAGTGTCTAGAACTTTTGCATATGGACTTATTTGGTCCATCCGCTATAAGAAGCTATGGAGGCAACTTATACACTTTGGTCATAGTAGATGATTACTCAAGGTTTACTTGGACGTTGTTATTGAAAAACAAAAAATGAAGCTTTTGATAAATTTGAAATTCTTAGCAAGAAAATTTAAAATCAACTAGGTGTTAAAATTGTGTCGATCCGAACAGATCATGGTCGTGAATTTGACAATGAAACACAATTTGGAAACTTTTGTGATACAAATGGTATAACACATAACTTTTCGCTCCTCGAACACCTCAATCAAATGGAGTCGAGAGCGTAAAAATAGAACAATTCAAGAAATGAGTAGAACAATGCTAAATGAACGAAACATTCCTCAAAAGTTTTGGTGTAACGCCATTGACACTTCTACATATATTTTAAATAGAGTCTTAATCGTCCTTTCTTAAACAAAACACCATATGAGCTTTATAAAGGTAAAAGCCAACTTTAGGATATTTTAGAGTATTTGGATGTAAATGTTTCATTCTTAATACTAAAGATTATCTCACCAAGTTTGACCCAAAGTCTTATGAAGGTGTATTTCTTGGTTATTCTCAAACTAGTAAAGCTTACATTGTCTTAAACAAAGAAACAATGAGAGTCGAGAATCGTTGAACATAACATTTGACGAAAGTCCACCTCCTCTAGGACATCACCTTTGGTAGATGATGACTTAGTTGAAAGTCAACTTGTAGAAAGTCAAGAAATAATTGAAAATGACAAGGAAGATGAACCATTAAATAATGAGATTATAAACATCAAAGAATCCAAAAGTCATCCTTTAGAAAAGTCATAGGACAACTAAATCAAAGAACCTTAAGATCACAAGCCCAAAATCAAAGTAATCATTTTTGTTTTGTGTCTACCATCGAACCGAAAAACATAAATGAAGCAATAAAAGATGAATCTTGGGTAATTGCTATGCAAGAAGAGTTAAACCAATTAGTTAGAAATGATGTTTGGAAATTAGTTCCAAAACCTAAAAAGATCAAACTATAATTGGAATGAAATGGGTTTTTCGAAATAAAATGGATGAAAATGGTGTACTGTCTAGAAACAAAGCAAGGCTTGTCGCACAAGGTTATAATCAACAAGAGGGGATTGATTATGATGATGTTAGGATTTAGAAAATCCAGTCATTAAAGTGTCGGTCATCTCAAGTATATGTAATCGTTTGAAAGCTCGTAGTCGTAGTCATTTAATATTAGTTAGTATTTAGTTAAGCAACACCGTGGAGGACGGACGGGTCTTTACCCACTGTATGCCTAATCCACAGCCCGTAGGTGGCGAGTCTTGTAAGAAAACTATAAATACCCTCTACCTCCCAAGGTAGAGGGTTGAAGCTTTAATACCATTTTTCTTTTGTTTCACATAGTTCCCAACTCTCTTCCCTTTATCTCTCTAAAACTTTCTCTTTCTAAAACTTGTATACGCCCCATATGATTATGGTTTGATGTGTTTATGAAATCCTATAAGTTACAATTGGTATCAAGAGCCATGGTTTGATCACTCATCTTTCATGCTCTTTGTTTTGGTGGATTTCATAAGGTTTTTAGGGTTATAAGTGTTTAGAAGAGTTTGAATCATTTGGTCAATTTCTAGTGTTAAAGTTTGAATTTTGATTGTACTTTTGTGTTTAGGATCATCATATGTGTTTAGGTTTTGAATTGGAAGGCTTGATTCATTGTGGTTGGGTTATTTTTGATTGATTAAGTGGTTGTTTTTGAATATTGTACGAAGCGAGTTGAGCCTCGATATAACAGTTCTAGGAAGAGAGTTGCCTTGTTATTGGAAGCGAGTTGGTTTATGCGACTTGGCTATTAAGCGAGTTGTCTGTCTCTATGGGTTGACACTTAAGCTTGTTGTCTTGGAAGCGAGTTGGTTTATGCGACTTGGCTATTAAGCGAGTTGATTCTTTAAGCGACTTGGATTTTAAAGCGACTTGTTTAGTAAGCGAGTTGTATCTTTATGCGACTTGGGTTTTAAGCGACTTGTCTATTAAGCGAGTTGGTTTATGCGACTTGGTTGTTAAGCGAGTTGTCCATTTATGCGACTTGTCTACTAAGCGAGTTGATCCTTAAGCGAGTTGGTTAGGGTGCGACTTGTCACTTCTTCGTGCTATGTTTTACGGTTGTTCTTTTGATTTTGTAAAATGCCGTGAAAGAATCTATTTCCCGCTTTAATCAAAGAATAGTAAAATCCGTAGAATCGGAATCATGTCTAACAACGCACCTACTATCGTTTCTCATGTAGGCGAGGACGTTCAGCACCGGATCGATACTCGTCCACTTATGCTTGATGTAAGGCGATTATGACTCATGGGCTCAACGAATTAGGTTGTCTTGTTTGGGAAAGGAAAATGGGGTTAACATTCTCAAATCAATTGATGAAGGACCTTATCGATTGAGACTACAAGAGACATACTTGAAACTGCATGGATGGTACGGTGATCTTAGGATTGGACGGACCAAAGACGTATGATGAGCTCGGTTATAAGGAGAAAAAGAGATATGATGTCGATACTGTGGCTTCTAACATTATACTTGAGGTCTTCAAAAGACATCTACAAGTTAATCAATCACAACACTGAAGCCAAGGCGCTTTGGGACAATGTCAAGATGCTTCTCGTGGTTATGAACTAACTAAAGAAGAGAGAATCACAAGCGTATGATGACTTTGAGCACTTTAAGATGATACCGGGGAAAGTGTCGGATAATATTACGTGAGGTTCCACAAGCTTGTGAATGACATGAGGAATATTAAAATGACTATGCCAAATATTCACTAAACTCAAAGTTTGTGAACAACATGAATCCCGAATGGCACAAATTTGTCACTTGATCAAGTTAACTAAGGGTTTGAGGAACACTAACTATGAGCAATTGTATGCATTCTCGCTTGAGAATGAGAGACATGCTATGTTTGAATGAATGATTCTTGATGGATGGATCTAAACACACACCTTGTGTTAGTGATATTTTGAGTTATATTAATAAGCACGCGGAATATACTTAGTAATACTTAGAAGACAGATTATATGATGTAATGTAAGTAAGAACAATAAACACAAAGCTCCAATATTATTAAGAAATAATACGAGTGATCTTGCTTATCACTAGGGTTACACCTTGAAGCTAATATGAATAATGCGTATGTAATTCGTACTCTAAACAATGACCTAGGATCTCCTTTTATAGCACAAGGAGTCCTTTACAAGATAAGTATAAACCTAACAATATAGAATATACACAAGATCTTTTCTATACTTATCAATACACGGATACTTAACAATTATCCTAACAAAGAAGTGGTAATATTTGTATTGGCGGTGGTAATGAGTTTCCACCGCTAGTGTAATCTTTAGCAAGTGTTAACCACAAGACTATCGATGGTAATCGTTAGTATTATTCCCAACAATCCTCCCTAAACTTATGATTTCTCCGCAAATCAATAAGTTTCTTCAATCTTCATTATCCGCAAGGATTTGGGAATTCTTTCAAACACTTCATCTTCTTCTCAATGCTTGAATAGCTCTTGAACATTGATCTTGAAGCACGAGTAACAATGCTCGACCTTCTCATTATCTTCATGAACTCTTATATTAGTACACAACATCACGGTGAGAGTTCCACTCGAGTGGATATTCTTTCTCGTGAAGCATGAATGCATCTACTCCATTTGTTTGTAGAAACATGATGAACTTCACATGAATCATAGTAGAACCATTTAGTACTGTGACATGAACATGAGAATTTCCGAAATCATCATTAACATCTGGTTCATAGAGCCTTCTAAGATTAACCTATAACTGACATCTCCTTCATATCTTTGAGATCTTCAGCATCAAACCTTTCATGAACTAATTTCCATAATGTGTCAAGATCATCTCTATCACAAGCTTTGATGAGATCTTCAAATTGAATGAATGATGAAGTTTCACCACCTAGCCTTGTAATCTTCCATGTTGGAGCAAAATTGCTAGCGATAAACACTTCCCACCAATGATAGGATGTCCGACTTGCGGTGGTTACGGATAAAATCTTCTTCTTCTATCACAATCATTTCGATCGATTGTTCTTTAGTGAATTTCTCGGTTGGAACTTCTTGTTCTTCAACAAACTTTGTCTTCTTAAATGTCCGAGATTCACTATCTTTGGCCTTTCTCTTCAAATTAGGATACCTTCTTGCTTCTTCTTGAGTCCATTGGAATAAAATCTTTATCTTGTCTTTGAACTCGTAGTAGATACTTTCAACTTTATCATCGGCATTCCTTTGAATTGATGTCTTTTCCACCACCAACATTGCAACAATAAGTCTTCATGTAAGCAATAACTTGTGCCTTGGTTGGTTGCCTTGGTTTCTTTGACCTTTTCTCGATCGAACCAATTACATCTTGAAGTGCTTGATTATTCTTCATCCGAATAAAGTCCTTTAACTGTGTTGTTCTTTGATCTTCGCTAAAGACTTATCACTACTAGGTCAATTGCTTTCTTCTTGATCATCGGATCATTTGCAATCAAGAAATCAATTTCTTCTTCAAGAGGTACATAGTCGAACTCGAGTCTTCTCTCTGAATCTTGTAGGTGGAACAATGGAAAGTGGATCTTCCATTCTATCCAGCCTTTTAGCCTCCATAAAGCTTGCAATCTCCAATTCTTCAAGCTTTTTCTTTTCAGCAACTTCAACTTCATAAATCTTTCTTGCAACTTCTTCATCATGAGCAATCTGAACTTGTTCTTTCTTTGAAATCTTTCTTCTTGTTTGCTCCTTACTTTGAATAACAGTTTTACCTTTTTCTTTCTTTTCTTTTTCAATTTCTTCACTTGCAGTGGCAACATCATGTCCAGCAGTGGGAATATTTGGCTCTGCAGTGGAAATTGGATCAGTGGTAAAATCAGCAGTTGCAGTACTAAAAACATCTTGCTCTAGTTGCTCTTCTTGAGTATCGACTTCCTCTGCACCTTTACTAGAAACACCTTCATCTTCAAAATCAATTTTCCTCCCCGAGTTTCAAAGATCTGTTTTCCTCCCTGTTTGGGAGAATTTCCCAAATCTTGATTAAAATCACCGAATCACCATCATCGGTGAGGATGGAGATGATATCACTATCTTTGCGCTTTCCTCTTTTTTTCAACCCTGCAACTCTTCTTTCAAGGTCTGAATCTCCTCCTTTAAGTTTGTAATATCCTTGGCATGCTGCTTCTTTACTTGTGCCAGGTCTTGTTGTAGAGATTCAACCTGCTTGGCTAAGTTGGTACACATATCCATCAATTCCATTTGTTGCCCACTTCCCTCAACACTTCCAACTGTGTGACCTGTTGGGAGAGGTGAATCATGGGGCAATGGCTCAGATTCCTCCCTAGTTGGACTAGGTTGAAGTCTAGAACCACCACTGCTTGTTCCTAAACCAAAAGGATCAGGGACATGTTGTGTTGTAATGAGAGAAGTTGGCTGTTTTGACCTCCTCTCATAGGTGTGAGAAACTGGTGGTGTATAATCAATGTTTGGAACAGTGATTATGGGTGAGTTTTGTACCTGTGAAATCTTTGCAAGCATTTGAGGAAAAAGAGGTGTAATAGTCCTGTTGCCATCTTTGTTCATATTTTGAAAAACTTTAGGCTTAAGGCAACGGATTTTATAAATTCTTGTATGGGGTTGCAGTTGAAATTCATTTAGCACTGCTTGCACAAACCTTGGATACATCAAAATTTTGTTGAACTCTTTACATTGCCTTGCATACTTGTAAATATATATTTTGACCAATTAAAAGTCCTATCTAAAGCTAGACAAACCAAAGGGTAAGCCATGGTTGAACTGAATTGTTCATAAGAAGTTTTCTTAGGACTTAGGCAATGTAAAAGAGTATGTATCAAAAATCTCCAATGGGGACAAAAACCACTCTTTTTGAAAGTAGCCTTTTTCTCAGTGGTATCATACCCCATGGATGAAAGATGTATGAATTTCATAGGTAATGTGATGATACCATTGAGATCATCCAATTGGAGAATTCTCCTCAAGGATGCCTCAGTAACATCAATAGTTACCCCGTCCACAGTGGCTCTAAGAGCATCCACTGTTTCATGTGTATCTCTAGTTTCAATGGTTATGGACTGAGCAGAAGTCCAAAACTGTTTGATTTGAGAGATATAGATTGTGGGATTAAGAAGTAAAGCATACCTTATATGGGTAGTATTAAGAAAGTCCACAATCTGATGAAAAACAGGGCCACTCTTCTCGTTTGACTTTTGTAAGTAGGCCACTTGGTTGTGCTCATCTGCAAAAGTGATAGGTGCCATAGAATCTTTTGATGAAAAATATATTGTGTCAATATGAATTGTATAAAGAACTCGCTAATTGAAAGATAAAGATAGATAGTGGTAGGGTTTAAAACTTTTGCACAAGAAATACTATCTTTGGAAAATATTTATCTTTAGAGGATAAATAGCAATTAGGAAAGTAGATAATCTTCCCAAAAATTGACCCTGTATATATATGGAAACAATGTTTTCTTTCAACGGCTAGTAAAAATTAGTTATTGACACAATCGGTTGTAACGGCTAGATCAACGATGGTAAAAATAACATTGTCGATGGAAACTGTGAACTAGCGAGGGTAATTTTTCACAAAAATTTTCAAAGAGCGTTGGGTAAAGAAAACATATGAAAATTGAACTGCTCTTTATCATAGTTTTAGCAAACTACCACTATCAACGGATTTGATATGTCTTTACCATGAGCCGTTTGCTATGGACTAGCCAACTCTTAATCGATATAGAATATGGTGAGTTGATAACCATATAGTTTTGGTAAACTATCAACCATAAACGGATTTGTCAAGTCTTTACCAAGAGTCGCTTGCTCGGACTAGTTGATTCTTATGTGGGTTAGACATGGTGAATCAATAACCATTTGTTGTGTGTCTCAGATACACACTTTTTAAGATCAACTCCCATTTATGCTTGGTTATGAACCTACAAGTGTTAGTATAATACAAAGAGTATGCATAACCGGCTTATTTTAATACAATATCTTCCCAAAGTCAACCCAATAATATCTATATTTACTTACCAAAATAGGTAAAAGTAAATATCTTCGTAAATTAAACCTTTTGATTGACTTTGTCTATATAAAGTGATTTGACTCGCATAATTTGTACCAAAACACATTCATACCAAAGACAAGAACCCTAAAATCGCAATGAGCAATCTTCCAGACATCATTGACATCTCATCAGATTCCTCTTCTGACACAGAGATATCCGAGTGGGAATACATTCCATGCTATTCCACTAGTTCTTCTTCCAAGGAGCCAACTAAGAAGACTGTGAAGCCTGTTGCCAAGCGTGCACCTTTTCTTGAGTTCTACTCCAGCTCATCAGATAATGATGATGAAACCTATGCCTTGTCCAAGAAATTTTCAAGTGCTCTGTCAAAGGCTTTGGGAACAGCTATCTCCAATATGAAGAAAATCTCCATACCAGAGAAACCTGCAAGACTACCAAGGCCTCCTCCACAAGTTCTTGGTCTTGAGCACAGAAGAACAAGCATGACTATCAGGGCAAGGGCAAGAAGCCAATGGAGTAGCTGGTGTAGAGTGTAGGAATGAAGGATGTGTTAGATTGTTGTCTTTTGTGTTGATTGTGGTTGTTAGCACTCCCTCTTTGAATGTAATGAATCTTCTTCATAAATGGAATAAAGTTTCTTTGTTTTACTTTTTCCACTATGAGAGTCACTTTTACCACTGCTTGCATTATAGTTTCCACAGTTAGCCTCAGACTCTGAATAAAAATTAGTGGACAACTAAAAATACAAGCACTAAACAACAATAACTCCAATGTAGAATCCTTCAAACCTGTATAACACAAACATAAACCACACACATAAAGTATTGTGAAGGATAGCAGTGGTTAGAAAATAACCAGAAGTGAATTCAAGAGTATGCTAGCAGTGGTTAGAACAGTACTTAACCACCCAGTCACCAAGTCAACTTCAAGTCATTAATCCGTCCACCAAAGTCAAAGACTTCATTTACTCCTCAACCACTTACACCTTCCCCACATTAACTTATTGAAACCTTCTTAACTTGTATTTAAGCATCAAAAACACACAAACCACTCATATCACATACTCCAAAAATATTTCTCTCACACAAACTTACTTCTCTCCAAATATCATCATGAGTCATTCCAACCCAATCAACCTTTCATCTAACAGTTCATCTGATAGTTCCTGGGATGACTTTGTTTTGAATAACCCTAGGAGAGTTGAGAAAGAAGAGTATGAGAAGGTTGTTTCAAGAAAGAGAAGACATTCAAGTGCTCTTTCAAATCCTTTTGCTGCTGGTCCTTCATCTCTCCAACCAATGCCTCAGGATGCCATCATCAAAGAGGATAACTCAGATTCCATTTCAAGCTACATTTCTCCATATGAAGGCACATATGATGAAACATCTGCAAGAGTCCTAAGTGTGCCTCCCCTTGCTGCAATCCTTCCTCCAGGAGAGCTGCAGGCACCACCTTTTCCACCACTGTTAACAGCACCACCACAAGAGGGTCCTTCATCATCCTCACCACCTGTTGGAGGAGTGGTGATGGGGCTAGCATGCCCCAAGGTGTGGAGGGTGCTTGATAGGCGAATGGCGCCCAAAGAGATGCCAGAGTGGGCCTTCCCTAAGAAGCCTTAGGTGGTAGATGGTGGTTAGATTGGAGTAGGGTTGGGGTAGGATGTGAAGCTTTTGTGATCATGTTGTAGTTGTGTGATGTGTTCAGTTTATCAGTTTATGTAATGATGCTTGTTGTCAGTATCTCATGGATGTATCTACTGCACTCAGTATGCAGTTTTGTTTGATAATAATAAAAATCCATGTTATTTGCTTTAAAACTCTTGCATCATACTTGTTGTTCCATTTTATATTTCAATTAACTCCACCTCCAAAGCTGACATACTGTCCATCATAATGTTCAAAATCTGAGAGATAGGACTTGTTGCCAGTCATGTGCCTTGAACATCCACTATCTGTGTAGCCTTGATCTGATCTTTTGTCCTTGGATGTTCCCGCACATATAAGTAAAGAGTTAGATTCTTTTGGGGACCCAAGCCATGATTGACTTGGATCCGCCTCGTATCAATATAGTTAAATCTATCAAAGGTCATTGATACACCATTGGGATTGGTTGATGAGATAATTCCTTTAGGTTTCCATTCCCAACGTCTTTGAGGCCTTCACAACATTGCCCATGTCCCCTTTTCTTGTTTACAACCCTTGCGGTGGGAACTTTTGAATGAGCAAAGGGTAATCACGGTTTGGTTTTAGGTACCCACCGTTGGTTATAATGAACCTTTTATTTTGAAAAGTTCTTTTCCCTGTTTGTGTAGATTTTGCAAAAGTTGTTTTGGATTTTGCACTTGTAACAGGTGATTTAGGGTGAGCAGTGTTAATAGTTTTAGTAGTGGCAAAAGTTTTAAGACCACTTCTTAATTGAACTGCTCTTGGGACCATTTTGCTATGTGAATTAGGGTGTAAATTGTTTTGAAACCTGTTTGTCTCCACCCTTTTATTCCCATGGACTTCCCTTCTCCCAACATGATAGTCACAATAAGCATGTAAATGATCAAAACTACCACAGATATAGCATGCTTTATTGTTCATCACAAAGTCACTACCTAGTTGTTGAGATTTAACATGATTCCAACTCCTTTGGTTACCCCTAGGAGCTGATGACTTGTTCCTATACATCTCAGCATACCTTACAGTTGATCTAGGTTTATTAGCTTGTCTCCTAGGTTCCTCTGTAACAGTATTAACAACTTTTGGGATAGAAGCCTCTACATTCTTTTTAACATTCTCATCAACAACTGATGAGTCACTAGCACTTTCAAAACATCGCCTTCATGCTTAACCTCTTCCTCACATTTCACGCTTTGGGAGGACCATATTCACGAATAGGTTCCCGAAAGTCTTCTAGACCTGTATGAGCTAAATCTATACCGGAGGTGAATGAACACCTCTTAGTGGTGGAGGAATCAGTATTATAACCCATACCGGACTTAACTTTACTAGTGATTTGAGCATTCCAAATTTTATCAATTGACTTAGACCGATAATAACAGTGTCTCTGATTAAATTGACATTTTCATTTATCTTTTAAGTTTCTCAAGCTCTTCTTGGAAAGCCTCATTCACAATTGTCTTATGATCTACCTCTCTTCTAAGAAGAATCATATCATCATTATATTTTGACTCATTTTCTCTATAGTGCTCTATTTGTTTTTCTAATACAACTATACCTCTCCTAAGGTTTGACACAACATAATTAGCAAAGAACAACTCGTTCTTTGACTTTCATAAGATTCATTAAGCCTTTCAACTTCTAGCAAACCCTACATGTTTTAGAACAACTTTCAAAGTTTTGTACCTCGAGTCGAGAGAAGCCATGAGAGCAAATTCGGAGACACAAGAGCGACATCTCAAGGTTCTTCCTCTTGTTCATCGACCATGAAACTCCAATCATAGCTCACACCATCAATTGCCAACATTGCCTTTGGTTCTTCCACAGTTGGTTCTTTCTTTTGCTTGTACCAAGTAGACATGTTGTCCTTCATCTTTGGTCTTCGCATTCCCTAGCAAAATGCCCCAACTTGTGACAATTGAAACACTCTACTTTCTTTTGTCAAACCTGTGCGTTTCACCACCATTGATGTGAATTGGCTTGCCGCCTTCTTGTAGAATTTCCTAGCCCTCATGCTAAGAAGAGCTATTTGCCATTTTATATCCATCTCCTCCAAGTCATCTTCATCAATTTGCTCTATGTCTTCATGAGTTAATATAGAGCCATTAACTTGAGTGGAGATAAAAGCATAAAAGGTAGGATCTCCAATACCGAAGAATCTTCTTCTTTGAACTGCGGTGGTAACACTAACATTACCGTGGAAACTGAGAACCAAACGAGTGGCAATATCATCATCACAATCATCTTCATAATCATCACTCGTCAATGAGGTTGACATCAAAGCCAAGTCGCTTGAGCTTGTACTAAGTTTCCAACCTTCTTCAATCTTTGTTCAATGAGTTTGAAGTTGTTGTAAAGATCATTGAGCTTCATAGTTTCAATATCTTGGTTTATTTTCCCGCACTATAACATTAGTATGAAACTACAAGGCAAACTTCTTAGAAACTTCAAATTGAGGTCTTCCTTTTCTACCTCAATGCCAAACACGATCGGTTGTGTAACAATCTTCCGGAGTTTGGTGAAGATGTTATCAAGTGAGTCATTGCTTGAAGCGGAAAGTTTTCATAACTTTGCTTCAACAATGTCTTTTGTGTCTTCTTTGTAGCATCATTACCACCAAACACCGAGCAAATCTCTTCAAAAGTTCTTTTGTTGTCTTGAACTTCTTGAATGCAATGATTTGGTCTCTAGGAAGAGTCATTAGCAACAAACTTCTAGCCTTTAGATCATTCTTCTTCGCTTTTTCAAGATTAGTCTCGTGCACATAAACTGTCACAACATCTGTGTCACCAACCTTCCGAGTCTTCGTCACGTGCTTGAAAGAATCACCGCTTAAGATGATCTCCCATAGAGCATAGTCTTGAATGAGAAAGTATTGCTCAATCATTATCCTCCACATCTCAAACTCATTAAGTTTGAGCTTAGGAAGTCTTGGAGTAGAAGAGTTGGATGGTTGTTTTCCATCTCCATTGAATTGAGTGAGTAGATTAAGCTTATTCCTTGGATCTTCTAAATCAAAATATCGAACCTTCGCTCGATACCACTTGATGGATCTAAACACACACCTTGTGTTAGTGATATTTTGAGTTATATTAATAAGCACGCGGAATATACTTAGTAATACTTAGAAGATGATTATATGATGTAATGTAAGTAAGAACAATAAACACAAAGCTCCAATATTATTAAGAAATAATACGAGTGATCTTGCTTATCACTAGGGTTACACCTTGAAGCTAATATGAATAATACGTATGTAATTCATACTCTAAACAATGACCTAGGATCTCCTTTTATAGCACAAGGAGTCCTTTACAAGATAAGTATAAACCTAACAATATAGAATATACACAAGATCTTTTCTATACTTATCAATACACGGATACTTAACAATTATCCTAATAAAGAAGTGGTAATATTTGTATTGGCGGTGGTAATGAGTTTCCACCGCTAGTGTAATCTTTAGCGATGTTAACCACAAGACTATCGATGGTAAATGTTAGTATTATTCCCAACATAAGCAGGGAGAAGCAAGTTCGTCAAATGATTCAACGACCTTTTACACCAATGTAGGAATTACCACCAAAGCTTCTCAAGTCATACCCACGGTAATGGTAATTACAAGCTCATTCACGATCCGACATATAAGCCTCCAGACTCAAACACACTCATGGAAAACTTCATCAATCAACTGTCTCTCATGGTTAGTCAAAATATGAACTCCACTCCACACACCAACAATAACCTCGAACGACATCCAATCCACGCAATTAAACTACATCGAGATGGTAAGGTAGTGGTGCGAGAATGTGCAAGGAAGGCGGTATGAACAAGGGATGCTTGGGCGAGGTTATGGTATCTTGGAGCGGTGGAGGTTATGTGGCTAATCGAATCGTGTAAGTAATACAAATCAAGGACAAGTAAAGCCAATCAAGTGCTACAACCTGGTGGTGATGGACACATTGCAAGAACGCACATCTCAAAACACCCTCAAAATGCAGTACTTGAGGACAAGATGTCTTTGCTGGTACAAGCTCGGGACAATGGAGCGGTTACGGATGAAGGAGATTTGTTGTTTCTTGCGGATGGAAATGCCAAAACCTATGATCTTTGGTGTGGATGAGCGGCCAATTCAGAAATAGGTCACAATCATCAAAATGCCTTTCAAGTTCTTGACTATGATGCATTTGACTCGATGTCGATGATGAACCTCTTGCCTGAGACAATCTTCATGGCTAGCCTTTCACCAATGGTCTCTCAAAGGTTTCACCACCACAGCGTCGGTCCTTCCAAAGAATCAATCATCTACGAGCTATTAAAACTATCGATGAAGTTGATGAGCAAGAGATGCATGATAAAGTACAATCACATGTAACCAATGAATCAGATATGGATAATGTGGGTAATAGTAATATTGTCCCATATGATCAATATGTGATACAAAGTGAAAGTGAGATTGTACCAAGTGATGCATCTTCTGCGGTCAATGATGACTATGTTTTGATGAATTCACTCCATGTGCCTGATGATTACATTATCTCCGAATCAATACCTATAAAGAACAAGTTGCTATTTATAAACAACGTGCTAAGTTTGAGTTAACTACCCGTGAGTAGGAAATGGATGATCAAATGCCTACAATTATTAGAAAAAGTAATTTTAGAGAAGAAGTGTTAAAACAAGAGTTAAACTCCTTACAAGAAAAGCTTTCTAAAATTGTTAAGCAAAAACAAGAACTCCAAGATAATGTTAAAGTTCTTAAACAAGAATTTAATGCTAAGGAATCAAAACTTTTGAATGAATTTTCCAATCTAAAAACTTTGAAAAACAAGCTTGAAAATAAGTTGTACATACAACGGAATACCATTCAGACTGCTCACATGATCACTAAGTATAGAGTTTTCAGCGATAAGCATAGCATTTCCCTCGTAAAGGAACCCAATCCTGAATATGGTAAAGTGGCTAGAGAAGCTCAGGAGGTAATATATGATGGTAATGAAATCCTTAAGCCTAGGTAAAAACCTAGTTCTTACTGAGTGCCTTGAGGAAGATAAGCGATTAGATGAAGTCACTAGGGAGAAAATGAATAAGAAGCTAAAAGATCACGAGTGTAAAAAGCAAAACATAACGTTCAAACCCCATGATTACACTAAAGAAAATTGGATTTCCACAGAGCAGTTTAAGTCTCAATCTCTATTAACCCCGAACAAGTTTTTGGAAAAAGGACATAGATATGCAAAAGCTAATGCACTGTTAAAACAAACACTCCCTTAGAAAAATGCCTCCGGCAACTATGTATCCTCCGAATACACCAATGCATTTAGTTCCTAGATCTATTCCACTAAGGCGAGACCTTAATCGGCCGTATGTTGTTTATCAACTATTTGTTGATTTTGAGAAGACATGTGAAAAGGATCACACCTAGTGGGATAGCGAAGGGAGAGGGTTTGAGCAAACTAAAGAATGTTATTTAGCGAGGTCATGCCTTTCTTTAAACAATTAAAGGTCAATTTGAGAGACTCTCAAATTGACCTTTAATGCAATGTTTAAAATGAATGAGGATGACCTCGATAAATAAATGATTCTTTGAGTTTGCTCAAGACCCTCTCCCTTCTCTTTCATCCCAAAGAGGTGTGATCACTCTAAATGACATGACTTCTCAAAATCATCTTTCTAAGCTAGAAGTTGAACATTTTGATTTGTAACTAAAATATTAACATCTCAAAGAAAATGTGAAAACCTCAAACATCAAGACATCCTCAAATGTTCGAGTTTGATGCGCTTTTGAAATAAACAAACGTGACGAGCAGTTCAAGCTCACCAGTAACACGATCGAGAAAGTTGAAAGCCCAAATTTCACAATTAAAGGGTGAAAAAAACAATGTGATTGGCTCCCAAATGCCTCCTCCTTTAGATTCTCGGTGTTCTCAAACTTTTCATCTTCAAAACTTGGTTAATGTTTTACAAAAGGAAAATGAGAGTTTTCTAGAAGAAAATGAAAAGTTAAACGACACTTTAAAGAGTTATATGATTCAATGAAAGTCACTTGTGACAAGAACAACGAAAAATAACGTCTTTACAAAAGGAAATTGAGAATCGAGAGTCGGGTAAAAGGAAAATGCCACTTGTCTTTAATAAGAATGTTGCATCAAAGTCATCTGCAGACTCTAAATATCTCGTGACTATTAAATACATTCCTCCTCATCTTAGAAATAATGAACTTGTGTTTCATAACTATTTCGCTCACCTTAAGGATAATCTAGAATGTCTCCGTGAGATTGTAGAAGAGGATTTCATAAATAAGCCACTCGATAGTGAAATTAGGTTTGCTTGCATTCGGCCAAACGATCTCGGGAGCTATTAGAATGTTTAAGAGCAACATGTCCTAAATCCTTATGTGAGAAAGATAAAGTTGTGATGCCTTGTTCTATGCCTAGTGCTAAGTATGCAACCCATTCTATGCCGGTGTTAAGAAAGTGAACTCTAAAGTGCCTTCAAGTAGTTCGGATCCATGCACTTCTAGTTCGGGAATGCAAAGGTAGCCCAACCAACTAATGTTCCCATAATTCCTCTACAGAGTAATCGGTGACAAAAAGCAAGCAAGTCAAAGCCTCCAAGCAATACAAAGCAAGATAGGACCTCGCAAGCTAAAATGTGCAATGGAAGAGAGTGAAGACCACCCTAGGAACATTAAGTTTGAGTTAAATAAAGCGAATCGTGTTGATTCTAGTATTAGCTATAAGCGTCTTGTAATTAATTCGAATTACGCTACTTTTGACAAAACATGTAATGATGATTGCTTGGTTTCGTCACTAATCATGTATGTGGTGTGAATGATTTGATTAATCTTTGTTAAATACCCGTTAAAGCTGTTAATGCCAAAATCAAGCTAAGAAGGCTAAGCGAAGGCGGAAGAAGATTAGAAAACATTGAAACCCACAGAAGAAAATTTAGTAATGTAGGTTATTAGTGGATACCCTCCGGACACAAATTTAGTCTTAATGTATTGTGCCATAAATTATCGGATCAATGCCCATTAGGAAATGGATGCCTCTTGGTAGAACTATTCCTTTAAAGTGAACATACTTTGAATAGGTCTAATGAATACACTAGCACCGCATCAATCACGATGATTCTATTGTTTCTACTTCCAATGTGGGTGTTCCAATCATTGTGACTAACCAAATGGAACCCATTCTGCATGGGATCCCAATTATCCAGATTATCCATTCTTATGCGTGTTCAACTGCGGATCGTTCAAATTGTTCTATGGTACACGGACTTAGGTTCATTCCAAGCATATGATGGAGACCGGTCGTGACTCATGAACTTCGTGAGTAAATTCATCAGGACTGTTAGATTCGGGAACGATCATTTTGGTGCAATTATGGGTTATGGAGCCTATGTTGTTGGTGATAGTGTAATCTCCAGGGTATATTACGTTGAAGGTCTTGGTTATAACTTATTTTCTATCGGTCAATTTTGTGATTCTGATCTAGAAGTGGCCTTCAGAAAACATACTTGTTTCGTTAGAGAACTTGATGGTGCAGAACTTTTAAGAGGAACACGTGGTTCAAACCTATACACCATCTCTATCGAAGATATGATGAATTCTTCTCCAATTTGCTTGTTGTCAAAGGCTTGAAAACAAAGTCATTGTTATGGCATCGTCGTCTCAATCACTTGAACTTGGCACCATAAATGATCTTTCGAAAGGACTTAGTAAGAGGCTTACCTAGACTAAAGTATGAAAAGGATCATCTTTGTTCGACATGCCAATTGGGAAAAAGCAAAAGTATGCCCACAAACCCAAACCTACAAACTCGCTTATGGAAGTTCTTCATACCATTCACATGGATTTATGTGGACCCATGAGTCTGAGACTATTAACGGGAAGAAATATGTGTTAGTTGCGGTTGATGATTACTCTCGATTTACTTGGGTTAAGTTCTTAAGGACAAAGGATGAAACTCGAGATATCATCATTAAACTTATCAAGCAAATTGCGAGTTCGACTTAACAAAAGCGCGAATCATCCGAATGCAGACAATGGGCCGAGTTTTCAATAAAGAACTTAGTGAGTTTTATGAAAGTGTTGGAATCACCATCAAAGAAGTGTTCCACGAACTCCTCAACAGGATGGTGTAGTTGAAAGGCAATCGAACTCTTATGGAAGCCGCAAGAACAATGTTGATTTACTCAAAGGTTCCAATGTTTCTCTGAAATTTGAAGCCATTGCCACCGCATGCTACACTCAAAATCGATCCTAATTCACATCTCATGGAAAAACTCCATATGAACTTGTCCACAATCGAAAACCCGATCTATCATTCCTTCGTGTGTTTGGTGCATTGTGTTATCCAACTAATGAGGGTCAAGATTTAGGTAAATGACTAAAGCATACATTGGAGTATTTGTAGGATATGCAAAAGTAAAGGATACCGAATCTACAACAAAAGAACCCGAAATATCATGGAAACAATTCACGTTACGTTCGATGAGTGACCGGTCAAATGGCTCTAGAACAATCCATTCGGACCCGCATCACAACCTTCATCAAGTAGTCCCATCGGTTCTACTCTTGTACAAAATCCTCACCAAAGCAACACCATATGTACCACCTTGGAAGATGACTTGAAGAAATTGTTTGATCCAATGTTTGATAAACACTATGAGCCAATTGCTAATGATCATCATATCCATCAACAGGTGCTCCTATCCCATCAATGTAGATAACCCTTGGTTTCTATGTCATTGAGTCAAGAAGCGCTGATCTTTGATCACTTTGTATCATCATCAATTCCTCAATCATCAAGTATACATCATGGAATTGTTTACGGCACCTATGATAGAGATAACCCTTTGATACTCCCAAGATGCTCCCTTTGAGAACATATTTGCTCTGAACCATCATCGAACCATCTTCATCGGGGAAAATGACTCGCTACTTGAGTTCTTCAACAACAACCACATGAACACCTTAGAAAATGGACACATGATCATCCATTGGACATCATCATTGAAAATCCTCTCGTCCGGTATCCACCCGTAAACAACTTGCAGCGATGCCTTATGGTGCTTCTTCAACTCCGTACTATCCAAGGTCGAACCAAAAGGCGTTAAAGCGCCATTAATGAAGGCACCGGTTCAATGCCATGCAAGAAGAAATTGATGTGTTTCATCGACTAGACGTATGGAATTAGTACACTCTCCGACGTACTATGATCATTGCTCTAAAGTGGATTTTCAAAGTAAAACTTGATGAGCATGGTGATGTGTTAAAGAACAAGGCTCGACTAGTTGCAAAAGGATATCGTCAAGAGGAGGTATTGACTTTGAAGAATCATTTGCTCCGGTTGCGTATCGAGGCAATCAAAATCTTCTGGCTAATCTTTAAGTAAGAACATGGTAGTCTATCAGATGGATGTAAAGACTGCTTTTCTTAACGGAGATATTAAAGAAGTTGTTAGGTCACTAGTTTTACAAACACAAGCTTATAAGAAAGAGATAAGGCGATTGAACAAGATCTAACACACACAAACAATAATAATACGGTTAGGCGTAAGGAGTATGTGAAAGAAAGAAAACTTGAACAACCAACCTTCAAATGAAGGTTTACAAGAGTATTTATAGGAGGGAAGCTAGGGCAACACTCCTAGTTCCCATCCTTTCTTTAATGGGCTTGGGCCTAAGCTCATGGGCCTTCTTCATAAGCTTAAGGCTAATAACAAACATAAAGGCCATAATAAAGCTAACTATTACATATTAATTACACACACTTGATTATGGTTTAGGAGTGATTCCAACAATCTCCCCTCAGTGTTGGTGATGAGCGGTGAAGCGTTGATGTAATAGTAGCTCGGCGTCTTCGACATTCTTCTTTCTTGTGAGAAGAATTGCCTTGATTCGAACAATTTCCCGGTGTAGAAATTGTCTTCTTTGAGCGGTTATGCTTTGGCGTCATCTTTAACTTTGTTCGTGATCATTGTTCTTTGTGGTGAAAGTGATAGTATGTTTTATGCGCATCAAGTGCGCCTCAGTGCCTTGTTTGCTCCGGTGTCTCCACGTCATTCTTGACATGCTCACATGCTCTTTGGCGTTGGAATTCAATCTTGATGAAGTTCTTTAAGTCTTTAACTTTGTAGATTCTTTGGTTTGACGAAGAATCATTACATTGTTGTGTTGCTACGAATAGAACTTCCATTAGTGATGATGTTGGCGTGAGCATGAGAAGAATCGGCGATCATCCCGCTCGGAGCTTCCATAAGAAGAAAACATTTCAAGCGGTTAGTAATAAGCGGGTTGTGGCACTTACAAGTTTGAACTTGAGTGTTAACGACATAGTGTGAAAACACAACTCTAATTCTTACAAAAGTTGTTCTGAACTGGAGTCCCACAAGTGAGATAACGCGATGTGCGAAGTACATCTACGATTCGGATAGTCGTTGAGGTACAATCAAGCATCACCTCACGATCAGACCGTTTGAGACACACTCCGCGTAATCCACGGGGAGTTACCGAAGTGACTTCTTTGTCGGTCATTTGATGTTGACCACGGCGGAGTTTCCATTCAATCACCGAGGATCACGAGATGTGAACCTCTCATAAATGTTCTCGACAGTTGCTAAGATCATGAAGGACTCGATATGAATCGCGATAATCTTATTTGTTGATCATCAGTGATTTATGTCAAGTGTACCTAAGAGATCTTTTGATGAATCTCGTGGCTCTAGACTCAATAGTGCGTTTTGGTTTTTACGTGCGGAGACTAGGAGAGGTCTCCTTCTTCAATACCAACGATCTCTAAGAAAGCCAATAGTTAACGTAGGGTTCCTGTGAGAATGAAACAAGCTTACATTGAGAGAAACTTGAGTGGCTAAGAAGGTTTAGTGCATGCGTCCTTTGGGTCCATGACGACTTTTAATCTTCAATACCGGTGTCACTAAGTGACAACCAAGAGCATATGAATTGAACCCGGTGTATGCCCCTAAGTTGAATAATGGGAGGCTATTTCTTTTCACCCTTTTCTTAGCATTTCTTTTGATTCTTCAACTCCTTCTTTCTCCGATTCTCATTTTCTCCTTTTATAATCGTACCTAAGGACTTCTAAGTACTAACTATTTGTGATGTCCTTGGGTAGATCCTCCGACTCTGGCGGATCATAGGACAGTTATACCTAATCTTAGTCACCTTATAACTCCATGACTAACCTATGTTGCCATTAAAACCCTTTGTTGTTAAGAATCTCTCAAAGGGTTTATTAATGAAAATCATGTTTGAACCCTTTGTGAGAGATAGGATTTTATAAATACTCCCCTCCACATGTGCTTAAGAGTTTTAATGGTTTAAATGCACAGTGAGGAAAGAGCGCACATTTTGAATTGATCCACTGGAGATAGACAATCCCATGAGACACGGTTATGTTGCATAGTTAAAGAGTTACATTGTCAACTTTTAGGTGACAACTAGCTCTAATAACTACCTTGAAGGTGTAGACAAACCTCGAAGGTTGTCATACCCGTCGAGTTCATGTCTACCAAGAGTGTCTCGAATGGTACATTCTAGTTGGACAAGTCCTTTGCGAGACACGTTTACATTACTAGCGAACTAGCTTGAAATTATTACCGTCCGGACAAGTCTTTTCGAGTAACTAACAGTTTAGTACCGTCAATTCGTTGGTTAAGTCTCAAGTACATTCATTTGCATGTTGCACAACATATTTCTTATCACACAATTTTATCCCCTCAAAATGGCATATAAAATGTTATTTTTGAAATGTTGACAATAAATATGACCATTTCGAGTGTTGGGGAAGATGACCACTATGAACAATTTGTGAACAAAGTTTTAACATAAATACTCCCCTCGACAAGTGATATAACCGTTGAGGTTTTGAAAATCATATGGGAAGTACTTGTCCTTTTGAGCAAAACCTTGAAAAGTGAAAGGT
Organism: Chrysanthemum lavandulifolium; assembly: GCA_022545495.1. Taxonomy (NCBI): domain Eukaryota; kingdom Viridiplantae; phylum Streptophyta; class Magnoliopsida; order Asterales; family Asteraceae; genus Chrysanthemum; species Chrysanthemum lavandulifolium. The sequence goes on from CM040242.1 coordinate 143,198,968, forward strand.
TTGATAGGTTTTACTCAAAAGTAAGAAGCTTTCACTCCTTTTATAAGGATTGTGGCAATGAAGCATACCACGGGGTCCTTTCTTGACAATTACGGGTTGTACCTTTGTTATGTGTGCACAAGCCATTGACATATAAAATCACATATCCAAATTTATAATGAAAGAACCAAATCAAGGGGTACCGGGAAGTCTAGTGATGTCGCCAGAGAGTGCGAGCAGGCGTTGATAGCGGTGATGTTGATCTGGGTCGACCACCAACAAAGCTTTCCAGCGTTACAATCGGTCCTTCGAAACAACCTTTCATCAATCATTCGATGATCCTCCTCACATCCCCGCGATCACGAGAATTCCATCGCTTAGGAGACCCAATCTTTTGACGAATGTCCTTGACCTATATGCCAATCCGTCCCTAACCATCTTCAAGGTGTGATCTCCAACTTGTGAAGTTCACTACACGCCATTAAGCAATTTCTTTGTAGTTCACTACGTAAACAGCCGAAAGGTTTCTTTGATGAGTGTGTATCGTGAGCGGTTGATGTCGGGAAGATCTAGGCGAGGTGGTGTGAAGTTGACAGGTGCGATAAGATTCAACGGCCGATTGGAGATCTTCTACACGTTCTTGATGACTATCGTCGATGAAGATGAGCAATGACTTGATGAATTCACGTTGGACTTGAGTTGAGAATTGCCTCATGCGACCTTGTACTTTAGCAAGATACATGTCTTCAATGTGGTTGATGGACAAATTCTCAAAGTCGACTTCGAGAGAAAGCATAGTCCCTTTCATCTTGTCGTTTGACCACGATATTCTTAAGGAAGGTGTAGTCCCACTTAGATGATAGAACAACATGTTTGATGGCAGCGATATCCTTAATCTTGAACACCGCATGTTGAGACTTGAACTGGCGACTTGGTAGTAGATTAGTCGGCGTTCGGCCAATGATGAATCCGTACATTGCATCTCGGTCGTATGCTTCCACTTTGTCGAGAGAACAAGTGTTTGGCATGTTCCTCAATGGCTATGCGATTCGAGTATATAGTTCTTTGGAAATGGAAGTGTCAACGATGTAGCGTATTTCCTTGAACCATCGCCACCATGTGAAGAAAATCCGGTCTTTGTTGAAGAAATATCTGAATGGGATCCTTGGTTCATCTGGTTGGCCAATTGTTGGTAGAGGTTTTGACCGATCGGTGTAGTATGGAGGGTTGTCCGTTTGGTGAAGTCGATGTTTGCTTGGGTTGAGCCAATCCATGTTGTTAGACATAGATCGAGCAATGTTCTCAAGATGATATTCGACCTCGATGGCACTTTCGAGCTATCTTTCCACGGTTGAAAAGCTTCATTCTTGATTCGCCTCAACTCGGTTTTGTCATCTTCTTCACGGAACTTTTCTTGCAAAAGTTTTGCATGCTCAATGTATTACCGTCTACAAATTCGACCTTCTTGGGGTAGGGAGTGTTGTTAAGAAGAGTAGAGAACCATTCAAAGTCTTGGTTTTATCGTCATCTAGCCAAGATATGGCGTCGATCGAGGCGTCTTCTTCTTCTTCTTTTGAAGGCCTAGATGATGATTACGGTTTACGAACTTGTTTGGGAGAGGTGGGTTGTTGTAGGGGCTCAAGTACCTCTTCATCGCCACCACCCGTATACTCAAATTGATCACGGTTTTTACGAGTCGGGGTGGTAACTCGGAATCGCCCACGAGGTTTATCGTAGAAGAGCGAGGAGGGACTTTTGTTGAGTAGGAGTCCGTTGGAGAGGAGGTAACATAGAAGATGATTCACGAGACTTCTTTTGACGTTTAGCTTTATCATGCTTATCCTAATCCTTGTCTTCATCGTCTCTAGGACGTTTAGACTTTCTCGCTTGAATCTACATGCTTCTTTGAGTTGGTAGTCCGGCAATGCTTGAAACGACTTTCCTTCCTCAAAAGTAAATGTCCCGGATCGTGTAGACATTTGTGTGACAAGCTTGGCCACCAATTCATTATCGAGAAAACTACGAGGATCGGATGGATTGATTGTGACGGTTAAAGGTGTGGATCTTATAGTTTGCTTGGCTATCTGCATAAGATTCGGATTTAGTTGTCAGTAAACATCTCCTTTGTGACTTTAGGAGCGATATCCTGAAGGTACTTGTTAGTGTAACCTTCGACCATTTCGTTCGAGTTCCTCTTGGCGATGACTTTTCATGAACTTCGAACAAATTCCCTTTCTTTACGCATCTTGTCTTTCTCATCATTTAAATCTTGTATTTGGTCAAGAAACCAATTCGGTTTTACGTGAAACATGTCCTTCTTTCCGACTTGTTGGGCGACTTTCACAATTCTTTCATGAGTCGAGAAATCCAAGATCGAGGTGGTTTCTTCAGATTTGGATGATGATTTGGTTGATCTCTTTGATAGTGGTGGTGATGAATGAGAAGAAGAATCAGATGAGGATGAGACATGAGGAGACTCGGGGTCCTTGGGAGATCTGATATCCTCCTTGGAGCGAGTTGGACTTTTGAGAAGATAATCATCATAATTCTCTTAGTCATCTTGTCCAGAGTTAGCCTTTTCTTCCTTGAGCCTTAGCTTCTTCATCGCTTTCTCTTTCTCGGTCTTAGCCTTTTACGGTTCCTCGATGTTATAATCGATGAGACTCCTCCACAGCGTTTGTTGTTGCACAAGAGTGGTGGCACGGATCCCTGTCGGGTCGATTAACCGCATCGGGATACGGTGAGGTGCAAGCGACACCACATGATCCTCGGGGCCACCCATTTGGTCTTTTACAAATTCTTGACTTTTGAATGTGTCTAAATAATTTAAACTTCTTCTGTAGGATTGATCTAGTAGCTCTTCTTCTTCTTGAGCTTTCATCATAGGGCACAAGTCACGAGTCTTCCTTTTCCTTTATCGACTTGAGGACTTGGAGGTTTTGTCTTGAAGGATTGTCATCCTTTGCGGTTTGAGTAGGTAATCTCTTCATACGTATCGGTACCTTGAGCTTTCATCCAAAAGCTTTCTTTGCGATTCGGGCTTGGGAATTGGGATGGGAGTAGCTTCCTTAGATGGAGCGATCCTCTTTGAAGGAGGGTTCCTCTTGGGGAACTTCCTTTGACTCTCTATGCTTAATGCACTTCCAACACTGCCTCTTACGGTTCTCCAGTAGGTGTCCCGAAGCCTTTTCATCAAGATGGCCAACTTTTCCTTCTTTTACGGCTACCCGATACCTTTTATACGTTTCGACTTTTGATTTCCTTTGTAAGAAGGTGATCGGGCAACACGAGAACCCTGTTTCTTCGTAGGCGATTCTTTGATTACGACGGATAGTATGGGCTCGATCAAGATGTCATGATTATCGGGTCATTGAGTCTCATGGGATATCGGGATGAAGTCCAAGAGCTCTCGGATCAACAGTTTGGTGTATCGACATAGGAATTTTGGAGCCAAGCTTCTTATGAGACGACATCATATCTTCCCATAGCGATGCTTCAATTATAATGTCCTTCTTGTTGATCAACGACCATAAAATTTGCGGTTCCATGAGCTTGGGATGCTCATAGCCACCGTCACGACCGAGGCGATTTGGTCTTGATCATATAGAGTGTCCTCCATGGTTGAGGAATATTCTTGACTCCACGTGAGAGTGCTTAGAAATGATTCCTTTAGCTTCATCATAACCAATATCTATCAAGAATTGCGGATGCTCTTGATGGGGGTAGCAAAGAAGTCGGTTGGGCGATGTGCGGAATGATGAGAACGACTCGTAAGTCATCGGGAGTGATAGTGACTTGTTTGTGATTAAGAGTCGCATTCACGACATTTTGACGATGATCCTCGCATAGAATCCCAGGTTGTTGAATGTAGACCTGCGGGCTGTGGCGAGTGTGAGAGCATGTTACGGTAGGGATGATTCACGAGAATATCCACTACAATGAGACAAGAAGATTCGAGCATGTGAGTGTGTCAAAGTCAACCCTAAGGTTGTTCTTTCCAAGCTTTCTCGGATAACCCTCCGGAAAGATGTCGACAATTGTAAGAACTTCGATGCATCCACATTCATTTGTTCGACCATGTCGTGATGCGAAATAACATTAGCCAAAAGAACCAACATATCGAAAGACATAATGTTAGTCAACGAAGGTTTTATTGCATAGTTATTGAATATCTGATGATAATGATTATTCTGAGTCCTAAGTCACTTGTTTGTCCAATAGTCTAATGGCGTCGTGAAATGTTTCGTGAGTTAGTTAACTTTAAGTTTTAAAGTTTATGTTATCACTTATTGTTCACAACATATCAAGCGATTAAGTTATTAGTGGCGTTATTGGATTAGTGACGTTATGATTAGTTTATTTACAAGTTTGTACACGTAACAATTCATTATGAAGGTCAATCCGAGGTTAAGCGTGGTTTTGGCAAAGTTAGCGTGCTTGATAATGACATATGCGTGAGCGAAAGCTACGCATAGGATCCTAACTTACGCGTAAGAAATGTTACAGCGTGGGAAAAGGGACCTTATGCGTGGAGCTTACGGCGTGGGCGTATTAGGACCTTACGCGTAAGGCTTACTCGTGAGAGTAGACCTTATGCGTGAGGTCCTTGTTCGCATATCCTTCACGGGATACGCGTGGTCCATTGTAGAACCTTACGCGTAATGGTTGTCGTGGATTTATTCTTCGCATAACTTGACTACGGCGTAGGGTAATCCTTATCGTGGGAGTTGCAAATGATTTTGATTACGAATATTAAGCGTAGCAAAGCACGAAATAAGTTCATCAAATCATCAAACTTAATACAAAACATCATTTTATCAACACGTTATGGCATGAACATTCATAACACGCTTATCGTGAAAGTCATACGCGTGGGTCAAAACCCCAAGGGTTAAGATTTACGCGTATGAAATTTAACCATGGGATTTGCACCAAACAAATTACGGTAGGTCTAGAGTGTTGTTAGAGTCTTTAGGCCAAGTATTAACATCTAATTAGCTATGAATCGAAATCACCCAAAAGTATGAACATTAAACCCTAACTTCAATTGTCAAACAATTAGTGTTTACGGGTGGTTAACAACCATGGAAATCATCAATTCAACCTCATATGACCATAACCCAACAATCTTTTAGACCAAAACACTTCACATTTTGAAAAACCCAAATCGACTCATAAACCTAATTTTCAAAAATCATTATTACGTGTTTACGGGTGGGTTTTGATGGTTAAAATGGAATCCTTGATGTATAAGAAGCGTTTGACACTATCCATATAACCAAAACACACACACAATGATTATGTGTTCATACGCTTATCGTAGAACACATAATCACATCTTCACACCTTTTAGCCGTTGGTTGCATGAGATTAAAAACCTTAGCTTAAAAACATGTTAAGATCATTAAAACACTTACAAAATGATGATCAAAACAACGGTTTCTTGGTTCAATCTTAGGCGTAGGATGAATATGGTTGTGTGTATTAAATGTGAAGTAAAAAGTAGGTGGGAGGTGTTTTATTAAAAGTAACTTTAACATTTTGTGAGTTTAGTCCCTCCACTTTTCCTTTTTCAAACAAAGCCATTTAACTTCCATTTTGGTTACCAAACAAAGTTTTAGGAAAGAAACTTGGCGACACTCCCCTCGACTTAAGAAATAATGAAAGGTTATAAATTTAGTCCGAGGGTGTCATTTAACAAGAAAATTCACCACCATTGTTAAATGAAACAACCGAGATATGGTAACATGCAAATACGGATGTTTTGAAGCAGTTAAGTGAAAATTTTCCCCTCAACATTTGATCGTAAAAATCTTGAATTTTGAAGGATTATAGTGTTGAAGGAAGAAATGTACTTGCCATGTTGAAAGATTTTAGATTAGAAGAATATTTTGTTGTTTTATAAGATTTTATATTTTGTATTTTGTTTTGAAAAAATATTTACAAAAGATGTTTTGGTGTTTGACGGGTTTTTAAGGCATGTTTAAGAGGTCATCCAATTCCTCTTGAGTCAAACACCTCATACCAATCCGTGGATCGACTCATTAAACCTAGCGGGAGGCAAGGCTTTGGTGAGAAGATGCGCGATTGGTGTCTGTACCATAAAGTATAATTCAACGGTCCCTGTTCCACGTGGTCCTTGATGAAATGATAGCGAAGATCGATGTGCTTTGATTTGAATCTTGAATCGAGTTGCGAGATCGCAATGGCACTCCGATTGTCGCGATACATCGGGATTACATCAAATCGTAACCATAGTCTTTGAGTTGTGTTCTCATCCAAATGACTTGAGCACAACACGTGGACATGGCTACATATTCTCGCTTGGTTGATGATGGCGATGTACAATCCTGCTTCTTTGATTGCCAAGACACCGGTTTATCAGAAATTGTAGAGCTCTGAAGTACTTTTCTTTGAGTCTAAGCATCCTGCGTGATCGGCGTCTGGCGATTAGTTCAAAACCGAATCCTTGGATACGGATCCCCAGTTAATGGTTCCCTTGATGTATCGGAGGACTCTTTTAGCCTCGAGAGGTGGGTTTCGATTGGTCGCGGCCGATAGCGGAGCATAGATAAGCGGCAAAGACAATATCGAGTCGCTTAGTTTGTTAGATACATGAGAGACCCAATAATATTTTGGTATTTGGTAGGGTCAACTAATTTCCCATGTAAATCGTCTAGCTTCTTGGTATGAGTCATTGGTGTGGCATAAGTATCACAGTTTTCATTCCAAATTTGTTTAACGGTTCAAGGGCATATTTGGGTGACTCGATAAAATACCGGGGTGATTGATGAACTTGCGGTCCTAGAAAAAGCGTGAGTTCACCCATCATGGACATTTCAAAATTTTCTTCATTAGTTTTGCAAAAGCGGTTGAAAACTTGTTATGTGTAGACCCAAAATGATGTCATCCGTAAATTTGAACAATTAAGATATGTGCCCGTGATATTGTATAAAAGAGTTGGGTCAACCGAGCCTTTGGTGAAATTATTAGCAATGAGGAAAGATGATAGCTTATCGTACCATGCCCGAGGGCTTGTTTGAGACCATAAAGAGCTTTGTTCAATTTGTAGACATGGTTCGGGCACTGGGATCAACGAATCCTTGGGTTGGTGACATAAACCGTTTCTTCGGTTGTCCGTTGAGAAACACGGTTTGAAATCCATTTGAAAGACCGTCGTATTCATATGAGCAGCGAATGCGAGAAATATCGAAACGACCTCAAGGCGAGCAGCCGAGCAAAGATTCTTCAAAGTCTATTCCTCTTCACGGCGATAACCCTTAGCAACTAGGCGGGACTTATTTGGATGGCGTTCCCTTGACATCAATTTGTTTTCCAAATCCATTTTAGACCAATAGCGTAGACCCTGTTGGTCTTTCAACCGATTCGATACTTCAAGGCGTTTGAATTGGTTGAGTTCTTCTTGCATGGATTCAATCCGATTGTCTTTTGTCATTGCGTCTTTAATGTTTTAGGCTCAGTTAGCGAGCGGTGAGTGCATAAATGCAATGTTCACCATCGTGTGAAGACGTTGTCTCGTAACGATTGGTTGATTCGGGTTGCCAATAATATTAGCCGGAGGATGGTCTTTTGTCCATCGATGTGTAGAGGTTGATGTTGGTATACATTGTGCGATTACGAGGATTCAAATGGTTTGTTGAAGATTCCGCGACATCCGTGCGGCGATCTCATTAGCAAACGGGTTGAAGAACATTTGGATCAAAATCTGCGGTGGGGTACATCATTGAGAATATCATCATTTGGTTCATCATTGTTGGAGCGGTGTGTTCAAGCTGTTGTGTTGGAGTCAAGCGGTGTAGGTGCATCTTCAACGATGGTTGTTGTAGCAGTGTATCGGTATAGGAATTTGATCGGGTTGTGCGTGAAACAGTGGATACACACGGAGCACGTTCATCAATATAAATCAGCGACGGAGGAGCAAATAACCTTTCCATTTGTTGGCGAGTTAGTTGGGGCTTTGTTCGGTGATGATGGGGTTTGAGGAAGTTTAAGCGGTTGTGACCGGGTTCTAAGTGTTGTACTCGAAGCCATTTCCGTGAGTTCATCAAAATGAGCATGAATCATTTCCATCACATTTTTGTCTGACGATTCGGATCCGGTAACCTTTAGAATTCTCACAATATCCAATAAAGACTCAATGTCGGCTTTGGCTTTGAGCTTTCAAAATTATCACGATCATTATTCGGATAGCAAAGGGATCGAAATACATGAAAGTGTTTGAGATTCGGTTTATGGTTGTGGACAAGTTGAAAGGTGTTTTTGTGGCATTTGTGATCATAGTCCGGTTTGAGTGTAGCATGCGATGAATCGACACGCCCACAAGTGTCTGAAAGTTTAGCATTGATTAACATTGTTCTTGCGGCTTCCACTAACGTTCGGTTTCGTCTTTCAACAACTCCGTTTTGTTCGGTGTGTCGTGCAATAGATGTTTGATCTTTGAATTCCACTTTCTCATAGAATTCACGAAGGGTTTGGTTAACAAATTCGGTTCCTTTATGCATTCGAATTAGCTGGCGGTGTTGCGGAGCTAAACACATATTTTAAGTGAGAAAGGTGATGATCATTTGTGGAGCTTGGTCTTTGCTTGAAGAAAGTAGACCCAAGTCCATCGTGAGTAGTCATCAACAATTACTAAGATGTAGCGTTTGCCATTGATCGTTAGCGCGCATCGGGCCACACAAATCCATGTGAAGAAGATGAAGCACATCTTTGAGGCGTGTTCGACCTTTGAAGGAAAATGAGCACAGTGCTTTTCCGCTGTTCACGGTGAGCAAGGTGATCTTTTGAATACCGAAATCGTGGGAGACCTTCAACTAGTTTGTGTCGAGCAAGGTTGGTGATGGTTTGAAAGTTTAGATGTGAGAGGCAGCGGTGCCATAGCGAGGATTTTGTTGATGTTCTTGATAAGATCGTTTATAAGCTCGGCTAGGGATCAATAACAAAGATAATAAACATAGTACTGCAGGAATAATCAAAACAATACTTTGTTATTGAGCAGGGTTTTCAATCACTAATACTCTAATAATCTTAGACGTTTATAGGAACACGTCTACACACTAAACTAATAACCTGGCGTTTACAAGACCATACGCCTAGGACACACTAATCTAAAACTAATACCTAGGCGTTCTCCCCAACGTCTAGGCTAAACTACACACCTTTTAGTCGACTACATTATGGAAGACTTGAATAAAAACCTACACTATGTCCTCTTTATATACTAGAGGATAAGGACTAAATAATAAAACTTTCATTGCAAGCAAGCCCTTCCATCTTTTAGTAGGTTTCCTTCTTGTCATACTAAGTCCCTCTTGTTTCATTCTTTTGTCTTTATCAACTCAAACTTGTAATTCCCAACAATCTTCCCTAGTTGATAATGACAAAACCATTCTTGAACGAACTTCCCTAGGCAGTAGAGAATTGAGATCGGGGATCTCACCATGAATGAAACAAGTATGTCTTCCTTTGTCTTCCCTTAATTCATGCCACTCAAACATCTCTTCCCTTTTGTTATTATCCAAATAGGGAATGTATGTAAATAATGATCTTGACCACCACAAACCAATATCATACTTCAATCTAAGACTTCCAATGTTTAAAATCGCCCACCATTACGCATCATAAGAAAAATGGATCCAAAACAGTGAAAACTTCAACTAGCATTAGTAATAATGATCAACGATGGTAAAAATCAAACACTTCCCTTGAGTGATGCATGTAGATGGTTAAACTTTTAACAATAAGCTTCCCTAAAACTATATGTTAACCATCTTCTTGATTCTTCAAAATATGTAAGCTCCTTGTAATGATCACTTTGTGAAGAACACCAAATATAACAAACTTGATGAAGAAGTAAAATTTCCCAAACTTGTGTCTTAAATCTTTTACTACCCAGGAACTCCATACTTATCTGGACAAAATATAAGTAGACGCAATCCCTTGAAAAGAATCCTCAACTAGTATGAGACCTTTGAGCACTACAATGTAACTCCTTCAAGTGATAGCCAATGTGTGCATAGAGCATCATAAGAAAAATCACACATTGCTAGATTCAACAAGCTAAATGATAAGAACACAAACCAAGCAATTTCACTTCACCTTCAAATAAGTGATAAATAATCCTCTTAGTAATCAATTCTTCATAAATCTCCATAACGAGCCTTTTAAAATCCTTTTAAGAACATAAATTTCTTCCTGTGTGTGTGAATAATAACCTCTGTGTGTGTCATCCAAAAATCATGCTCGACTTCCCCTTAAATCAAAAATCTTCTCGTAATAAAGCATGAGCAGTATGTTGGGAAGGAGCAGTACTTTCATCCAATCAACAGTACTTTTGTCAAACACCAGTACGTTAAGCAGTACTTCCAAACTTGAGCAAACAGTACTTTCAATAAAATATGCAGTACCTTGAAGCAGTACTTTGCATTCAAGCAGTACTTTAAGTCAATGAGCATCAGTATTTAAAAAAAAAAAACTCCAACAGTACTTTGAATTTAATACGCAGCAGTACTTTCAAAAACTCGAGCAGCACTTTGAAGAAAACGCATCAGCAGCAGTATTCTTAATTCCAAACAGTACCTCGAGAATAAATAATACAAGAAGCAGTACTTTCGTTTTCTTCTGATATGTAGAACAGTAATAGCACTCAAATAATATAGCAAAGTAGCCCCACGTGATATCTTTCACAATTGTGTGACCAGCGTTGTCATATATCCAAAAAAATTCAACCCACGTGCGATTGAAGAATATTAAAAGCTGGTTTGATCCAGTGGGACCGTCGATCATAAAATACCAACAATGTACGAGCCAAATTCAATGTCAAAAGAGACTCACGTGAACCTGACATATACCAATTCCACTTGCTCTATAAGAAACAATACCACCGTCGATCTTGACCAATCAAATATGATTATCATTCATGTGGACCAATCACAAGACATGTCTACCGTAACTTCCATATTCCTCACCTCATCGAACCCCAACCCACTTATATCATGTGAAAATTTGGAGCGATTTAATAGGACAAGTAAGAGTAGAATTACCAACCACGGGGCCCACGACTTGGCGATAATGATCCGCGGCGGCAATAACGAGTGGCTAATACTTAATGTGGGTATGCGAATATATTTACGATATGATTTTATGCGAGGTAATTCAACGACAAACTTTAATAAATTCTAGCCGCTTCTCCTCGGCGGTAAAACCTTGCGAATCCCTATATCAAGAGCTCCCGCTCGATACCAATTGATAAGATGGTTTATAAGCTCATTAGGGATCAATAACAAAGATAATAAACATAGTACGCAGCGGAATAATCAAAACAATACTTTGTTATTGAACAAGGTTTTCAATCAACGATACTACAATAATCTTAGGCGTTTATGGAACACGTCTACAAACTAAACTAATAACCTAGGCGTTTACAAGACCATCGCCTAGGACACACTAATCTAAAACTAATACCTGAGGCGTTCTCCCTAACGTCTAGGCTAAACTCTACACCTTTAGTCGACTACATTATGGAAGACTTGAATAAAAACCTACACTATGTCCTCTTTATATACTAGAGGATAAGGACTAAATAATAAAACTTTCATTGCAAGCAAGCCCTTCCATCTTTTAGTAGGTTTCCTTCTTGTCATATTAAGTCCCTCTTGTTTCATTCTTTTTGTCTTTATCAACTCAAACTTGTAATTCCCAACAATTGCCTTTGAAAGTAAGCGGAGGAGATGAAGCAACCATGTCTTGCATAGAGATAGTGTAGAGACTAGAATTACGCAAGCCGGACATAAGGTCATTTCCTTGTAGATCACGAATGAAACAAGTTTTCTCACAGAAAGCAACCTCCAAATCTCCATCACAAACCGACCTCTCGAAAGCAGTTATGGCCGAGGCCTTCCACATAGTAAACCCTGCGATTTCGATGTTCCCATTGACATAATCTCCGTAGCCCATGATAGGCTGCAGTGATCGTTCGAACTGGCGGTGCCAATGAACTTTGCAATAAAGTTTGATAACGGTTTAAGGTTGCACATCATGTGCGGGGAACATCCGCTATCAACAATCAGAGAATGATCTCATCACACGCATTACACACGGCGACACGGATGGAATAGAAGTAGATGTGGAACACGAGATGTTAGAGGTTCGGCGGTATATGAGACATGCACACATTAATGACTTTAGGCATCCATGTAAATCCTAGTGTGTTATATATCCATTTCGCCATCTATAACTACTCTTTGCTTTTGTCTTAGTGAATGCACTAGGTGGTACTACATTCTTAGGAGGTAAAAGCGGAGCTACAATGGCAAAGAATGTTTGCTTAGAATCTAAAGAAGGCGGTGTACCAAGCACGAGACTTAGATTGATTAGTGGGCCTAGAGGTATTCGATTCTTAGGATTAAGTAATCGAGAGATGATAGCTTTAGCAACACATTTGTCATGACAATCGAATTCATACTTTTCGACAAATAACACAAGGTGCATCGGATGAATATCAAAAGTGCTTAAAGGTTTAGCATTAGTTACATCACTATTTCTATTACATTTGCGGACGCAACATCTATAGTGGAAGCAACATGAGTCTTATTCATAGTCCTAGGGTGTTCTTCTACTTTAGCATTCCTTATTGATCTTTTCTTAGGTCGCAACTTCCTATTCTTGATTGAGTGCTCTAGGCGTGAAGTGCGGACGTTGGGAAAAGACGCAACTATTCTGTTTCGATAGAAGGAAGCACGTTAGCAACTTGTGATTTGGCGAGGGATTCTAGGTGCGATTACTAAGTGTTACGGTGCTAATCTCTTAATGATGGTTGGTGGAAGTTGTTCATACTTTCCTAACATTTCTCTTAACTTAGAGATAGTGTGAACCAAATCTTGATTTTCGAGCGAATATTTCCGACAAAATTCATGACATCTCTAGTGTGAGCAAGATAGTGATCAAGTTCGTTTGATGCTTCATGTCGAGTCTTATTGAGTAAATCAAATATGACACCATATTCATCTTTAACTTTTACAAGTTCTTGTTCATATTTTGAGATTTGACTTTTCAAAGACACGTTTTGATCATCCAGTTGCTCAATTTTAGGATCAGAAGATTTTGCACTCAATTGAGCGATTTTCTTTTGAAAACTAAGTTGATGATTGTGAATATCTTTTTCACACCAAAGAAGACGACGTTTTGCATTGTAAAGTTCGTTAAGTAATTGTTTATTTTCGACTTTTAAAGACTCGATCTAAAGCACATTATCGGTGTTCTCATGATTTACCACGAGTCAACATTATCGGCAGAGATATAATCGGATGCATGTGGCAAAGAATAGAATAACACAACATTATGGATATCGACGAGATAACATCTTCCAAGAGTCGATCAACATCTTTTCTCAGCAGTTTCTTTTTATGTTTAGTATTAGAAATAGATGTTTGGTTTTCTCGAAAATGACCTTCATCACTCAAGTTCCTTATGAAAATCCTTTTCCCAAGCTAATGCACAACTTTTCAAATTTTTAACGTTAGGTAAAGATTTTTACGAAAAATGTCTCTTTGTTCTCGCGCGAGGCGATTGAAAATGATCAATTTTGATTTCGAGCGATATTCTATCTCATGTTGTAAAATTTTGAGGTCGACCATGAAAATGTCAAAATATCTAAGAATTTTTCGATTTTCGGGTTTTGAGTTTACTTCACTAATGGAAGGTAAAGGACCATAAGTTTGTGCATAATCGGTTGAGGATTAACATTAGAAGACTGGTGTTTTGATGATAACCCTTGGTGTGTTAGAAGAATCCGTTGGTGTGGAAAGTGATCGGTTTGAATAATTAAAGGTTTGTTGTAAACAACGCTTTTAATTTTGATCGACTCTAGTCTTCGCATCTAATTCCTCTTGACGATGATATTCAACAACACTCATAACAAGATCATTAATTTTATATTACGCTTTGAAACTTGAGTTTGGTTTGAATGTTTTTAGTGAAAGCTTTGGTTTGTGTCAGCTAGATTTGGTCCATATCCTTTCGGTTGGGTTTTAACGTAAACTTTTCAATAGTCATTCTTGATTCACCATGTTTGTAAACAACGATTTTAAACTCTTTGATTTTGTTACGCAATCGATAATTTCTTCAAGAAGGTCATCTACCGATTAGTTGAATGCTTTTTGTATCTTTGATCTGTTTTGACAATTTAACAACTTCGACCTTAGCTTTTGATTTTCCAAGGTGAGGCGTTAAATTGCTTTTTATGTTCATGTTTGATTGTTCTATTTCGACAACAAAGCATTCTTGAGCGGCTAGATTACGCATCTGTCTCTCTAAATATTTTTCGTTTTGATGAGATTTAGCAAAGCGGCTTCAAAACCTTTTTCACGGTTTTCTTGAGTTTTGAAAAGTTGAGTTGCATTTGTAAGCATTCAAAATCCTTGGTTAATGAGTGCATTTTGCTTTTAAGTCCTTATTTAATGCATAACATTCCTCCATTTTGATTTGATGGTCTTTAATTAAGCGAGCAAAATCGGATGAGGCAGCAGATCATCTTGTTCAGCGTGAGTCACAACATGATCATTGTTTAGATCCTCAAGTACAACCACGGAGTCAATTTGATTATCAAAGGAAACCATAGGGTCATCTTGATCGTCAAATGTAACTACTGAGGTTAACTTGAAAATCGTCGAGAATGAGATGTAGATGACTCATTTTGAGCGATCGATCCGTGCGGGATTCGGATATTAGCGGAGATATTAGTTCGAGATATGATGATGGTTTGTTCGGTGCACGAGACAAGCCATCGATGTCATCTTGGGCTGTTTCACTCATGTGTAACTCTTGCATATTAGCCATCAACATAACAATTTGCGTTGGCTGCAAGTCCTCCATATCATCATCAGAGTCGCATACGCCATAAAGCTCGTTCTTTGTTTGTGAGAGATCCACCACTTCATCCTAAGAGCCAAAGAAGAGCCTCTTTGAAATAAGCACCGCCCTAGTCCTTGGCTTTGGGCATGCATTAGCCAGTGTCCTTCTCATTGCGGTTGTAGCATCGAAGACCATTCAACCCATTACGAGCATTTCCTGTTCTACCACTTGAGCTCGTTGTTATTCCTACCCATAGCATTAAACCCTTGACCACCTCCCATTTGACGACAATAACCACGATTACGAACTTCAACTCGTCCATTGTTCATGACTGATTTCGTGTATTGGATGAGGAGCGAATACGATTGTTGGATTTGTTTGTATAACGGCTAAAAGCATTAGCAATCATAACAAATCCACATTGTAATGCTTGAACGGATCGGTTCCTCATTAGTTTGACTATGAAGTGCTTGATCATTGTTGTTGTTGTAAGGAACCAATTGATTTTGTTGAGGTTGTTGTGATTGATCGTTTGGTGTGGTCGAGGCGTTGGTTGAGTTGCTTGTTGAGGAGGATAACTTTGTTGAGCATATAAGGCAAGTTGTTGATTGTCCGGATGTGTAGGTGAAGCAATTTGAGCACGGAGAATCCTTTCCCGATCAACTTCCTTCTCATGAGGCTTTAAGTAATCGTACAACAATCCATATGTAGAATGATGCATATTCTTCGCAGCGGAGAAAAATGACATACTTCTCCCATTCGGGACCAAGACTACTCGGGAACTTAGTATTCACTTCAATTCTTGGCATGATGATGTTGTGTTTATCCAAATCATTGATGATGTCACGAAAACGATGATGATAGGACTCTAGTGTCTCTCGGGTTCAATCATGAAGTGTTCATAAGCCAAGTAAATTTTGGATTCTAAATCCTCACGATTGAGTACCGATCCTTCCATAAGAAGGCGAATATGATCCCACATTTTACATGCGGTCTTTTGAGCATCAACACTACGAAGAATTGGGTTTGGTAATCCTAAGAGGATATATTCCATTGCAAGTTCATACGCTTCATAGTGGAGAAGTTCTTGAGGATTCAAGTGCATAATGATAGCAATGTTCGTTTGTTCATCTCTTGGTGGAATGGCATTTGGATCTCCGGCACAATGACGAGAGGCATCTCAAATGGACCTTCAAGATAACCTTCTTTAAGAACTTTCCATGTGGCTTCTTCGGATCACAAAACCTAAAGAACCTTATCACCCATTGATCGTAGTTTCACAGAGTGAGCATTGGAGGTCTATCAAGTGATCGACTTCATGAATTGATTGTTGGTCGCTTAAAGCTTCACACATCTTTGCAAACCAAGTGGGTTCCTTCATAGTGTTCCTTGATGGATGTTGATTGAAATCATTTGTGTAGGGTTGAACTTGAAGACTTGGCGGTGGTTGAACCATTTGTGGTGGGGGAATTGCACCAAGTTGTGGAGTATGTTGTTGATTAAATTATTGTTGATAAATAGCTTGTTGTTGATTCCATTGTTGATGTTGTGGACTTAGTTGTTGTTGTCGTTGAGGATAAGTGTAAGGGAAATAGTTAGAGTATGGTGGTTGAGACATGTTGAAAACTTGTGTTGGTAAAAATGGATCTTTGTAGTCGAATGAACCTTTGTTGATGAAGTGCCCTTAGGCGTAGAAAAGACAAGAACCAAATAGCACTTATGCGTGAAAACACCAAAGTTACGCGTAACAATAAGGAGTTCTGCGTAGTATTTAACTTCTGCGTAAGTAGGGAAAAGCACTAAAGTTAGGCGTAGACAAAAGTTAGGCGTGAAAGTTAGGCGTAGGATTTTCTTATCGTAAGACTAGGCTTAGGCGTGGGAAAATCTTAGGCATAGGATTTCTGGCGTAAGCTTATGCTTATGCGTAATTTTAGGGTTTTGCCCAAATGATCTTTACACTATCACGATGTAAGAGATATCCAAAGTCGACGTATTTTCGGACTTATCCAAGTAAGAAAACACGGAATAAACCACGAAAATGAAGATCAAACCAAGGGAGCACTTACGCGTAGTTTTAGGGTTTTACTACGGCGTGAAATGCTTGAAATTGTGATTACGTCCAAAGTGTTTCTAAACCGGTTTTGTGTGATAAAATAGCTTCAATAACACCAAAATATACAAAAGTGTGAAACTTGATGAACGAAAGCCTCTAAAAGCGATTCTGAGTAGGATAATACCCACGTTCAAAACTCGATCAAAAACAACTATCCGCATAAAGTTTGAAACTTTTGCCAAAACAAATATTTTAACACCTTAAAGCGTTGAAAGTACAAGAATCTTGGATTAAAAGTGTAAAAACAAGTTTTTAAGCGAACCAAAGTATCAAATGTGCGTTTTAGGCGTAGGACGAAACCAGCTTCAAAAACAAACACGATTCACCCAACTAGTAGGCGATTGATACCATTGTTAGGTCACTAGTTTTACAAACACAAGCTTATAAGAAAGAGATAAGGCGATTGAACAAGATCTAACACACACAAACAATAATAATACGGTTGGCGTAAGGAGTATGTGAAAGAAAAAAACTTGAACAACCAACCTTCAAATGAAGGTTTACAAAGTATTTATAGGAGGAAGCTAGGCAACACTCCTAGTTCCCATCCTTTCTTTAATGGGCTTGGGCCTAGCTCATGGGCCTTCTTCATAAGCTTAAGGCTAATAACAAACATAAAGGCCATAATAAAGCTAACTATTACATATTAATTACACACACTTGATTATGGTTTAGGAGTGATTCCAACAGAAGTCGTATACGTCAGCCAACTTGAAGGTTTTGTGAATCGAGTATCCTACTCATGTCTATCGCTTGAAGAAGGCTCTTTACGGTTTGAAGCAAGCTACAAGGGCATGGTATGATCTGTTATCAAAGTTCCTTCTATCTCTTGGATTGAAGAAAGGAGCGAGTTGATCCGACATTGTTCACCAAAAGTCGGGCACACATTTGATTCACGTTCAAATCTATGTTGATGATATTATTTTTCCTCGGTGACCCCAATGAATGTGACCATTTTCTAAGGAGATGGGCTCCAAATTTCAAATGTCAATGATGGGACAAATGTCATTTTCTTAGGATTACAAATTTCACAAAGTCCGGAGGCATTTTATCAATCAATCTAAATATGCAAATGAAATTTAAAAAAAATTGGATTTGACACTTGTGACACCGTTGACACTCCCATGGTGGGCGTACCAAAGCGGATGAGGACCACTCGGGGATCAAGGTAGATCAAGCGAAATATCAAAGTATGATTGGATCACGATGTACCTCACAACCGATGAACATGATATTCTTCGATGTATGCTGTGTGCTAGATACCGTGCTAAGCCTACCAAAAACACCTTGAAGCGGTTAAGCGGGTCTTCGGTATCTCCAAGGAACCATCAACATGGGACTTTGGTACTCGAAGGACACCGGTATGTCACTAACGACCTATGCGATCTTGACCATGCGGGATGTCAAGATACACGTCAAGTACATACGGAGGTGCTCGATTTTAGGTGATAAGCTTGTGAGTTGGTCTTCAAAGAAACAAATGAGTACTTCTATATCCTCTACGGAGGTGAATACATAGCCATGTCATCTTTTGTGCTCAAATCACGTGGATGAGATCCCAATTATCGACTATGGCTTTGAATTCAACAAAATCCATCTGTATTGTGATAACAAAGTCTCATTGCTCTCTCTGCAACAACGTTCAACATTCAAGAGCAAAACACATCGACATTCGACATCATTTCATTCGGAACAAGTGGAAAAGGTGTGGTAGAACTCTATTTTGTGAGGATGAATACCGGTTAGCGAACATCTTCACCAAAGCTCTTCCTAGAGAACGTTTGAGTTTATCCTTTCACGACTTGGTCTAAAGAGTCTAGCACGGAAACACTCAAACGTCTTCAAGAGGAAGGCGAGGAGTAAATGTCTTTCTTCATCTATCTCTTGTATATATTTATTCAAAAATTAAAATACATGTTAGCCGTAACATTTTTATTAGAAGTGATGGTCATTCACATTTAGGAACTTTGTAACGTGTGTTAGATATCATATTAGAATAGTCAACGGGCTCGTGGATTGGACTAAGCTAAATGGCAAGAAGTTATGTTAAGCTAGCCTTGAATAAGTTCATGTAATCCAAGTCCACCACGAGGCCCATGGAAAGCCCTTTAGGGCGTCTAGTACTTGTACTATAAATACCCCTCAAATGGTCATTTGAGGGGTGTGCTTGAGTGTGTGTGTGTGTGTGTGTGTTTTCCTTTCAAGTATAACAAGTTCTTGTTTTCATCTTTCTCTCTTGTTACATAACATAACATCTTAAGTCACCAACTTCTCTTCTCTTTTCTTCTTCATCTTTCGCATAAAGTGTGTTTGTTTCACGTGTGTTCATCTTGTGTTAAGGTTGGTATCTGTGTAAGGTTGATGTAAAAAAGAGGTCCTACAATTGGTATCAATCGCCTAACAATGGTTTAGGAGTGTTTTTGGTTGAAGTTTTTTTTGTGTAGTGTTACGCGTAGTTTTCGTTCTCAAAGTTGTCACGCATAAAACTTTAATTTTGCACTAAAATCTTCAAGATTCTTATGTTTTAAGGTTTTATAGTGTTAAGGATTCTAGTTTTTGGAAAAGTTCGAAGCTTTACGTGTTTTCTTCACTTTTAAACTCGTATGTATTGGGTAGTTCGTTTCTCGCATAAGCGAAAAAGCACTTTGGGTGATAAAGGTCAAAACTTTCTTGGTATTTGAGTGTTTTGGAAGCTGTTTGTGCATAAGAAATCGTTTGAAAATCGGGCATTTTTACGTGTGAAAAGAAAGTCAAAACCCTCTTTTCTTCGCGTGAAAAAGTCAAAACCCTAATGTTACGCATAAGGTTTTACGCATAAGCAGTTGGTAAAGAATCTTCGTGCAACAACGGTGACTCAGTGCTTCCCTCACTTGGATAAGTTTGTGGAACACTTGACTTGTGAAATCTCACTAGCTTGGATAAGTTAGAGATATACGATTCTTGTTTTGGCGTAAGCAAGTTTTTACGCATAAGATTTAAATCTTACGCCTAAGGCGTGATTTACGCATAAGCATTAAATCTTACGAGTAAGATATTTTTACGCCTAAGACTAACATCTTACGTGTAAGGATATTTTTACGCATAAGAATTAATTATTACGCGTAAGGTTACTATTTCGCCTAAGGTTCAAAACTTACGCCTAAGGAACAAAACTTACGCCTAAGCAACCAAATCTTACGCATAAGCTCAAAGGATTACTGAGTAAGATCTTAAGCAAAACTTCAAGCGGCTATAACTTTTGAACCGTAACTCCGTTTTCAGTTTCTACCCATCAAAGCGACCGTGAGAACGAGGAGAATGGACGCGCCGAATGAAACTAAAGTTAATTTGGGTCAACCTTCAAGTCCTAAAAGCGCTCCGAAAAGAAGTTATTGAGGTTTTAAGTTTTAGACCAAATTTTCACTACAACAACCGAGCTTAATCTTCATCAAACACAACTCCTTTATCGTTGAATCGATCCTACATCAACTTTATCATAACATACCTTCATCAATGGCAACTCAACAAGACATTCATGCGGTAGGTGCGAAAACCGTCCTCCTATGTTGGAAAAAGGTGGTTATCTTCAATGGACAAGTCGTATGCTTCGTTACATCAAGACCAAACCTAATGGAAAATTGATGATTCAATCCATTACGAATGGACCCTTCAAGCCTCGACAAGTCCAAGACCACAAATCTTGATGCAACACCTCCGTCCCACCATCTTTTCGTGCTAAAATGAATCGAGAATACATGAAGAGGATAAGAAACAAGTCGAAGCGGATGACATGGCAATTCACATTGTCCAACTGGGTTTACCAAGAGACATCTTTCTTCTTTGTGAGCGGTTGTGAAGCTGCTTTCGATATGTGGGAGCGTGTTAGGCGGCTTTGTCATGGAACATAAATTGGTCAACAAGATACGGAGAACAAGTCGCTAGCGCATGGGAGAAGTTTACATCTACTCGGGAGAATCCATTGAATCCTACTATGGAAGGTTTTGCACTTTAATGAATGAGTGATCGAAACAAGTTGACACCCGAACTATCGTGAGTAACATCAAATTTCTCAACAATCTTCCGGAAGAATGGGGACGATATGTCACTATTGTCAACCAAACAAAGGACTTACATCAAGTGAACTTTGATCAACTCAACGATTTTACGAAACAAAACCAAAGCTGAAGTGAATGAAGTTAGGAAAGAAAGATTGGCAAAGAATCATGATCCATTGGCACTCATTGCAAAGACTCCAACTCGGTGAACTCACAACAACAAGCTTCATCATCTTCCACTAACAACAACTTGCGACAATACATTCCACAACCACAAGCTATTATCCTCAACAACAATTCTATCCACAAGAACAACAAGTCATTCAACAACAACAATATCAACAATACCGGGAACAAGGAATCATTGATCTTGAAATTGAACAAGAACAAGCTTTGTCATTGCATTTGCTTTTTGACTAAAGCATTGAGGTCGCTATTCCACACCAACTAACAACAACCAAAGTTTCATCAAACACTCATAGCAGGCAAATTGCACACCGGGTGTGAATATGGGTCATCAAGGACAAATGGTTGGAGTTATTGGGAATCAACGAGGATATGCTCTTGGATTTCACATGGGTAATCAGTGGTTCCGTATCGGGGTAATCAGTTGGGTCGAAATGTTGGAAATCGGATGGGTCGAAATGTTGGGAATAGAGCGATGGGTAATCGAAATGGGAATGTTGCGACTCGATCGTTGGGAATTATGGAAATGTGAATCGGGTGTCGGGTTAAGTGTTACAAGCTGTCAAGGAGTGGGTCACATGGCAAGGAATTGTCCTACTAAGCCGAAAAGAAGGATCTTGCGTATCTTGAAAAGCTATCATGTTGGTACAAAAGGAAAAAGCGGACTTCAATTGAGTCTTGAGGAACATGACTTTATGGCTATTATGGATGATTTGGAAGACCTAGAGGAAATCAATGCAAGCTGCATCTTCATGGCAAATCTTGAGGAGACTAAGTATGACAACGACTCGGCGCACCTCCACATCTATGGCCAATGCGATGTCGAGGTACCAATCATTGATCCATGCTATAACAATGTCATATTTGATGTGTTTACTCATGACGAACAACATTACGTGACATCCGCACCTACTTATGATACATACGGACAATCCGAGTTGTAGCAATACTAACTCTAAAACTCGGATGTGGATCCTAGTGGAGGTGTGTGGCACAAAATCTTGAGGCGATGAGGAAACACGTGCTTATTTTGAAACATTAATCAATAAGCGTGGCATTGAAATCGAGAAAGTTAAAGCGGTCAATCGCGATGTTAAGGCGCGAATGCTAAATTGACCGGCGAGCTTGAGAGTTACAAGGAGAACATAAAAGCTTTTGAATTTCACAAAAACAAAGAGTCGAAATTAGAAATTGGTTATCGAAATTCCGTTTTAAGAGAACAACAATTGCAAATCAAGTATAACACACTTGATGTGAATTTGAACTTGAAAATAAAATCTTTAAACAAGGAAATTTCGATCTAAATGACCAACTTTCTAAACAAAAACAATGTTTTCGATCTTGAAAAGAGAAGAAGCAGTTGATTCTTGATTTTCAAAGCGAGAAGATTCTCTTCTTGATGAAATTCTTGATAAAGATGAAAAAATCAAAAATTGGAAAATTTGCTTGTTACAACGGGTCATTCATTAAATCAACCAATATCTTTGATTAATCAAACGAATCCGTATTTTCATACAACACAAAAATGGCTCTTGGTAACACACCTCCTTGTTTCCTCAAGAAAGCTCGGAAAAGAACAGAATGTTTTGAACAATGGAAAAGCTTTGCATGAACCCATAATTGTTCATGATTCTCTTGAAACGTTAGAACTATCGGGAGAGTAGATCAAAAATGAAACAAAAGAATCCGAAATCAAACCAATTGACTATAACAAATGGAACAAAATTAATGGAATTACTTTTGTTAATCAAAAAGAAAAGTCAAAGTTTTCCATCACACCAAGTGTTTCAAACAAAGTCAACACCGTTTCAAAACAAGTTTCAAAACCGGTTTCAAAACCGGTTGTTGTCTCAAAATCTCTTTCGAACATTGAACAAATGTCTTCAAACAATCCTTTTAACACAAGTGATGCGAGAAGCATTTTAGATGATGTTAAAACTAGAATTGGGGATCTTCAAGAGACTGTTAAATCTAAAACCAATATTACAACTAACATCGGTTTTCTAGTTTTGATGATGAAAATAAAAGTTTTTGAAACTCAAATTGCCCTCAATGAATAACATCAACTCAAGGGTAATTCATTTTGAACAAGCATTTTGAAAGAAACAGTGACTTTGTCAAGGACCATAAATCCACAGTAAAGCAAGCTAATGAAAGTGTTGAACACATCAAAGTTTTGGAAAATTTAAATGATTCTCTCTTGAAGATGTTACGACTCTTGATATTATGTCCATTATTTTACAAACATATTACATTGAAGATCATGAAAGACTCGATCGAGACCTCAAAATTGTTTCAAAATATGAAAAAGCTCTTGAAAAACTTGAAAAGAAAATGTCTCATATTTTAAACAACTTGATCGAAAAAGCGAGGAATGCAAGTATGACAAATTGTCGTATGGCGTGCCTACAATGACATGAAAGCGAAAAATGATCTTTTGAGGGCTCATTGGAATGTCAAAAGGAAAGGCGATGGATACTAAGATTACAAAACCATTGGTGAGGAGAAAGCAAATGTTCCCAAACCGGTTTTCAAACCAAAATGTACATTTCTATGCCTCCTCCAAAAGTCAATGAGAAAAATGATTTATCAAAACCAGTCACTCCACCGCCTTGCCTAAACAAAATGTTGAAAAAGGAAAAGCGGTTATCGAGAAACCAAAAGTTTTAGCTTTGGCCTTTTTAAGATGAGTACCACTAATAAATGCGCCTCCACATCTAAAACATATGGAACAAACGACATAAGTTTAGACAAGCACTCTAAAGAGACTAGGAAAGCGAAACCACTTCTCTAGATAAAAATGTGAATCTAATGAGTGTGCCTTACCTTCTACAGGACTAGGAAGCACCTCTAGGAGCAGCAGACTAAAGCCTAAGAGCAATACAAGGAACAATAGAGTCTCGCTTGCCTCTAAGAGTAGTCGCTTGAATAAAGAGAAGAAAGTAGAAGAACACCCTAGGAATTTACCGCTTTGTAATAAGAAAGACATTTCATCTGAATGTAATGAACCTATGAAACTTGCTAAGTTTAATGAATGTATTGAATCTCTTTGTTTAACTTGCAAGAAATCTTTAACTAATGTTCATGATGATTGTGTTTCTAAGAATGTGAATGATAAGCTGTGTTAAGAAGAACGTTCCAAAAGAACTTATGCTAAGCGAATAGGAAGACTAGTTGCAAGACTTAGGCTTTACACTCGATAGGAAGCATAGTGTTTACTTTAGGGATGACATTTGAAACCAACGGGTAGAACTTTCACACTCGAGAATGGTAGAATGAGTGATGAACTGTCTTACCAATAGATAACTTCTATGAGTGTGATCGAGTTTTACCTCTAACCCAAAGGAACCAAAATCAAAACGGTTTCCAAAATCTTCTTCTTACATTATTGGCGGGTTATCGAAATATGTCTTTGGATCGTCGACTCGGGTTGCTCCAAGCACATGACCGGAATCTGAAGGCTGGCGATCAATTTAAATGCGGAAATTCATGGGAACCGTCGTTTTGGAAATGATCATGTAGCGACTATCATGGGTTATGGAGATCTACCTTTTGGAAATTATTTGATCACTCGGGTTTACTATGTCGAAGGGTTGGGACACAATTTGTTTCGATCAGGCGATTACGTGATGCGATTTAGAGGTTGCTTTTAGGAAAAATGCTTGCTTCGTTAGAAACTTGAATGGCACTAATCTCTTAGCGGGAATCGTGATACAAACTTGTATGCTATCGACATTAACCAAATGGCCTCTTCATCACCAATATGTCTTATGACACGAGCATACGGAACAAAGTCACGGTTGTGGCATGAGCGATTATCCCATCTCAATTTCGACACCATCAACAAAGCGGCCAAAGACAACATCGTCAACGGACTTCCAAAGTTCAAATACACCAAGGATCACTTATGTCCATCATGCGAACAAGGAAAAAGCAAAGAGCATCATATAAACCCAAACCCGTACCTAGTTCGGAAGCAAGGTTGCATATGTTGCACATGGACTTATGTGGCCCAATGAGAGTTGAAAGCATTAATGGGAAAAAGTATATTCTTGTTATCGTCGATGATTATTCAAGATATACATGGGTTAGGTTTACGAGATCAAAAGGCGAAGCACCGGGCATCATCATCACCTTCTGAAGCGTATTCAAGTACTTCTTCAAGCTCTAGTAAGGGTAGTAAGAGCAGACAACGGCACAAAATTTACTAATCGGGAGTTAAGAGCTTATTTTGAAGATGTTGGAATCACTCATCGGACATCGGTTGTTAGAACTCCACAATGAGAATGGGGTAGTTGAAAGAAGAAATCGTACTCTTGTGGAAGCTGCTCGCACAATGCTAATTTATTCTAGTGCACCATTATTTCTATGGGTGATGTTGTTGCCCTTGCTTGTTTCACTCGAACCGATCCTAATCCATCCAAGATTCAATAAAACCCCATATGAAATAGTGAACAACGAAAACACGATATCTCTTACCTTTCACGTGTTTGGCGCTTTGTGCTATCCGACGAATGACGAGAGAAGATCTAGGAAAAGCGAAAGCTAAAGGTGATATTGGAATCTTCATTGGATATTCGAGATAACTCGAGGGCATTCGGGTGTATAACGGAGAACTAGGAGGATCATGGAGCGATGAATGTGAATTTTGATGAACTTTCACAATGGCTTCGAGAGACTCGCTCTAGAACCCGCACCAAACCATGAGACTTACGGACACATCGATTCGGGACTCGTACATCAAAGAGCTCCATCAACTTTTGCGACACACCTCATGAACAAGAATGGGAGAAATTCTTTGAGTTAATGTTCGATGAATACTATGGTGGAACTTGACAAATGCATCAAACCATCATTCCATGCACCGCTCAACATCATCTACCACCACCAACGAAGATGCATCTACAACGGTCGAAACCAATGCACCAACTCCATCAACATCATCTACATCTACTCCGGCAAATCTCCAATTCTTCAAACAGTTTTACCGGTTGATGAGCAAAACCAAAACATATCATTTCAAGAAGAACCTACTCAAAACCGAGCGATGCAACGTTAGATGAAGACTTATTTGAAAACCCGTTTGCTACGGAATCGGTGAATCATCTTCAAGCTTACGAGAACCATCTAACTCGCATCGTATAACATACGGTATCCTTCACTCTAAAGTGGACAAAAGACCACCCAATTGAACAAGTTATTGGTGAACCTTCAAGGCCAATTCGGACGAGGCGTAACTTGCCACCGATTGCGACTTGTGCATTTACCTTTGCTCAATTAGCAATATTGAACCAAAGAACATTCGGGAGGCAATGGCGAGAACCGCATGGATAGAAGCAATGCGGGAGGAACTTCTCAATACCGTCTACATGACTCTTGGGATATGGTTCCAAGACCAATTGACATTCGCGTCATTGATCTCAAATGGTTATGGAAGAACAAAAGGGATGAAGAGATGAGCGTAATTAGCAACAAAGCTCGTCTTGTGGCCAAAGGATACGAGACAGGGAAGAAGGATAGACTTTGAAGAGTCATTCGCGCGGTAGCTAGACTTGAGGCGATCGGGATATTCTTAGCCTATCGACTCACAAAAACATCACGGTTTATCGGATGGACATTAAGACCGCGTTCTTGAATGGAACTACGAAAGAAGAAGTGTCGTGAGTCGGCGGAAGGCTTCATAGACATGGAACATCCGGACTCGTCTACAAACTCAAAAGGCAATCTATGGTTTAAAACAAGCTCAGGGCGTGGTATGATGACTGTCCTCTTTCCTTATTCTAAACAATTTCACCAAAGGAACGGTCGATCCTACCTTGTTTACACAAAAATGCAAAAGCGACATTTTGATTGTTCGATTCGTGGGCGACATCATTTTGGGTCCACTAATCCGAATCTTTCAAAACATTTTGAAAATCTCATGAAAAGCAAATTTGAAATGTCCATGATGGGGAACTAAAGTTTTTCTTGGTTTACAAATACATCAATCCCACGTGGAATTTTTATTAATCAAGCTAAATATACAACGGAGATTTTGAAAAATCATGGTATGGATAATTGTGACTCGGTTGGTACACCAATGGTAACTTCACCAAAAATTGGAGCCGATTTGTTTGGGAAACCTATCGATCCGAAGAAATATCGAGCATGATTGGTTCTCTCATGTACCTCACTTGCTAGTCGACCCGATATTCATTTTGTTGTTTGCTTATTAGCACGGTTTCGAGCAAAGCCTACCGAGCTGCACCTCAAAGAGGTTAAAAGGATCTTCGGTGCACGAAGACATCCATTCACAAGGGACTTTGGTATCCGAAGGAATCGGTTGATCTAATTGCCTTTTCGGATCGGACCACGCGGTGACCAAGTTCTGACAAAAGTACATCGGGAGGAGCACAATTTTGGGTGAAAAGTTAGTAAGGTGGTCTTCAAAGAAACAAGATTGCCTTTGCACTTTCAACCGTTGAAGCGAGTATGTGTCTCTATCTGCGTGTTGTGCTCAAGTTCTATGGATGAGAACACAACTCACAGATTATGGCTTTACTTTCGATAAAATACCTATGTATTGTGACTCGAAAAGTGCCATAGCCATATCATGCAATCTGTTCATCACTCAAAGACTAAGCATATCGTGTCCGCTATCACTTCATAAAAGAACATGTGGAAGAAGGTCTTGTTGAATTATTTTTCGTGAAGACAGTTACCAACTCGCCGATCTATTTACTAAAGCCCTTCCAAAAGAAAGGTTTAACGATTTAGTTCGACGAATTGGAATCTGAAGCCTAACCCACGAGGAGTTAGAACGTCTTCTCGAATCTTCTTGAAAATGATTTTCCAAAAGCTTATTGTAAATATTTTTGAAAAACAAAATACAAAATTTGAAAAACCAACAAAAGCAAAATATAAAAATATAAAACTTTCAAAAATACAAAACAATATAAAATCAAAAATCCAAAATATTCTTCTCACGACATGTCTCTCGTATAATCGATATTACATGCGTTTCTAGAAATGTCATTCAACAATGATACGGGCATGTACGGATGCTTGAGCGAGAGTTCTTTAAATGTTTTCTAAAACATGTCGTTTCTCAAAATTTCTTCAAAAATGGCTTTCGTATACTTGATGCGAAACCGGACAAAAATGATGACTTTTGATTATTTCAAATCAAAACTCGTGTTTTAAAGAAAAATCAAGTGTACGCTTGATGCACTACATTTAAAAGCGGTGAGAAATCATCATCATCTTGAGCACCTTTTCAAGATTGTTCAAAAGATTTTCAAAATCTTTCAAAATATTTTGTGCTCAAGATAACTCCTCTAAAACCCTTTAATTGATTATGCTTTATTAAAGGGGAGTATAAAACAAAATGTTCCAAATTCATGCTTAAATCAAATCCGTTTGTCTCCCAAAAGATTCTAAAATGTTGTTTAATCCGTTGATATCAAAAATATCACGAATATGCTATTTTGAGGGAGAGGCGTGATTAAAATGTGATCAAAAAGTTTAATGATCGTTGTTTGAATCTCAAAATGAGCTCGACTCGGTTGAAACCAATGAATTGACGAGGAATCAAAGTGTACCATTTCTCGATAAACTTTCTATGGACTTGACCTTTTCTAGGAGGGTAATAATTTCAAGCTAGTTCTCTAGTGATGTACCTAAAAGCGTGTCTCGAATCGGTCTTGTTCATTGTAAAGTCGATCAATTCAAAAGTGCGAACTCTACCCTCTATGTGCGATTTACATCAAAACTTATAAGCACATGTGAAGGGGAGTGTTTACGAAAATATAAAACTCTCGGAGTGTTTCAAACATGTTTTCAATCATAAACACTTTGAGAGATTTTCAAGAAAAATGGTTTTATGGCAACATGGGACGATCATGGAGTTATAAGGTGACTAAGGATAGGAAATCCGTCCTATGATCCGCTAGAGCGGAGGATCTACCCAAGGACATCACAAATAGTTAGTATTAGAAGTCCTTAGGAATGATTGAAAAAGGAGTAATGTGAGAAAGGAGAAAGAAGGGTTGAAGAATTAAAAGAAAAGTAAAAGAAAAGGGTGAAAAGAAATAGCCCTCCATAATCAACCTTAGGGCGAAACGGGTTCAATTCATACACTCTTGGTTGTCACTAGATGACACCGGTATTGAAGACAAAGGCGTCATGGACCCGGTGGCGCTTGCACTAAACCTTCTAGCCACTCAATTCCTCTTAAAAGGATTTGTTTCATTCTCATTGGGAACCCTACATAATCTATCGACTTTCTCTTAGAGATCGTTGATATTGAAGAAGGAGACCCTCTCCTAGTCTCCGCTCGGGAAAACCAAAATGCACTAATTGAGTCTAGAGCCACGAGATTCATCAAAAGATCTCATAGGAACACTTGACATGACATCGCTTCTTGTTCATCAATAAGGACACAAGTGATATATTCTAGAGTCCTACGAGATCTTAGCAATCTGCGAACATTTATGAGAAGTTTCACATCCGTGATCTTCAATGATTGAATGGAAACTCTGCCGGGGTCAACATCAAGCGACCACGACGGCGAGTCACTTGGTAACTCCCGTGGATTACGCTTAGTGTGTCTCAAACGGTCTCTGATCGTGGGGTGATGCTTGATGTACCTCGACTCATCGAATTGTAGATGTACTTGGTATATCGCGTTATCTCACTTGTGGGACTCCGGTTCGAGAGCGGCCTTTGTGAGAATTAGAGGCGTGTTTTCACACTATCTTTGTTAACACCCTCGAAATTCAAACTTGTAAGTGCTGGATTACTTCTAACCCATGTTTTATGTTTTCTTCTTATGGATGCTCGCGGGAGGAAGAGATCGTGCGATTCTCCACATGCTCATACCAACAACACATGAAAGTTCTCATCAAAATCAAAGGCAACACAAAGTTAAAGATGATTCTTCGTCAATGTCAAAGAATCTACAAAGTTTAAAGACTAGAGAACTACATCATTGGTAACCAAAAGTCAAATAGAAGTGTGAGCATGGTGGAGAAAGGCGTGGAGACACCTAACCAACGAAGTTGACAACGGCGAATACCACATTAATTGATCACAAAGCATGAAGGAACAAAGAATCAAGACTATTCTATATCTACACACAAAGTTCAAGCTCAAGGAAAGTAAAGACCTAATCAAGTGGAGCATCTTTTGAATGACCACCCCTTAGGGAGATTGTTAGCCGTAACATTTTTATTAGAAGTGATGGTCATTCACATCTAGGAACTTTGTAACTTGTGTTAGATATCGTATTAGAATAGTCAACGGGCTCGTGGATTGGACTAAGCTAAATGGCTAGAAGTTATGTTAAGCTAGCCTTGAATAAGTTCATGTAACCCAATCCAATCCAAGTCCACCACGAGGCCCATGGAAAGCCCATTAGGGCGTCTAGTACTTGTACTATAAATACCCCTCAAATGGTCATTTGAGGGGTGTGCTTGAGTGTGTGTGTGTGTGTTTTCTTTGAAGTAATAAAGTTTCTTGTTTTCATCTTTCTCTACACATACGCATAACATCTTCAAGTCACCATCTTTCCAATCTTTTCTTCTTCATCTTTACGCATAAAGTGTGTTTGTTTCACGTGTGTTCATCTTGTGTTAAGGTAAGGTTGGTATCGCGTAAGGTTGATGTAATCTGTTTCACACAATGTGGAAAGAGAACATATTTTAAGAGTCCTCACGCATTATCCTTGTGGTATTGCGGAACATCCGAGTGATATGATAACATGTTCACAATGAAGATGGAAAGCCTTCTAGAGCCAACATCAAACAAGCTCTTGGTAGGTGGCACGTGAGATCTATCAATAGATCAACCATATGACAAGCGAGCAGAAATAATGGGCGATTCAAATTTATGAATCAATCTCGGTTCGAGTTATGGATTGACGGATACCTTTGAAAAACCGGTCGTTGTGCTTAAAATTCTTTTCTCTAGCACATCGATGTGTATTAATATTTCAAAATAAAGGTGTTTATGATTGATAATTGATTTTCATTAAAACCTTCGTTGTATTGCAAAAACAATTTATATTGATCGAGACACGATTGTTTTCAAATCTCTTTTCATCTATCGGTGAATCTCAAATTCGCTAGTTCACTCACTCCGTGTTGTCTTCTTTGAGACGTTCGGTTTGAGAACGGCTAGAGCATTGTGAAACCACGTCAAGGAAATTCTTGAATTTTACGATCACGAGCGATTTGTCTTGATCAGCGAGGAACCGTGGGTCGTGTACCTCAATTCAATGAAAGTGATCAAAGAAACTTTCGTGCGCTTTATTGCTAATTGTTGTATGCATGTACACCGACGTTTGCGGTGATCGAATTGAGAGGTCAATTCATTGCCTCATGCTCACACAACACATTCACCGATATCATGATAAGTGCATCAACAACTCGATATTTACACTCCATGCTTCGCTTCTGGCTGCGCAAATATCATGAATCAACTAATGCTTCCGCTACTCGATGAAAAGAAATCATGATCCGAATGTGAGCATGTCGGTCCACCGTCACAACATCACATAATGTCAACTCTACAAAGGAAGAGTTAGAGATTTATGCTGGTGATGATCTCAAAGTGGCTCAAATATCATCATCACGTGGATCGTTAAAGACCTCCACTTGAATTATCCAAACATGCAAAACATGAAGAATCAAAGACTACGGACTACAGAGCAATGAACTTAAACAAGAATCCAAGAACAATCTTAATGTAATATCTGCTTGTATTACGTGTAATTTGAGGTGACCTCCGCAGGGAGATTGTTAGGATTTAGAAAATCCAGGTCATTAAAGTGTCGGTCACCTAAAGTATATGTAATCGTTAAAAGCTCGAACCGTAGTCATTTAATATTAGTTAGTATTTAGTTAAGCAACACCATGGAGGACGGACGGGTCTTTACCACCGTATGCCCGATCCACGGCCCGTAGGTGGTGAGTCTTGTAAGAAAACTATAAATACCCTCTACCTCCCAAGGTAGAGGTTGGGCTCAATACCATTTTCTTTTGTTTCACATAGTTCCCAACTCTCTTCCCTTTCTCTCTAAAACTTTCTCTCTCTAAAACTTGTATCGCCCATATGATTATGGTTTGATGTGTTTGTGAAATCCTATAAGTTCTGATGAAACTTATGCACCGTAGCTAGGCTCGAGTCTATTAGAATCTTACTTGCATATGCATGTGCTTATGACTTTAAATTATTTCAAATGGATGTTAAGAGCGCGTTTCTTAATGGGTTCATTAACGAAGAAGTTTATGTTTCTCAACCTCCGGTTTACCGACTTTGAGAAACCACATCATGTCTTCAAACTCAATAAAAATTATCTGACCTTAAGCAAGCACCAAAAGTTTGGTACGATAGACTTAAGACTTTTCTTGTTGAAAACAAATACACCATGGTATTAGTAGATAATACTCTTTTACCAAGAAAAGGAGTCACACATTATCATTGTTCAAATATCGTTGATGACATCATATTGGATCAACTTGTCAAGAGCTATGTGATGATTTCTCTAAAATCATGCACGATGAGTTTGAGATGAGTATGATGGGTGAATTAAACTTCTTTCTAGGACTCCAAATTAAACAACTAGAAGATGGCATATTCTTTAACCAATCTAAATATATAAAAGATATGCTTAAGAAATTTGGTCTTGAAGATTCAAAACCAACTAAGACACCCATGTCTTGGACACTAAACTCACCAAGGATGGGAAGGTGAATCGGTAGATAACACTAAATATAGAGGAATGATCGGTAGCTTACTCTATCTCACGGCTAGTAGACCCGACATTATGTTTAGTGTTTGTCTATGTGCTCGCTTTCAAGAAAATCCAAAGGTATCACACTTAGAAGCCTTGAAAAGGATATTTAGATACATTAAGGAAACAACATGTTTAGGATTATGGTATCCCAAAGGAAGGTGTAGAAACTATTGTATATGCCGACTGGATCATGCGGTGACTATGTCGATAGAAAAGTACAAGTGGTATTTGCACTTTAGTCGAACATTATCTCACCTCATGGTTCGCAAAGAAGAAAACGGCTTTAGCTATCTCAACTCTCAAGCGAGTACGTCTCGGTAGGAAAAGCATGTCAACAAGCTCTTTGGATGAAGCAAGCTCTCGTGGATTACGGAATTCATCTCAACGATATCGTTATATTTTGAGACAAAAAGGAGCTATCGATCTCGGCAAAAATCCCGTCCAACATGCTCGCATGCAGGCGTATTGAAATCCGTCATCACTTTCTTGCGACAATGTTCAAAAGGAAACATCTCAATTGAGAAAGTGTCCTCCGAAGACAACATTGCCGACATTCTAACTAAGCCTCTCAAGCGAGAACCATTTAATCTTCTTAGACTTGGTTTGGGGTTAATGGAACCAAACACGTGGGTAAAACATAGCCTAAACCTTAGAACAAACAAAACAAAACAAATTTGTTTTGAACACCTCTTGTACCACGACACCAAACGACAACAAAGACGGAACCAAAATTTGGCGCCGTTTGGTCCGTGGTGACTACGATTGCAAAAGTGCTACCTACAAAACACCTTCTTCCTCACAACCCACTTCACCAAAACGTGCAAAACTTAGACCTAACTCATTGTTGACATTTTGTCACCACTAATCACTAAAGTTAACATCATTGTAAGTATCTTAACTACATTTTATCTCTTAATTACGAGTCTAGGATTCTAATTTGTGCACAAAATCATTACATGGGGTTTGTGTATATTTTTGTACAAAACATAGATTCAATTGGCAAATTGCATAACTAGTCATTGAAATTAGGTACTACATTATCATATTGCATAAACAAATCATGTTTCCCACTAATCAAAAGATAATGACTATAAGGTTTTATTCAAATAACCAAACACCCCATGTCAAAAAAATTTAAAAAGCTTCTCACTTGTAGGAAAACAATTTCTCATTGTTAATACAAATTGAAACGTTAATTTTTCATCACTTGCATGCTCTTGAATACTAAAGGTATTGCATAACTAATATGCATTCTCGGGTATATTCAAATGAAGCCACATTGAATTAGGAGCGTTTGGGTTATCTCATGTCGTTTGCCAAACACCCCCACTAAAGACTATTTTATGCATAAAATGAGTCGAGATAACCACAACTCTAAATCGTTTTCATATAGGCACACACTAGAATCAAAACGTTAAGTTTGTTCTCATTTTTAACATGTGAATTCTTGCTCATAGAAATAACCATGGTAGCCGCAAGATTCTATGATCACAAGGATACCCTTCACTACATTCCCAAACATCACAAAACCAAGTGACTTTCCAAGGAACAAGTCGAAATCTTTAAGAGTCTAGAAACAAGGTACTTCCATGAGGGTAGAACCATTCACTCCTCTTTTGTCGACAATACCAATCTCCGTCAAGAACTAGCCGCTGTTCAATTCGATTGTCTCCTTGACATCGAAGAGCCTATTTGTCCTAGGTTTGTGTTAGAGTTATATGCTAGTGTCACCGATTTCATTGATGAAGAAGACGAGTTTAGCCTTAGGTTTAAGATCAATCAAAACGACTACACCATCTCCTTAACCCAATTTGCTCAAGTGCTAGGTGTTCCCAACCGAGGGACATGTGTCTACTCGGATAAGTGGTCACTCACCATCCTTGATGCAATCAATGACCGCTCTCTTCCCTACCAAACTCCTTTAGCGGATAAGGATGTCATCCGTGAATTCCTATTTACCCTAAGGGGTGATACAACCCGTGTCACCCGAAAGGGAAAGGAGGTAAACCGAGATCCATATGGAATGGAGCTCAATGAACGTAAGCCCGAATTTAAGAAATGGGAGGAACTACTTAGAGCCAACGTCATTAGCACCATAGGGAATAGGGATCATATCAACGCTTGCCTTTGTCACATGCTCTACAACTTGTCCACCCGTCAACCATTCAATTTAGCCTACTACATTGCTAGGAGAATGATTGACATTCCAACTCAAGGATCGGTTGCTCTTCCTTACGGGATGCTTCTCACCGTCTCTATAGAGCCTTTGCACCAATTCCACCAAGCCCAAAAGGTTGCGGCTTCACTATGAGCTCATCCTCACATCTTTGTGCCCTTGAGTGACGAGCGAGTGGCTAAGACAAAAGGCAAAAGAGCAAAACCTCCAACTCCATCATCATCATCATCAAATAGCTCAGGATGGTATTCCAAATTCTCGCCTTCCACCTCATGAGTATTATGCGTCTCTTCCGAGATTGAGAATGAATCGGTGAGTTCAAGCAAACCAAGGGATGTTCAAGTGCCTTGGTAGGATGATGAACAAGACTTACAAGAAGTTGGACAAGTGAGGGTCCTTTTAAGGAGTGTTTGGAATAATACATTATCTTTAATGTTTGATACAATTTGGTTGTTTTTAATTTGTAGGATGATAATATAACTCAAAACAATGATGTATGCTAACAATCTCATGTAGGGGGATAACACAAGTGTGTTATCAAATTTTACCCATTTTCACTTTAAATGTGAAAATCGCTAGCCCTTGGTCAAAGTCTATGCTCCACTATGTTTGTGCATGTGTTATTTGCTTTTCTTAACTAGAAATAATTAATGTCACATGTTTTGAGCAAAATTTCGGGTTTTGGAAAAGTCCCCACCCTTAAAACTGTTCTATGGAGTTTACGGTGTCCACGGATCGAGCGGCACCAAATTTTTGGTACCTTCATTGTAAAATTGGTACCGCCGTGCACAGACAGCGGACCAAAGTGCACCATTTTTTGGTTCTACTGTAAAATTTTGGTGCCGTGGATCCTACAGGTAATTTTCAAATTTCGCTTATTTCGACATTCCAAATTATCATACATTGCTTGTAAGTTAATCTTGACTAGTTATTACCCATATTAGAACTAGTATAACATACTTAGGCATATAGAAATCCATTTCCACCAAAATTCAAAATTTGAAAAATCCACCAAAGGAGCCCTTTTGCATAAAGGAAGGAACCAAAATTTGGTTCCTTGCAATCAATGGTGTCGATTTTAGGATCTCACAATCATTAGAACACATTTATTGCAAATCTTTGCCTCTTCACTCCATCCTTCTTGTATGGATTGACTTGGATGATATGACTAGCATTAAACCAACTTCAAAATCATTAAAAACCTCATCTCTTCTATGGTTTAACATCAAATCCAACACACTTCTCCATAATTCTCCATTCCTATAAATTAAGAGGTTTTACCATGATCATCTTCACACCTTCTCAATTCTTACCATCTACTAGCAAAAGCTTAAGTCAAAATGATAAAAACTTCACCATCAACCAAGCCTTGCAAGAAAACCGCTAGGATTAGCGTAAGACCTTGTTGCTTTGTCAACTTGAGCTCTTCCTCCGAGTCATCTCCACTAACCATCTCATCTCCCATAAGGGATGATACAAACCTCACTTTAGCTACTCCTACACCACCTCCACAATCACCCATTACCATCACCACTCCACCACCAACAAAGACTCCAAGCTCACCACCACCGGCTCCCGTTCAAGCATCAAAAACACCATCACCTCTGAAATCTCCAACACTCATCCCGTTGGAGTTATTTTCTACACCACCTACTTCTCCAAATCCTTTCTTGGAGGACTTGGAAGATTTGCCTCCTAGGCCCAATCATCCACCACCACTACCATCATTTGGTACTATTGAGCGGATTGCTCATGATTCTCCAAGACCATCATTTGACCCAAACACCCGTTAGGGCCAAGACCTCTTCTCTTCCACCCATCCACAAGGAAATTCATGGTCCTTTGTATGGGGATCTACCTCCCTACATCAATGTATCCTCACATGGGGACATTGATGAGTCCATGTGGGAAGATCGTCCCACAAGAGAGGAGATTCAAGCTGAACTCCAACATCTCCACCAATTCTCAAATATGGTGGATTCTCATCTAAGTGATGCTATGCAAATGCAAAGTGCTTTGCTAGACTCTATCATCACCACACCAAACACCAACACCAACACCTCCACCATTCCACCACCACAAAATCATCAACCATACTACCCTCCTAGGCATGGTTGCTCAAATTATTAACAAATCGCCCAAACAACCGAACGGACCCGGGTGATGGTCCATGAGTTCCAAGAGGAAATGATGTTCATCCTCAATCACATCCTCGAGCGCCTAAATGCTCTTGCTCATCCACCACCTCAATAGGAGGGTCATATATTATCTCCTTTAAGCATTTTTTTATTTTCTAGGATTTTTCTTGTATTCCTTTATTTTTCTAGGATAATTTTTTTTCATTGTATCAAACACTTCATTGTGTTCTCCTTTCATGATTCTTAAATCATGAAAAATTTTAACGAATGAATGGTGTTTTCTATATTGTTGTTGCTTATTACATAGTGTTTGGAAATGCTTATGATGATGATTATTACTAACAATTCCTTTTGTAGCTTTTTCACAATCCATGTATCTTTTCATTGGCACCCAATTTAGGGGGAGCATTGGTCAAGGGGGAGATAATGGCTAAGGGCTCATTACACATTCCGCTCGCATCTTCTTTTGTTAAGACAAAAGGGGAGAAATATATAAACTTGGTTATATTTGACTTTTGAAAAGTCAAGCGCATACATTGACTTTCTCGAAAAGTCAACATGATACTTCATTGGTAATATTTGACTTTACGAAAAGTCAATCGCACACTTTAATTTACGAAAAGTCAACATCATGCTTCAACTAGTGAAGACTTTGACTTTCTCGAAAAGTCAAACATCATATACTTGCATTATCATTTCTCTTTCAAGTTCTAAAACTAATATTTTATAACTCTTGTACAATCTTTACATCTTTTATAAAAATAAAATTTATGTTTTGTCCTCAACAAAAGGGAGATTGTTAATACAAATATCGCCATTAAGCGTTATTTATATTTTTGATCTTTACCTAAGTTTTGTTTACTTACGAAAGTAAATTTAATTTTATAAAGCTTAAAGCTTGTCAAGTTTAATAGATATTAAAACAAGATTTTTCAAATAATATCTTCATCACTCATGCATTTACATTGTGATTAATCATATCTTGATATGACTCTAAACCACAATGTATGATAGTAGTTTTTAGAATGTTTTGGTTTCTTAAAAACTAAATATTACATATGTATTTGCATATTTCTAAAAATAGAAAAACAAACACATGACATCATGTGATGCATCATTGAAATCATTGGAAGATTTCATTAGATATTTTGTGTGAGTGGTTAGTATTTTAGTTCTTAACATATTTAAGATCAATATCAATTGATCTTTCAATAAGTTTCAAAACAAAGTTTTTAATCGGTAAACTATCCAACCCCCCTTCTAGTTTTCCACAAGTTGTAAGAAGAAGGGTAAGAAACAATGAACAAATGGCTCACTATTATAGGCAAAAAAACCTTCTGTCCCATGGTTCTGGCGGATCCTTCACCTAAGGGATCCGGTTGTCTCGGTCAGATTGTATGATACCCATATTTTGACATCAAACACACCTACCACAGCTTGAGTAACATACTGGATTGATGATGGGTGATGAAGAAAACATAAAGCGTAATGTTTATGGGGGTCGAGAAGCAATGAAGATTATGGACCCCGCTATACCTTTTTTGCATCTGTGTGTGTGTGGCGATGATTGTGGAAGGTTTGAGAAGATAGGGAGGCATAAAATAATAGAGGACGCCTTATATTTTTGGGTTGGGTTACCTCCGGCGGACCACAAAGACCAGGCCAAATAGCCCAAAAAAATTGGCGGGAAAAGCCTGTGCAAAACGACCACGCTTAAGCCCACATATAATATATCTTATAATTCAATGGGATCGCCATTTTCTTAAAGCTTTTGAAATTCATATGAAACGCCTCTTTTTAAAGTTTCTGGTTGATTTACTTATATGATTTTCCTGATCATGATGCGAGCATATATTTCGGTTCATGGTGCGTGTTTGTGTGTGTCTTTCCAACAGTGATCTTGGTTTTTGAATGCATGATTAAATGCTCTATCTTGAATTTCTTTTAATGAATTTACTTAGAGCAAGAGGTATCGTGGCTAAGCCACCCTCTTCATTTAGGCCCCATGTGTCTATATCGTTTCAACACACCCACTTAAAAATACCCTCATTCACAACTAACTCAAACCTTTTCACTTGGGCCCCACCCACCCTCATTTTATTTCTTTTCCATATTTTCAAACACAATAAAATTCATTTCATTTAAATAAAATTACAATACGGGAAAAAAACTACAATACGGAAAAACATACGAATAATAAAAAACATACGATAAACAAAAAACATACGAAACTTAAAAATACAAAATTTTTCGCCTTTTACATGTTGTATTTTGCTATTATTTGATCTTGTTTCTTTTTTATGATTGATTTTTTTGGCTCCAGCAACCCCTCAGTATCAAGCATGAGAAACTCCAATTCTCGTGTAACACCCGCAAAAATCGAGGGCGCCACTCAATTGGCATCATAACACAGATAATAAAGAACGGATAATAAAACCCGTTTAAGAATTTTATTAATAATATAATAAAGTTTACAAAAGTTTAATTGTTGCGGAAAATGGCCCATTAATAAAAAGTGGTCCCAAATACATCAGTGTAGTCTATGACCATGCCATGCCAAGCCCTGCCTTGAAATCATCACACTTCAAAATCATAAACCTGAGAAAACATGCTAAAAAGGTCAGCTATAAAGCTGGTGAGTTCATAAGTTATAGCAAAGCATTTGGGTAATCAAGTTTGGACTATAGGCAAAATGCACTCAAAACAACGCATGTAGTGAGTCATTCAAGTAAAAGTTGTGTCTATTACTCAAGCTCTAAGCTCATGTACCAAACTACAACAGCTTCGCATGCGTGATAGTAGCATGTCAATATGTTTATGGTGCCACTTAGCAAGTGTGTGTTTAGTTAACACTTGAGTTCCGACATTGTATCGTCCGGAGACAAGTTGGCGCGACCAACCCGACGGGCGTTACCTCAATAGATCTATTTATAACACTCGCGCTCCCGCAGGGTTAATGGTACATGAAAGGCGGGCAAGTTGTGGAAGCAGTTCTCTTAGACTATCTCGTAATAGTTGTTTACACAAGAGTTTCAGCCTAGTCCATAAAGTAATAGTTGTCCATATAGTGTTTGCATAAAAGCAACAGTTCATAAAGTGCATTGCGTAACAGCAATAGTTCTTAAAAGGCATTTCATAACAGAAATGGTTCATAAAAGGATTTGCATACAAGCAACATCATTCATAAAGTGTTTGCATAAAAGCAATATTTCATAAAGAGTTTGCATGTTTCTCACCCCAAAACAGTTATAAAACAGGTAAAGTAGGGGTTATGAACTCACCTTGGTATGCAGAAATGTAAGACATCACAACTAACATCAAGTAATAAACGTGCACGGCTCCGACACGCAACCTAGATAAGTATGGTGTGGTTTTTAGTCTAAGTCTTGTATTCAAAAACAACGTTTGTAAGTTTACAAGTATTTATGTTTTTGAAATGCTTGAAGTTCAAAAGCAAAAGTTTTCAAGTATTTGAGTTATTGCAGCTTATGTGGAGTTTCATAAATTTATTTGATTCTCGATAAAGTTCATTCATTATTGTTGTTAAAATATTTATATGCATTGGCTCTTGGAATCAGTATAGGAATAATGAGTACGGATATATCGTATGAGAGTTGACCCGAGTATTGGCTTAAGTGTTATCGAGGAGTAAATAAATGCAAGACGTCAAGTATTTATTAAATTTATTTGAGTTCGAAGTGGGAAAATATATATACAATATATATTTATTGAAGTTGTAGTTAAATAATATATTTTGCCAAATATATTCTTTAGTTTACATAAAGGTGGTCGTCAAATAAAACGTGTTAAACATATTTATCAAGGCAAAAGTGATAAAAATATAAGTTTTATCAAATTATAAAAATTTTAGGGTGACAAGTGTCAAAATGTTAGATTTAGAGGGGTTAAAGAGGTAAAGATTTGAATAAGTTATAAACTTGTAAAATCTTTAAGAAAATTATCAATTGTTCCAAAGTTGAGGGGTTGTAAGGTAATTTTAATATAAATTATACTCCCTCCGTCCCTAAATAAGTGTCCAGTTTGACTTTTCAGAGTCAAACCTGGTTCAACTTTACCGTAAATATTTATTTTGTGTTATATAATCTTGATGAAAAGCTATCCAATGAAAATACACTTTAAACCCAATCAATTCATATATTTTGCGTAGTATTATATAACACTCATGAAATAGATGAGGTCGAAGTTGATCCAGGTTTGACTACGAAAAGTCAAACTGACACTTATTTAAGTGACGGAGGTAGTAGAACTTATTAAAAGTTTTAGGGAAGTTGCCAAGTGATTCGAAGTAGAGGGACTGGAAGTGTAAAAATTGCAACAAGATCAAAAATACCGAAAAGTGTCACTTACGGGATTCGAACCATACACATCTGCCTCAACAAACCCTCGCTTAACCAACTGAGCTAAAGTTGTTTCTTTGTCAAGCTATGCATCTAACTATAAATAACTAGCCTTTATCTGTTTTATATATTTGTAAAAATCTCACAGTTTGCATGCAATACGCTTGTGTTTGTATTGTTTGCTTCCATTTCTTTTATAAAACTTTCACAGTGCTTATGTTCGCTTCTGATTTAAGACAAGTGAGCTTTTAAGTGCAAACTCCCTTAGCGAGTTACGCACGATTTGTGTTTGTTTCATGAGTCCGAAAAAGGGTTTTAAAAGAAAGTAACCAAAATAAGTTCACGAGACAAGTAAGGTGAGCTTTCAAATGGATTCAATGAGCACGAGTTCGAATGAAATAAGAGCGAAATAAGTGATGAGCCAAGATAAAGTGTTTCCAAAATAACCAACCCTTTTATATGCTTCATGTGTATATAACGAGTACGAATAGTTCGACAAGGCATGATTAATAACGAAATATTATGAGCACGAGCTAAGCCAATAACCGCAGTAGACATGCTTTCAAAAGTGAACCAAGACTTTGTATGTTTTCAAATAATCATTCCTCTTTGGTTTTTACGCGTTCAAAGTGATTCAAACATCTCACCATTTCATTTTAAAACCCGAATAAGCAACCATGTGCTTATTAGCTTGTTTAACGTTTATACATTCATCTTTTACGTTCAAAGT
The DNA here is from genome assembly GCA_022545495.1 of Chrysanthemum lavandulifolium. Classification (NCBI taxonomy): domain Eukaryota; kingdom Viridiplantae; phylum Streptophyta; class Magnoliopsida; order Asterales; family Asteraceae; genus Chrysanthemum; species Chrysanthemum lavandulifolium. Next base: position 143,241,329 of record CM040242.1, read on the forward strand.
TTTCCACATAAGCTTAATAAGCGATCGGTGCTTAAACCGTCAGTTTTCTCACTCAATGCCGCCACTTGTGGATGGCCGACCGTAAGAAACTTAAAACATCCGGAAGCGAATGCAATGAAGATCGGTGGAGTATAGTGTTTCCCGGTCGTTATGTCCCAAATGAGCTATCACGATGAATCGCCAAACGATATAGTGATCGAGAGATTTGAATGGAAAAGAGATTTGAATTACTATAACTACTGAAAAAGGAGATAAATTACGAGGGCTTAAATGCAAATTAAAGGAAATTAAAAGATAAAATATATTAAATAAATGCTATCACTATTTGCAAAATGATGTTTTTGATTTTATTTTTTATAAAACTTAATTTAAAACTACGTTACGTATAAATGAAAATGTGAAACTTACACAATATAAATCCTAAAAATATGAAAATGAACTTTTACAATCCTAATGATAAAAGAAAATATATAGAAAAGAAAATTATTTTATAACTATTTAATTAATTATTATTAATTAAAACTATTTTAACTATTTAATAATAGCCTAAAATACAAGAAAATAGGAAATAAAGCTAGAAAAATGAAATTATGACTTGGCAAAATCTAAAATAACAAAAGAGAATTTTCAAAACTATTTTTATATTTTTAGATTATTTTCTATTTTCTATGAATTAAAAACTAATTAAATTGCTTAAAAATACAAATTTAACTAAGAAAATTTGGAAAAATATTTTTTGTCTTTTATATTTATCTTAACTTAAGAAAAATGAAAACTTATTTTTGAAACTTTTACGAATTAATTGCAATAAAAGCTAATTAAAATGCTTAAAACTAATTAAAATAGGGAAAAATAGCAAGCAAGACTAGAAAAATATGAAAATTTAGGAAAACTCTAAAATAATATTATGAATCTGAGAAAAATATGAAAACAGTGCTTGTGTATAAGAAAATGAGGTCAAAAAAGCAAAATGCTTAAAATAAGCACTAGAAATAAGCCAATGAGCACCAAAAGCTACCAAACTGAAACAAAGGCTATAATATGCTATAACTACTAGAAAACAACTAATCTCAACTGCTCTTAACCTCTCGAATTGCTAACTACCAAGATTTGGCTTATTTGAGTTTAAGTGCAAAACAATTGAGGGTCTACTTTGGAACCTAAAAATAAGCACTTAAATAAGCTAGAAACTAGATAACAACTGTTGGAACATAAACTAGACACAGCTAGGTAATTCTAAACCAAAGGTTAGCCCCGGACAAGCTCTCAAGAGTCGGTCAAGTCTGAAGACCTGTGCAGCGACTCGGTGAATCTTGAGTCGGTGCACGAGGCATTTTGCCCATGTTGCCAACCCATTTTGAAGCTTATAAAAATTTGACAAAATCTATAAAAATGATGATAAGAAATTAGACCAATTGAAGTTTGTAAAACCACAAGTTCCACTTGATTTGAACCGAAATGAAGCTACTAAAAATCAATTCGGTTGGCATAAACCGACTTTTGCAAGTTTTTGACTTTTGACAATATTGATATATTGACTAAGATGAACTTTGACACTAATTTATGGACCGATTAAGATGAATTATGTTAAACTAAGACTAACACAACCAATATCTATGGATTTTGAACACAAAACAAGCTTTTGATTCTCAAAACTCCAACAGATAAGTTATTAAGGCAATTCTTGGTAATGTTGACTAATGGCTAATGCAGTGCAATATTGAGACAGTTGTGAATCAAATAGAGCCTAACAAGCCTAAACCAATGATCTTAAATCTTGAACAACCCTTAAACTCGGTTTACCCAACCGATCCAAACACCTGTTAAGTGGCGGTAATGGCATTTTTCAAAGCATAAGTCGATTCGAGCATGCGATCTATCAGAACTCAAACTAACTTAAGTTAAACTGAAATTAACAGAAATAAGCAATCTTAAACAGTAAATAACAAAGAAACTACTTTTACCAATTTTATACTAAAAACTTGAAAATGAAAAGAGCAAACTAAGAACCTTATATTTTGAGCTGAATAAGATTTAAACAAGATCATACATGGCCTGCAAGTACTTCCAAGTTTAGTCGATATCCAAAGTACAAGAACCCTCCTTTGACTTTCGTTGACGAATTCAAAATTGCTTGGGATTGATTGACAAGCTTACTAAAAGCTATGGAGAGCTTAAATAAACTTGTTTAAGCTTAAAATAAGCCACTAACAACTTGGATAATAGAATTTTGAAACCGAAATTACAACAATGAAGAATAAACTTGGAACTTATATAAAACTTGATATTGAAGCTTAAAGTGAATTACAATGATAAAGTGAGTTGAGTTTAATACATTAAAGCTTAAAATTACATTTTGAAACACTAATTAAGATAACTTAGAAAAAGCGACATACAAAGAAAAATAAAAACTAACTAATGCCTCTATCTTGCTTCTCACGCTTCCTTTTATACACCATCGATTTCTCTCATCTTAGAGCATTTCCTACTTTTGTTTTAGGCCATTGGATTACTTGGGACCATTATAGCCATTGGATCACTTTTGGCGGAAAGTTGTATTTGACTGTTGGGGTTGAGTGAGGGGTTGAAGATGCATTTAATGCCCTTTGGAGTTGTGTGGAGGTGGGGAACAAGGAAGGGATAAGGTATTTGGAGGTGATGGGTGCTTGAGTGTTGCGAGGCTTAGCGGTGGGAAGAAGAGGAAAAGGCGGGTAAAAGGGGTTGGTGGTTTGGTGGCTTATAATATTGGAGGGGTCCAAATTGAAGGGCCAAATGGAATGGCGAAGTCACAAGGAAATGGCGGGGTCGAATGGGTGTTTAGGCTTAATAATAACAAGGACCTTATGTGTAATTTACGAAAATCAAGGACCAAATCTGCCAATATCACAAAGTTGTTTCAAGGGACCAAAACTGACAAGCTTCCATAGTACAAGGACCAAACTTGACATTTTCCAATTTTCCAAGGGCCATTTTTGCCAAATTTGAAACTTGAAGGACCAATTTTGTAATTTCTCAAAACTTTTGATATTTTTCACCAAAGGACTAATTTTGACAAGTTATGATTTTAAAAGGACCTTTGGTGATTTTTCTTTTGAAATTAAGGCTCAGGGACTATTCGACAACTTTTGAAACTTGGGGACCAAAGCGCCAATTATGCAAACTTAGCTCATTTTCATCCATTTTTAAACATTTTGCATCCGAAACATATAAAATGTAATTTTGGAATATTTTCATATTTTGATGCATTTCGAGCATTTTAAACGTTTTGCGATTCAGATTGACCAAAATGATGAGTATTTACACACTCATCAATCCCACACTAAACTATTGCTAGTCCCTAGCAATCTTTTGAGAAAAACTTAATGGATTTGAATCTCTTTACCAAAAGCCATTACTCGGAGTAGCCAAATGTTTTAGTTCAAATAAGAACCATGGTACAGATAACAATGTGATTTTGAGCAAACCACCGACTCCAACGGATTTGATTTGTCTTTACGAAGCGGTTTGCTCTGGACTAGCCAACTCTTAGATGAATTATCAATATTATCTTTGGTGAGTGATTACCAATTATGGTTTTTCCACTACCTTTACCACAAGCCATAAACTTGCGGGCTAGCCAACTCTTCACTTTTAAGGATATGGTGAGTGAATACCATACAATTTTGGGCAAATTGCAAGCCGTCAACGGATTTGAGATATCTTTACCAAGAGCCGTTTGCTCTGGATTAGCCAATCCTTTTGTTTTTAGACATGGCGGATGATAACCAAATGAGTAAGTGCGAACACTTACTCCAAAAAAATTTTGGCCAAAAACGGGAATGGGCGGTATAATTACATGATAAAATTCGTGAGAATTCCCCACACTTAGAAATGAATATTGCCCTCAATATTTAAAGTACCGCGTGGTTATGCCAAACAAAGAACGAAAAGGAAATACTACGGCCATTATTTAGAAAGTTTTTTTTTTTTTTTTTTTTTTTTTTTTTAGGAAAACTTATATACAATGGGAAACTCCCCACACTAGGGTGGTACACGGTGAAAACCCATGTTTAGCTATCATTTTTGATTACCGAGTCGCTAGCTTGACTCGACCCGAATTCATTGGTTCATGGGAAGCAAAGTGGAAGAAACAATCTCCATCGGACTTTCATTCAAGATGTTTGGACAAACATTTGAAGCACGTGAAAGCTCCACACCGATGAGATATACATAGAACCGGCTCAAAAATGATAAATGAAAATGCCGGGGTCAAAGATAGTGTCTTCATTCCGAAGGAGTGAAGAGCAGAGAGAAGTGACGAATATATGAAGAAAAGAAAGAAAATCATGATAGAAATCATGACTAACTCTTCATCCTCGATAGGAGAATTCATAGTTTCATGAATCTCATCGCTTAAGCTTGCTTGATCATGACATATTATGGGGTGTCTAGATCAAAGTAGAAATTATCATACTCCGCGGAGATATGATATGAGTGAGTTCATCGAGAACTCCATGAAGGTGAATGAATCATATTCGAATTGATATGAGTGGGTTCACCGGTGAACTCCTCCAATGTAAATGATTCATAATCGGGAGAGAATTATGAGAATGAAAAGTGGTAATCGCCACTAATCTTCTCTCCCATATTATCAAAGCAGAAGGCTTTCATTTACGGATTAGAATCATCGGAAAGAATGTCACTACCCTTAATGGGGATAGGAGATGAAATAGGTTTCTCTTTGAAAGCCTCGATTTTAGAAATGAGAAGACCGACATTCGGTAATGTTGCACGGTGCTTCATCTTTGATTTCGGTGTCGGTAACTTCATCATTCTCTTCTTCTAAGCTAACAAGCTCGGAAGGTAAATCTTCCACATAAACGATGTCTCCACAAGATAACGAATCATCATCATCGAATCGGAGAACATCTCAACATGATCTTTTGGGAAGACAAGAGGGTAGGGATATCACACAAATGCTCGAGAATTCCACAGACTCTCTTGGGATTGGGAAAGGTTCTCAACACTAGACTTTATGAATTCGTCCGATTCCTTTTCGAGAACAAGTGTCGAGATGCTCGTCCCCATGTTCGAGAGAGTGGGAGTTTCGGTGTGATAGCGCTTGTTTGAGATGGGATCTCAATCGCTAGGATATCAACCGACCGAGGGAGTTGAGAAATATTATCTTTAAAAGGATAAAACTCTCCTCGTCATCATCATATAGAGCCTTAAGAAATTGGGAGCGCTTAGAGCCGCATGCTCTAGGACTAATAATTCTTCCCTAGATTGGCGGGCCTCTCGTTCTTGACTAGCAATTCTCCATGGTCTTTTCACCACTCACTTGATTCTTAAAGTGACTAATCATATCATCAAGTGTTTTCATTGCGGTTTCAAAATTTTGGGAGATTTCTTGAGACAACGGCTCGTGTGGAGTGTGAACCGTATGGTAATTGTGGAGGTTGGAAATTGTCAAACTGTAAGAGTCATGATTGTTACAAGGAAATGGATTCCTATTTGACAATCGGAGCTGAAATGGGACCTCCAGTTCTCACAACAAGAAACTGTTGAGCTCGGACCGTGAATTATATGGATATTGGTCATAACCAAAGTTACGAGCATCACCGGAAGCTGTTCATAGACAAACGTGTTTCGGATTGACACTCAAATCTTTGGTGAGGACCTCCACAAAATTCACAAGAAGTTATGTTGATTATATGAACATAAGTCGGGCTGTGGTGGGTAATTGGAAAAGTTTAAGGAGTCATTAAATGAGTTCGGATTAGGATCATAATCAAATGAATTCCTCGAACCACAAAACAAACAACTCCCGTTATGAATATCATTACCACATTGTACACACGTACACCAACGACAGGGTGAACCAAAAAGAGGCTCACCACAACCGACGCAAGGAATAAACGATTTCATTTGAGAGTAATGAGAAAGAATCGGTTCATTCAAAGAATCAACAAAACCAACATGGTGATCCGAATGACTATCAAGTCTCGAAGAGCATTTTGAAAAATCCGGAGGTGGGACAAGTGGTGTGCTCGAGAGCTAGCAATTTCCACTACTTCGTTATGGTCTCCTAATGTTGCAAAATCGGTCAACTCGGCCGATTAATCACCGATTAATCGTTAATCGGCCGAGTACCTTGTGAAGTTTTGAAAATCGGTCGAAAAATCGGCCTAGGATAAAAATCGACACTAAGCGGTCAAAAATCGGCGAATCGGTCAAAATCGGCCGAATCGGTAAAAATCGGCCGAATCAGACAAACCGCCATTTAAAATAAGAGTAAATTACATAAATGGTCACTATGGTTTGTCAATTTTTCACATTTAGTCACCGAACTTTTTGACATACATGGTCATCAAGTTTCAAATCGTTCTGATTTAGTCCATTTCATTACATAAATGGTCACCAAGTTTTAAACCACGGTGACCATTTATGTAACGAAATGAAACCTTAATGATTGGATATGTAACGATTTGAAGCGTAAATGATTGACCTTGTCAAAAAAAGTTCAATGACTAAATGTGAAAAATGGACAAACCACGATGACCATTTATGTAATTTACTCTAAAATAATAATAATTTAGGCATTATACTTAATTTGGGGATCGTATATTTTACTTATAACGCACAATGGGCATCATAATCGAATTAGAGCCTTTTATTGAGGTTTGGAAACATAGCAGCTTGAAATCGGTTAAGATTTTTAGTTTGGTCTCGAAATACCAAAAATTGTAGGAAATGCCAATCCGATTAATCACCGATTAATCCCGACTTGACCGATTACTCATTGCGGGGTGGTCGACCGCCCGACTACCGATTCACGATTTTTGCAACATTGGTCTCCGTATTTGAGCGGGTTCATCGTGTCAATTCGATTCTCGACCTTTTTCATCGGCTTGAATTTGTTCAATTAGATTACGGGCTCTAAATTAAGAGATTGTCCTCGTAACCCTCGGTGGGTGCTTGAGGTAACACTAACATTCGAACGGGTTCGTCAACATTAGAACGTATTTCGGATGTGGCGTGGGGTCGAAATAACTTTGAAAAGACTTTTGATGGATAATTCGCAAAATTCGCTTGAACTAGGCCTTCCACACCGCCACACACGTACTTGTGACAATGATGTTGATCCTTTTCCATACAATCAAGATGATCGTCGTCATTAGAATTAAACATATAGAGGTTTAAGAGAATCAAATGGTCGTGAGGATAAAGATGAGTATTTTTGGATTTTATAAGAAAATATAAATATATATAGATGGATGGTATGAACAAAGAGTAAATATTCAAATCACTAACTGCTAAGCGTAAGATAATTAGCACACACTACCCGGCGTGGCGTAAAAATTTGATCGGTGCAAACCGTCAAGTTTTCTCGCTCAATGCCGCCACTTGTGGATGGTCAATCGTAAGAAACTTAAAACAGTCAGGAAGCGAATGAAATGAAGATCGGGGTATAGTGTTTCCAGTCGTTATGTCCCAAATGAGCTATGCGATGAATCACCAAACGATATAGTGATCGAGAGATTTGAATGGAAAAGAGATTTGAATTATTATAACTACGTAAAAAGGAGATAAATTACAGGGCTTAAATGCAAATTAAAGAAAATTAAAAGATAAAATATATTAAATAAATGCTATCACTATTTGCAAAATGATGTTTTGATTTTATGTTTTATAAAACTTAATTTAAAACTACGTTACGTCTGAATGAAAATGTGAAACTTACACAATATAAATCCTAAAAATATGAAAATGAACTTTTTACAATCCTAATGATAAAAGAAAATATATAGAAAAAGAAAATTATTTTTATAACTATTTAATTAATTATTATTAATTAAAAACTATTTTTAACTATTTAATAATAGCCTAAAATACAAGAAAATAGGAAATAAAGCTAGAAAAATGAAATTATGACTTGGAAAAATCTAAAATAACAAAATAGAATTTTCAAAACTATTTTTATATTTTTACGATTATTTTTCTATTTTTATGAATTAAAACTATTAAAAACTAATTAAATTGCTTAAAAATACAAATTTAACTAAGAAAATTTGGAAAAATATTTTTTGTCTTTTATATTTATCTTAACTTAAGAAAATGAAAACTTATTTTTTGAAACTTTTCCGAATTAATTGCAATAAAAGCTAATTAAAATGGTTAAAAACTAATTAAAATAGGGAAAAATAGCAAACAAGACTAGAAAAATATGAAAATTTCAGGAAAACTCTAAAATAATATTATGAATCTGAGAAAATATGAAAGCAGTGCTTGTGTGTAAGAAAATGAGGTTTTATAAAGCAAAGTGCTTAAAATAAGCACTAGAAATAAGCCAATGAGCACCAAAAGCTACCAAACTGAAACAAAGGCTATAATATGCTATAACTACTAGAAAACAACTAATCTCAACTGCTCTTAACCTCTGAATTGCTAACTACCAAGATTTGGCTTATTTGAGTTTAAGTCAAAACAGATTGAGGGTCTACTTTGGAACCTAAAAATAAGCACTTAAATAAGTGGAAACTAGATAACAACTGTTGGAACATAAACTAGACCTGGCTAGGTAATTCTAAACCAAAGGTTAGCCTGGACAAGCTCTCAAGAGTCGGTGCAAAGATCTGAAGACCTGTGCACTCGATGAATCTTGAGTCGGTCTGCAGAGCATTTTGCCCATGTTGCCAACCCATTTGAAGCTTATAAAATTTGACAAAATCTATAAAAATGATGATAAGAAATTAGACCAATTGAAGTTTGTAAAACCACAAGTTCCACTTGATTTGAACGAAATGAAGCTACTAAAATCAATTCGGTTGGGCATAAACCGGCTTTTGCAAGTTTTTGACTTTGACAATATTGATATATTGACTAAGATGAACTTTGACACTAATTTATGGGTGATTAAGATGAATTATGTTAAACTAAGACTAACACAACCAATATCTATGGATTTTGAACACAAAACAAGCTTTTGATTCTCAAAACTCCAATGATAAGTTATTAAGGCAGACATCGGTAATGTTGACTAATGGCTAATGCAGTGCAATATTGAGGCAGTTGTGAATCAAATAGAGCCTAACAAGCCTAAACCAACGGATCTTAAATCTTGAACAACCCTTAAACTCGGTTTACCAACCGATCCAAACACCTGTTAAGTGGCGAATGGCATTTTTCAAAGCATAAGTCCGATTCGAGCATGCGGTCTATACAGAACTCAAACTAACTTAAGTTAAACGAAATTAACGAAATAAGCAATCTTAAGCGATAAATAATAAAGAAACTACTTTTACCAATTTTATACTAAAACTTGAAAATGAAAAGAGCAAACTAAGAACCTTATATTTTGAAATTTGAATAAGATTTAAACAAGATCATACATGGCTCGCAAGTACTTCCAAGTTTAGTCGATATCAAAGTACAAGAACCCTCCCTTTGACTTTCGTTGACCAAAATTCAAAATTGCTTGGGATTGATTGACAAGCTTACTAAAAGCTATGGAGAGCTTAAATAAACTTGTTTAAGCTTAAAATAAGCCACTAACAACTTGGATAATAGAATTTTGAAACTGAAATTGCAACAGTGAAGAATAAACTTGGAACTTATATAAAAACTTGATATTGAAGCTTAAAAGTGAATTACAATGATAAAGTGAGTTGAGTTTAATACATTAAAGCTTAAAATTACATTTTGAAACACTAATTAAGATAACTTAGAAAAAACGACATACAAAGAAAAATAAAAACTAACTAATGCCCTCTATCTTGCTTCTCCTGCTTCCTTTTATACACCATCTGATTTCTCTCTCATCTTAGAGCATTTCCCACTTTTGTTTTAGGCCATTGGATTACTTGGGACCATTATAGCCATTGGATCACTTTTGGCGGGAAAGTTGTATTTGACCTGTTGGGGTTGAGTGAGGGGGTTGAAGATGCATTTAATGCCCTTTGGAGTTGTGTGGAGGTGGGGGGAACAAGGAAGGGATAAGGTGAGCTGGAGGTGATGGGTGCTTGAGTGTTGCAGGCTTAGCAGGTGGGGAAGACAGGAAAAGGCGGGTAAAAAGGGGGTTGGTGGTTTGGTGGCTTATAATATTGGAGGGGGTCCAAATTGAAGGGCCAAATGGAATGGCGAGGGTCACAAGGAAATGGCGAGGTCGAATGGGTGTTTAGGCTTAATAATAACAAGGACCTTATGTGTAATTTCTGAAAATCAAGGGACCAAATCTGCCAATATCACAAAGTTGTTTCAATGGACCAAAACTGACAAGCTTCCATAGTACAAGGACCAAACTTGACATTTTCCAATTTTCCAAGGGCCATTTTTGCCAAATTTGAAACTTGAAGGACCAATTTTGTAATTTCTCAAAACTTTTGATATTTTTCACCAAAGGACTAATTTTGACAAGTTATGATTTTAAAATGACCTTTGGTGATTTTTCTTTGAAATTAAGGCTCGGGGACTATTTCGACAACTTTTGAAACTTGGGGGTAAGAAACGCCAATTATGCAAACTTAGCTCATTTTCATCCTGTTTTTAAACATTTTGCATCCAAACATATAAAATGTAATTTTGGAATATTTTCGATATTTTGATGCATTTACGAGCATTTTAAACGTTTTGCGATTCAGTTGACCCAAAATGATGAGTATTTACACACTCATCAATAACGCAATGTAAATGTGACTTGTTCTTAATAGTCAAAAAAAGATTCGATGGTGTTCCCATTTTTAACGAAAGCATTGTATGTTTCAAATAAACATTCAATTGCAAGATGAAAGCTTAACGAATGAAATAACTACAAAATGTGGTGAGTTCAAGCTTGCTTACAAAGCGAAGTGTCGAGAGAAAGAGCGAGACCAACGACTTATAACTCGTCGCTGATTGAAACACAACCCGTAATCCTTTATAGCCAACTATAACCCTTTGTAACTTTGTTTTAAAACCCAAAGACTCTTCTTTCTTTCTTTCCCTCTTGGCTCGACAGTGGAACAAATGAGTGAGTTGAGAGTGTTTGAGTGAACTTTCATGATGAGATATGTATTGTAAATGTATAATCGGTATGTATATATATAGAGAGAGACAAGAGATCAAGTTGTCCACTGCCAAAGTAAAGGAGAAGTATTATTTTTGGTCCTTTTTATTGGTTGACCACGCAACAACAAGAAGAAAAGAGTACAAATAGTTCTTCACATGTGAATGTGTGTGGAGTGTTGGAACTTTGTTTCGTGTGATAGTAGCCAAAGAAACAAAAGGAAGAAATGAGACTTTGTACTTTTTGATCATCTTCGCATGTGGTAAAAATTGGGAAAATTAAGTGAAAAGTCGATATCTTGGCAACTTATTGTCATTGTGTGTAGCGACTATTTTTTCTTATTGTGGTAATAAACTTTTAGATCGTCTTATTGTGTGTATCGGTGACTTGTTTAACTTGTTGTAGCCGGTCATGTTAACGACCGTTAACTTTTTATTGCACCGTTAGTCCTTTTCATCATGCTTTTAACGACCGTTATTATATTATTGCACCGTTAGTCATTTTCGCCGCTTTTTACGATTTCGTCCGTTTTGCACTTTTCCGTCCGCTTTTGCACGTTTCGTTCGTTTTACGTTTCCGTCCGCTTTCACACGTTTTCGTCCGCTTTACACGTTTTCGCTCGTTTTATGCGTTTTCTCTCGTTTTACGTTTTGTCCGTTTTACGTTTTCTTAGTTTTACGTTTCTTAGTTTTACGTTTTCTTGATTTTATGCTGTTTTACGTTTTCTTAGTTTTACGTTTTCTTAGTTTTACGATTTTACGTTTCGCCGCGTTTTCTTAGTTTTACGTTTTCTTGATTTTAAATCAGATTTTACGTTTTGTCCGTTTTACGTTTTACGTTTTCGTCGCTTTACACATTTCGCTTTCGTTTTACGCCGTCGTGCTTTTAACGTTTTCTTAGTTTTAAATCCGTTTTACACATTTCCGCACGTTTCTTAGTTTTACGTTTTAGCCCGTTTTACGTTTTCTTGATTTTAGTCCGTTTTACGTTTTCGTCCGTTTACATTTTCTTAGTTTTCGTCCGCGTTTTGCGTTTTTTACCCGTTTTACGTTTTCTTAGTTTTACGTTTTCGTCGTTTTACGTTTCGCCCGTTTTACGTTTTCTTTACACGTTTTTTCGCCCGCTTTTACACGTAAAACGGACAAAACGAGTAAAACGACGAAATCGTAAAACCACGAAACGGAAGAAAACGTAAAACCGGCGAAAACGTAAAACGGACGATAACTAAGAAACGTAATAACGGATGAAAACGTAAAACGGTAAAATGGACGAAAATCAAGAAAATGTAAAACGGATTTAAATCGTAAAAAGGAAGAAAACGTAAAACGGACGAAAACGTAAAACGGATGAAACGTAAAACGGAAGAAAACATGTAAAACGAATGAAAACGTAAAACGAATGAAAACGTAAAACGGCGAAACGTAAAAACGGACGATAACGGAAGAAAACGTAAAACGGACGAATAGAGAAAGAAAAAGATATTTTTTTCTAGCGCATTCGATCTTTCGATTTTTTCGTTCCTATTCTCCTTTCTCAAAAAGGGACCTTAAACAAAGTTAAAGGATTACTTAGTTCTTGATAGTTATTTACTTAATCGGTGAATAGAAGTATACTCGGATCGGAATCGTGGGAAGTACTCCTTGATCATTTCTACCAATTTAAAGCCCCAATTATAATTCTTTTATACACGTAAAAATACACTTACATAATCTCTATTACTTAATCCTTTGTGTACCTTAGCGTTCCTAGCTATCCACTTATTTTTATCAATCTACTTTTGGGTAATACATATGCTAATAGATAGTAAAAACCTCATAAAGTAGATTTTTTGAACCCGCTTCAAGTCATCATGATTAATCAATCAATCTAAAACGGACGAAAACGTGTAAAAACGGACGAAAACTGAAGAAAACGTGTAAAAACGGACGAAATCGTGTAAAAACGGAAGAAACGTGTAAAACGGAAGAAAACGTAAAACGGACGAAAACGTAAAACGAGTAAGCGTGTAAAACGGACGAAAACGTAAAAGCAGATTTAAAACGTAAAACGCATGTAAACGAAAGCGAAAACGTAAAAAGCGGAAAACGTGAAACGGACAAAACCGTAAAATGGAAGAAACCGTAAAACGGACGAAATCGTAAAACCAAGAAAACGTAAAACGGACGGCGTGTAAAACGAGCGAAAACTTGTAAAACGGACGGCGTGTGAAAGCAGACGAAACGTGTGAAAGCAGACGAAAACGTGAAACGGACGAAACGTAAAACGAACGAAACCGCAAAAAGCGGACGGAAAAGTGCAAAACGGATAAGCGTGTAAAAACGGTGAAAATGACTAACGGTGCAATAATATAATAACGGTCGTTAAAAACAGATGAAAAGGACTAACGGTGCAATAAAAAAGTTAACGGTCGTTAACATGACCGGCTACAACAAGTTAAACAAGTCACCGATACACACAATAGCACGATCTAAAAAGTTTATTACCACAATAAGAAAAAAAATAGGTCGCTACACACAATGACAATAAGTGTCAAGTATGATGACTTTTCATGCAATTTTTCCAAAAAAATAAACAAAAGCAACATGTGTTTGTTGTTTCATATGTCAGGTAACTAAAGGAGAAAAGAAGTAAAACAATACTCATTACTTGTCCTTGATTGTTTATCTTTTATACAAGAAACATAGTCAACATTTGTGAGCCATGGTAAGTATATTATATTTGATACATGTGGTATTAGTTTAATTTTATTTCTTGTAACTTACATGTTTTTATTTTTCTTGTTGTGTTTTAAATACATTTTAGACTTGTACTAGTTTCTTGTCTAAAACCGAAAATGTATATAAAATCCAATGTTCTTGTGTTTGGTTGCATAAGACGCGACACAAGTAAGATTAGAAAACAAAAAGTGGAAAGTTAAAACTTGAACTCCCGTATTGTTTTACGTATCTCGTTTAAATTTAAACGTGAACTTCCTTGAAGTTTTGGTATTTCATTTACGTTTTAAATCGAGAGTTGAAATATTTCCGTCACACGTTAAAAATGGTTAACGTGTAAAATATCTTTTCGAGTGTGTTTTTATAAAAGAAATATAAAAACATCAATATTGGTTCAAAAATGTGTTTATTAGACTAATACCATACTTTATATTTGTCGGTTCGTGCGCCAGCTCGTGTTTTCGATAAAGTGAGATAACTTCTCGTGTGAGTTAGAAAAACTCATAAGTGGCCAGAAAATATAAAAATGTTCATTTTCTGCTATTCATAATTAGTTTAAATTGTTCCAGCAAAGGGATAACTTCCTAATTTATATCCAAGTGAGCTAATGCTTGCTCAAAACGCCCGTGTAATAATAAATAATAATTTATTATTAAATTTGAAATATAAAAATTTACCGATTGTCACCGTCTCCCCGTCTTATTAGGAAATTCATCCTCGAATTTCAGTTTGAGATACTCGATTGAGTTTGAGTGTTTTGACAATCGGGATACGGTTATACTCCAACCGTTTGACTTCCCGACTCATGGTTTCAATAGGTTAACATTTCATCGATATGAGTTTCCTCCAAGGAAATGATGTTCAGTCTAGGTGTACTCCTAGAGTTATTTCTATTACCTCATTCCTCAAGGTTTTTGTTACTGAGGGATATTCGAACAATCTACTCCTTGTAGTTGCTCAAGACATGATATATTTGATGGTCATTCCATTTCCATGATGGCGTCGATAGTGTGGGTTTCGTAAGCTTCAAGTTTCCTCTAGAAAGATGGTGTTGATTGCTAGTTGCAATTTATTGGTTGACTTAATGATGTATTTTATACCTAAAGTACGGAGGCTCAAAGTTTAGAGTATAGTTTGGTCATTTACGGAGTATAAGTCGTTAAGTAGTTATAGAGTTCCTACTTGATGACGAGGTTTCTCGGAACTAGGAAAGTTACGAGGAGAAACAGAGAGTTATGTAGTTGGTCTCTTTGAATAGTCTGGAGTTGTAACTGTTAATGGGTTGTCCTAAGACGGTTTATGGTGTGGTTTGTCTCCTCGGTTTTAGTATGGTATGAGATAAGATTGTATTTAGGTGGTCAAGTTGTGTAGAAATCTATTTGACTTCTGTGGTTACTAGGATGAAGGTTCGTAAGTCGTATTCCTTCCGACTCCACATGTGGAAATTGTTGTGATGATAGCCAGAGGCTGTTTGTTTGACAGTCAGATCCTTTGAAATCGAAAGGAGTAAAGTAAGGTTAGGTATTCCTAGAGTTAAGTTTCGTATAACTCTTTAGGTCGTTACTGTAGGTAATTCCTATTGATTGAGGTTATGTTCATTGGTAGATTGTATTATGATAGCTAGTTGGTGTCACCCGTCCTTTCGGATTTGGATGATGTGAGAATAGAAAGTTGTTGACTTTGATAAAGTTTTCGAAAGAGAACTTGATGAATGTAGAGGAAATTGCTGAACTTTAGCTTTTGTAAAGAAAAACTTGTTAAATAGAGTTTTAAGTGACAACACGGAATCGGTTCCAAGCTGGAAGTTTACATGCCCTCTATGTGAGTTCAGGAATTGTTTCTTAACCTCAAATAATTCTAACACCTCAGATTTGATAGATGATGAATCATTTTGCTCCTTAGTAATCCCATTCAAATATTTATTGTTTGTTGTTTCAAGGCAAGGTGTTCAATTCACTCCAAAGGTTTTGCCTAGTGAGTAAAGGAAAGTCATTCCTCTAATGGCTAGTGATGAATTCCGATTCATCGATAAGGCGCGGAGCTGAGGAGATTGTGACGGGGTAGGATTGTGACAGATCGCATTATACAATAATGCAGGGGTTGTTATGTGATAAGTTTGTGTATTCACACCGTAAATTTTCAACATCCAAGTTTTGCAAGAACTACTTTCGAACATAATTCGGTGTAACTACTCTCGTGATTTCAAATTTCACCTCGAGTCTGGGACATAGGTGATCAGTTATGTCCCATCGTCCCCGGTCGAATATAGGTGATCGATCTATATTCTACCGAGGTTCAATGAATTTTGAAATGCTCACCGCTTTATCTTGATTGTATGTTCCAATGCATTTAAAAGTTGTTTTGAAAGATTAAGATGAGTGACTAAACTCGAAGTCAGTTAATAAGTTCACTTAGAATGAATCGAGTGTTCAAACTCGAAGTTGAACAATAAGTTCAGGTAAATCGTGGCGAGTATTCAAACTCGAGGGTACATGATAAGTTCATGTAAAGGAAAGCGTAAAACTGAGGTTATAAGTCAGTACATAGGGGGATTATCACAATCCAGTATGTGAGTACGAGTGAGCGGGGTAAGACATAGTCTGTGACAAAGTCGGTATACGTATGTAAGTATATAGCAAATACTTCAAATAAGTAGTATGTGTCAAGTAAATAAAGTTGCATATAGCAGAGTAATGAAACAAAGTTTCGTTAAATGAACAGCAAGTAAATAGTGAGCATAATATATAATCATGCTAAGTAAGGTAGTGAGCAAGGCAGGCTGGCATATGTTTGGCATGTGTTTGGTCATAGGTAAAGTTTTCCGTAAAAGCGGTTATAGTTTAGGACTTATTTGCGCCTAGTTCTCTATAACCGAAGCTCTGATACCAATCTGTAACACCCCAAAAAACCGAGGGCGCCACTCAATTGGCATCATAACACAGATAATAAAGAACGGATAATAAAAACCGTTTAAGAACTTTTATTAATAATATAATAAAGTTTACAAAAGTTTAATTGTTGCGGAAAATGGCCCATTAATAAAAAGTGGTCCCAAATACATCAAGATAGTCTATGACCATGCCATGCCAAGCCCTCGCTTTGAAATCGCACACACTTCAAAATCATAAACCCGAGAAAACATGTTAAAAGGTCACTATAAAGTCGGTGAGTTCATAAGTTATAGCAAAGCATTTGGGTAATCAAGTTTGGACTATAGGCAAAATGCACTCAAAACAACGCATGTAGTGAGTCATTCAAGTAAAAGTTGTGTCTATTACTCAAGCTCTAAGCTCATGTACCAAACTACAACAGCTCCGCATGCGTGATAGTAGATGTCAATATGTTTATGGTGCCCTTAGCAAGTGTGTGTTTCGCTAACACTTGAGTTCCGACATGGTATACGTCCCGAGACAAGTTGGCGCGACCAACCCGGACGGAGTATGCTACCTCAATAGATCTATTTATAACACTCAAGGCCCCCGCAGGGATTAATGGTACATGAAAGGCGGGCAAGTCAGGGAAACAGTTCTCTTAGGCTATCTCGTAATAGTGGTTTACACAAGAGTTTCGTTCTAGTCCATAAAGTAATAGTTGTCCATATAGTGTTCAGTAAAAGCAACAAATATAAAGTGCATTGCGTAATGAAGAATAGTTCTTAAAGGCATTTCAATGTAAATGGTTCATAAAAGGATTTGCATACAAGCAACATCATTCATAAAGTGTTTGCATAAAAGCAATATTTCATAAAGAGTTTGCATGTTTCTCACCCCAAAATGCTTATAAAATGTAAAGTAGGGGTTATGAACTCACCTTGGTATGCGTAAATGTAAGACATCACAACTAACATCAAGTAATAAACGCAGCACGGCTCGACACGCAACCTAGATAAGTATGGTGTGGTTTTTAGTCTAAGTCTTGTATTCAAAAACAACGTTTGTAAGTTTACAAGTATTTATGTTTTTGAAATGCTTGAAGTTCAAAAGCAAAAGTTTTCAAGTATTTGAGTTATTGCAGCTTATGTGGAGTTTCATAAATTTATTTGATTCTCGATAAAGTTCATTCATTATTGTTGTTAAAATATTTATATGCATTGGCTCTTGGAATCAGTATAGGAATAATGAGTACGGATATATCGTATGAGAGTTGACCCGAGTATTGGCTTAAGTGTTATCGAGAGTAAATAAATGCAAGACGCCAAGTATTTATTAAATTTATTTGAGTTCAAGTGGGAAAATATATACAATATATATTTATTGAAGTTAGTAGTTAAATAATATATTTTGCCAAATATATTCTTTAGTTTACATAAAGGTGGTCGTCAAATAAAATGTGTTAAACATATTTATCAAGGCAAAAGTGATAAAAATATAAGTTTTATCAAATTATAAAATTTTAGGGTGACAAGTGTCAAAATGTTAGATTTAGAGGGGTTAAAGAGGTAAAGATTTGAATAAGTTATAAACTTATAAAATCTTTAAGAAAATTATCAATTGTTCCAAAGTTGAGGGGTTGTAAGGTAATTTTAATATAAATTATAGAACTTATTAAAAGTTTTAGGGAAGTTGCCAAGTGATTCGAAGTAGAGGGACTGGAAGTGTAAAAATTGCAACAATAGCAAAAATACCGAAAAGTGTCACTTACGGGATTCGAACAATACACATCTGCCTCAACAAACCCTCACTTAACCAACTGAGCTAAAGTTGTTTCTTTGTTAAGCTATGCATCTAACTATAAATAACTAGCCTTTATCTGTTTTATATATTTGTAAAAATCTCACAGTTTGCATGCAATACGCTTGTGTTTGTATTGTTTGCTTCCATTTCTTTTATAAAACTTTCACAGTGCTTATGTTCGCTTCTGATTTAAGACAAGTGAGCTTTTAAGTGCAAACTCCCTTAGCGAGTTACGCACGATTTGTGTTTGTTTCATGAGTCCGAAAAAGGGTTTTACAAGAAAGTAACCAAAATAAGTTCACGAGACAAGTAAGGTGAGCTTTCAAATGGATTCAATGAGCACGAGTTCGAATGAAATAAGAACGAAATAAGTGATGAGCCGAAGATAAAGTGTTTCCAAAATAACCAACCCTTTTATATGCTTCATGTGTATATAACGAGTACGAATAGTTCGACAAGGCATGATTAATAACGAAATATTATGAGCACGAGCTAAGCCAATAACCGCAGTAGACATGCTTTCAAAAGTGAACCAAGACTTTGTATGTTTTCAAATAATCATTCCTCTTTGGTTTTTACGCGTTCAAAGTGATTCAAACATCTCACCATTTCATTTTAAAACCCGAATAAGCAACCGTGTGCTTATTAGCTTGTTTAACGTTTATACATTCTTCTTTTACGTTCAAAGTTTTCCACATAAGCTTAATAACGCAATGTAAATGTGACTTGTTCTTAATAGTCAAAAAAAAAGATTCGATGGTGTTCCCATTTTTTAACGAAAGCATTGTATGTTTCGAAATAAACATACAATTGCAAGATGAAAGCTTAACGAATGAAATAACTACAAAATGTGGTGAGTTCAAGCTTGCTTACAAGGCGAAGTGTACGAGAGAAAGAGCAGAGACCAACGACTTATAACTCGTCAGTGATTCGAAACACAACCCGTAATCCTTTATAGCCAACTATAACCCTTTGTAACTTTGTTTTAAAACCCAAAGACTCTTCTTTCTTTCTTTCCCTCTTGGCTCGACAGTGGAACAAATGAGTGAGTTGAGAGTGTTTGAGTGAACTTTCATGATGAGATATGTATTGTAAATGTATAATCGGTATGTATATATATAGAGAGACAAGAGATCAAGTTGTCCACTGCCAAAGTAAAGGAGAAGTATTATTTTTGGTCCTTTTTAAGGCCATTTACCACGGTTTTTAAGGCCATTTACTCCTTAATAGCCAACTATAACCCTTTGTAACTTTGTTTTAAAACCCAAAGACTCTTCTTTCTTTCTTTCCCTCTTGGCTCGACAGTGGAACAAATGAGTGAGTTGAGAGTGTTTGAGTGAACTTTCATGATGAGATATGTATTGTAAATGTATAATCGGTATGTATATATATATAGAGAGACAAGAGATCAAGTTGTCCACTGCCAAAGTAAAGGAGAAGTATTATTTTTGGTCCTTTTTATTGGTTGACCAAGCAACAACAAGAAGAAAAGAGTACAAATAGTTCTTCACATGTGAATGTGTGTGGAGTGTTGGAACTTTGTTTCGTGTGATAGTAGCAAAGAAACAAAAGGAAAAAATGAGACTTTGTACTTTTTGATCATTCATCTTCGCATGTGGAAAAAAATTAGGAAAATTGGATGAAAAGTCATCATACTTGGCACTTATTATCATCACAGAATGACCTATTTTTTTTTATCGTGAATAAACTTTTAGATCGTCTTGTTGTGTGACGCCGACTTGTTTAACTTGTTGAAGCCGGTCACGTTAACCATCGTTAACTTTTTTATTGCACCGCTAGTCCTTTTCATCCGCTTTTAACGACCGCTATTATATTATCGCACCGCTACCATTTCACCGCTTTTACACGATTTCATCCGCTTTTGCACTTTTCCGTCCGCTTTTGCACGGTTTCGCTCGCTTTTACACGCCGTCCGCTTTCACACGCCGTCCGCTTTACACGCCGCCGCTTTACACGCCGTCCGCTTTACACGCTTCCGCTTTTCCGTTTACACGCTTTCCGCTTTTACACGCTTTCTTGCCAATTCTGCTTTTACACGTCATCCGCTTTTACACGCCCGCTTTTACACGATTTTACACGCCGCCTGCTTTACACGCTTTCTTCCGCTTTTACACGCTTTCTTCGCCGTCTGCTTTTACACGCTTTATTAACCAATCAATCTGGAAAAAGGTTGAGGCAATTGTCTAAAGGGATAAGTAGTTCAACGAGGGTGTATTTTTAGACGATTTTTTTTTAAGACATGGGGCTATTGTGTTTCTGGGCTACCACAGTTAAAATCATGACACGTATTCATTTACAAAAGTACATCAAGTACAGTATTACCAAATCATACTCATAACAAAAAACACACTTGTACTTGATGTACATTTGTAACTCATATATGTCATGATTTTAACTATAGTAGCCTGCACCAAAGTGCCCATGTATATTTGTTGAAAAAAAAAAAAAAAAAAAAAAAAAAAAAAAAAAATTGTCTAAAAAGTATCTTCGTTGGCTACTTATCCTTTTAGAGAATTGCCTCAAAAAGGTTTTGTCCCAACAAAATTCGTAGATTTGGTCGAAAATAGCTCGTGAAAGACCAAATATACTATATATATCATGCATGCTAATCATATTGCTATGAAACGAGAGCTTTACGAGCTTGACTCATATCTATTTGATTTCAAGTATTTTAAAGTAAAATTTAGAGTATATTGCAAGCTGAGTTAGCCAGGGGAGGATGAAAGGCTTGGCTACCTCACTATCTGTGGCACGGGCCACATATGGGTAGGCAAGTGAAGTAAAAAAAAAGTTAACGTATATACTAAACAAGGGTTAAAACGACGTGGTATTCATGTTGAGTTTCTGGATTTTTTTATTGGGCTTATAAGGCCCAATTAAAGGGTTTTTAACTGGGCTCCTTAGTGTTAAGAAAAAAAATGGTGATTATCTTTTGTGATCCACATGTGACTTTACTTCCTTTGTGGCCTTGTGGGTAGTATTCATCATTGTCATTTGTTAGTTACCAAAGATATATGTAATAATTCAATACAACATATATGTCATAAGTTTTGTGGTATTAAAACATGTAATGTAGCAATTTATAGTTGATTAGCTCAATATTAACATACCAAAATCGCAAATCTTCAACGCCGACGACAAATACCACCTGCTTTATAAAATTTTATGTCTACCGATTCATGTATTTGTCTTCATACGGTGACTTTATTTCTTCTTAAAATCCACGCTATTAAGAGATAAATCCCTCACCATTGTTAGGATTTAGTAAATCCAGTTATTAAAGAGTCGGTCACCTCAAGTATATGTAATCGTTAGAAAGCTCGTAGTCGAGATTAGTTAATGTTTAGTAGTATTTAGTTAAGTAACACCGTGGAGGACGGACGGTCTTTACCCACCGTATGCCCGATCCACACCGTAGGTGGCGACTTATGTAAGAACTATAAATACTCTACCTTCCAAGGTAGAGAGTTGGAGCTCATAATAAGATTTTTCTTTCTCTCACTAAAGTTCCCAACCTCTAACTTTCTCTCTAAAACCTCTTGTATACGCCTCTTTGATCATTGGTTTTGTGTGTGTTTGTGAAATCCAATATGTTACAAATGGTATCAAGAGCCATGGTTTGATCATCTCTTACATATACTTGATTTCTAGTGGTTTTAGATGGTTTTGAGTTTGAAAAGTTTAGTGGTTTTTGCATCATTTGGTTCATTTCTAGTGTTAAAGTTTGAATTTTGGGTGTACTTTTGTGTTTAGAATCATTGTATGTGCTTGGGTTTTGATTTGGTAAGCTTGAATCACCGTGGTTGAGCTTGTTTTGGATTGAAAAGTGTGTTTTGAAGTTTTTCTTGGTAGCGACTTGGTTCTCGTAGTGAATTTCATCATAGCGACTTGCTTCGTAAAAAGGTAGCGAGTTGTAGTGCTTTTGGTAGCGACTTGGTCCTAGCGACTTGTCTATTGAGACAAGCTGACAAATAGTACAACTTAGTGGATTCTCCACTACGGCTAGCGACTTGGTGAAGGTAGCGACTTGCTTTCAATTTTGTTAGCGACTTGTACTTAAGATTCTTAGCGACTTGGTGTTAGCGACTGGACCTTAGCGAGTTGCTCTTTAGCGACTGACCGCTTAGCGACTTGGTGCTTAGCGACTTGGTGTTAGCGACTGGACCTTAGCGAGTTGCTCTTTAGCGACTTGACCGTGTAGCGACTTGGTGCACTAGCGACTTGTGACTTAGCGACTTGGTGATTAGCGACTTGGTTCAAGAATCAGTAGCGACTTGGTTGATTTTTGTTTGTAATACGGTTTTCTCTGATTTAGTAAAACCCGTGAAAGAATCTATTTCCGGTTTAATCATAGAGTTATAAAATCCCGTAACTGTTAACATGTCTACCAACGTACCTACAATCATCTCCATCGTTGTCGAGGATGTTCAAGCAAATGGTTCGACACTCGCCCACCCATGCTTGATGTAACCGACTACGACTCTTGGGCACAACGAATCGATTGTACTGCCTTGGAAAGGAAAACGGAGTCAACATTCTCAAGTCTATTGATGAAGGACCTTATCGATTGAGACTACAAGAGACTTAATTGATACAACCGCAGATGGAACAATGATCTATGGAATTGATGCACCAAAGACGTATGATGAGCTCAATGATAAGGAGAAAAGAGATTCGATGTCGACATCGTGGCTTCTAACATTATACTTGTGGTCTTCCAAAAGATATCTACAAGCTTATCAATCACAACACCGAAGCCAAGGTCAAGTTTGGGATAATGTCAAGATGCTTCTCTCGTGTTCGAATTGACGAAGGAAGACAGAGAATCACAATCAGATGATGAATTTGAACACTTTAAGATGAAGCCGTAAGAAAGTGTCTATGAGTATTACGTGAGATTCCACAAGCTTGTGAATGATATGAGGAATATCAAAATGACCATGCCAAATATTCAAATTAATTCAAAGTTTGTGAACAACATGAATCCCGAATGGCATAAGTTTGTCACATCCGTGAAGCTAACCAAAGGATTGAAGAATACCAACTATGAGCAACTTTATGCATTCCTTCTTCGTAATGAGAGACATGCTATGTTTGAAAAAGGATTCTTGATCGCCTCAAAACCAACCAGTGGAGAAACAAGCTCATCAAATGATTCAACAACTTTTACACAAATATTGGAGTTACCACCAAAGCTTCTCAAGTCATACCCATGGGTAATGGTAATTACAAGCTCATCCCCGATCCAAAGATATAAGCCTCCCGACCCAAACACATTCATGGAAAACTTCATCACTCAACTGCCTCTCATGGTTAGTCAAAACATGAACTCTCTCCCACACACAAACAATAACCTCGTAACAACATCCAACCCACACAATCAAGCTACCGCCGAGATGGAAAGGTCATGGTGCAACCAGCTCAAGAAAGGCAATATGAACAGGAAGAGGTGGAGTTGGTAGAGGATATGTGGCAAATCGTAATCGTGGAAGGAATCCAAATCGTGGTCAAGCTAAGCCAATTAAGTGCTACAACCGTGGTGGTGATGGACACATAGCAAGGAACCGCACTTCTCCAAAACGCCTCAAAATGCGAGTACTTCAAAGACAAGATGTTACTTGTGCAAGCTCGTGATAATGGAGTCGTGTTGGATGAAGAGGAGTTGTTGTTTCTTGTCGAGGGCAATGCCAAGACATATGATGCGATGTGGATGAGCAACCAATTCAGAGATAGGTCATAATCATCGAATGCCTTTCAAGTTGCCGATCGTGATGCATACGACTCGACGCCGATGATGAACCCATCGCATGCATAATTTTCATGGCTAGCATTTCTCCAATGGTCTCTCCAAAGGTCCCTCACCACAAAGAAGCTAGTCCATCCAAAGAATCAATCATCTCGAGGTATTAAAACTATACGATGATGTTGATGAGCAAAAGATACATGACAAAGTACAATCAATCGAAACTTTGAGTCGATATTGAAAATATGGGTAATATCAATGTTGTCCCATATGATCAATATGTGAAACAAAGTGAAAGTGAGACCGTACCAAGTGATGCATCTTCTCGCATCAATGATGACTATGTTTTGATGAATACACCGCATGTGCCCATCGATGATTCTCGTTATCTCCGAACCGAATGCCTATAAAGAACAAGTAGCTATTTATGAACAACGTGCTAAGTTTGAGTTAACCACCCGTGAGCGTGAAATGGATGACCAAATGCGCATAACTATTAGAAAAGTAAGTTTAGAGAAGAAGTATTAAAACAAGAGTTAAACTCCTTACAAGAAAAGCTTTCTAAAACTGCTAAGCAAAACAAGAACTTCAAGAAAATGTTAAAATGCTTAAGCAAGAATTCAAGCTAAGGAATCAAAACTTTTGAATGATTTTTCTAATCTAAAACCTTGAAAACAAGCTTGAAAATAAGTTGTACGCACAAGGAATACCATTCAGATCGCTCACATGATCACTAAGCATAGAGTTCTCAAATGATAAGCATAGTATCCCCATTATAAAGGAATCCAACCCCGAGTATGGTAAGATAGCAAAAGTCGCTCAAAATGTAATCTATGATGGCAATGAGATTCTTAAACCTAGACAAAACCTAGTTGCATTGAGTGCACCGAGGAAGATAGAAAACTAGATGATGCATCTAGGAGAAAATGAATAAGAAGCTTAACGATCCTCAAGTGTAAAGATAAAAACATAACGATCAAACCCCATGATTACACTAAGGAAAATTGGATATCCTTGAACATGTTTAAGCCTCAAACTCAATTAACCCCCGAATGATCTTTTGGAAGAAAGACATGGATAAGCTAAAAGTTAATGTACTTGTTGAAACAAACACCCCTTAGGAAAATGCTCAGTAGCTACCGTGTATCCTCCAAATACACCAATGCATCTAGTTCCTAGATCTATTGCCACTAATAGCAAGACCTTAATCACCTATATGTTGTTTATCACCGTTTGTTGATTTTGAGAAAACGTAAGAAGAGAATCACACCCACCGGGATAACCGAGGGGAAAGGGTTTTGAGCAAACTAAAGAATGTTATTTAACCGAGGTCATGCCTTTCTTCAAACAATTAAAAGGTCAATTTGAGAGTCTTCAAAAGGGATAAATTCGTATATTAAAGAAATGGAAAAGGAATTTGATGCAATGATAGTTGAAGTCAATGATTATGAACAGAACTCAAATATAATGAAGTTGAAAGAAAGAACTTGCACATCTTAAATGAGAATTTGATTTCGAGTTGTGTTGCTCAAGATGTGTTTTATATCACACTAAGCACTCTATTATCGCTTCTCGATTTCATGAATTATCTATTGCATTGAAAGTTTCCCATGATCGTGTCATTGAGCTTGAAAACAAAAACTCGTAACTAAGTGAGAAAATTGATCGTGATGATCACGATAATTTGGTAAAACATCTTTCTAAACTAGAAGTTGAACATTTTGATTTACAACTAAAATATCAACATCTTAAAGAAAATGTCAAAACCTCAAATATCAAGACATCCTCGATGTTCCGTAGTTTGATGCGCTTTTCGATAAACAAACGTGACGAATGATTCAAGCTCATTGTAACACGATCGTAAAGTTGAAAGCCCAAATCTCTCAATTAAAGGGTGAAAAGAACAATGTGACCGGCTCCCAAATGCCTCCTCCTTTAGATTCTCAAGATTCTCAAACTTTTCATCTTCAAAACTTAGTTAATGCTTTACAAAAGAAAACGAAAGTTTTCTAGAAGAAAATGAAAAGTTAAACGACACTTTAAAGAGTTATATGATTCAATGAAAGTCACTCGTGACAAAAACAACGAAAAATAACGCCTTTACAAAAGAAATTGAGAATCGAGGAGTCGTGAAAAGGAAACCGCCACTTGTTTTTAATGAGAATGTTGCATCAAAGTCATCCTCGATCGCAAATATATCGCGATCATAAATACATTCCTCCTCATCTTAGGAATAATGAACCCGTGTTTCACAACTATTGTGCTCACCTTAAGGATAGTCTAGAATGTCTCCGTGAGATCGTGGAAGAGGATTTCTTAAATAAGCCTCTTGATAGAGAAATTAGGTTTGCTTGCATTCGTGCCAAACGATCTCAAGAGTCGCTAGAATGTTTA
This sequence comes from Chrysanthemum lavandulifolium, assembly GCA_022545495.1. Classification (NCBI taxonomy): domain Eukaryota; kingdom Viridiplantae; phylum Streptophyta; class Magnoliopsida; order Asterales; family Asteraceae; genus Chrysanthemum; species Chrysanthemum lavandulifolium. The sequence continues at coordinate 143,267,897 of CM040242.1, forward strand.
ATAGCAACATGTCCTAAAACCTTAGGTACGAAAGGAAAAGTCAGTGATGCCTTGTTCTATGCCTAGTGCCAAGCATACAAACCATTCTATGCCCGCTTTAAGAAAGTGAACACTAATGTGCCTTCAAGTAGTTCGATCCCCGCACGCCTAATTCAGAATGCAAAAGTAGATCAACCAACTAATGTTCCCATAATTCCCCTACAGAGTAATCATGACATTAAAGCAAGCGGTCAAAGCCTCCGTGCAATACCAAGCAAGATAGGACCTCGCAAGCTAAGAATGTGCATTGGAAGAGAGTAGAAGACCAACCTAGGAACTTTAAGTTTGAGTTGAATAAAACGAATCGTGTTGATTCTAGTATTAGCCATAGGCGCATCGTAATTAATTCAATTCGATACTATCTGCAAACCATGTAATGATGATTGCTTGAATTCACTACTAATCTTGAATGTGGTGTGAATGATTTGTCTAATGTTGTTAAATGCCCGCTAAAATTGTTAATGTTAAAATTCAAGCTAAAAAGGCAAAAAGGCAAAGGCGAAAGAAAGTTAGAAAACAAAGGAAACCCACAGAAGGAAATTTAGTAATATAGGTTATCAATGGATACCCACCGGGCGAAGGTTAATGAGTTTTGCCCTAAATTTGCTAAGTCAATGCCCACTAGAAAATGGATGCCTACCGGTAGAACTATTCCTTAAGAAGTGAACATACTTTGAATAGGTCAAATATGGACACTAGCATCGCATCTATTTCTAATGAGTCCATTGTTTCTACCTCGATGCGGGTGTTCCAATCATCACATTAACCAAATGGAACCCATTCTTGCATGGGGATCCCAATTATCCGCTTATCCATTCTTGTCTCGTGTTCAACCGCAGATCGCTCAAATCGCTCGTGGTACCGGACTCAGTCGCTCCAAGCATATGACCGAGACCGTCACGGCTCATGAACTTCGTGAGCAAATTCATCGAACCGTGAGATTCGAAACGATCATTTTGGTGCTATTATGGGTTATGGAGATTACGTGGTTGGAGATAGTGTGATTTGTGGTATATTATGTTGAAGGTCTTGGACATAATCTATTTTCTCGTCGGACAATTTTGTGACTCGATTTAGAAGTGGCCTTCGAAAACATACTTGCTTTGTTAGAGAACTTGATGGTGTGGAACTTCGTAGGAACTCGTGGTTCAAACCTATACACCATCTCTATCGAAGATATGATGAAATCTTCACCCATCCGCTTGTCATCAAAGGCTTCCAAAACTAAGTCATGGCTATGGCACCGCTGCCTCAATCACTTGAACTTTGGTACCATAAACAATCTTTCCGTAAAGGACTTAGTAAGAGGATTACCCAGATTAAAGTATGAAAAGATCATCTTTGTTCACCTTGCCAATTGGGAAAAAGCACAAAATATGCCCACAAACCAAAACCCACAAACTCAAGAATGGAAGTTCTTCATACCCTTCATATGGATCCGTGCGGACCAATGAGAGTGCAAACGATAAATGGGAAGAAATACATTCTAGTAGTTGTTGATGACTACTCTCGATTTACTTGGGTAAAGTTTTGAGGACAAAGGATGAAACCCGATGTCATCATCAAACTTATCAAACAACTTCAAGTTCGACTCAACAATATTGTTAGAATTGTTCGAATGCATAATGGCACGTAGTTTGTTAACAAAGACTTAATTCGCTTTTATGAAAGTGTTGGAATCACCATCAAAGAAGTGTTCCACGAACTCCTCAATGTAACGGTGTAGTTGAAAGACTAAATCGAACTCTTGTGGAAGCCGCAAGAACAATGCTAATTTATTCAAAGGTTCCAATGTTTCTATGGGTCAAGCCATTGCCACCGCTTGCTACACCCAAAATCGCTCCCTTATTCACACCTCTCATGGAAAAACTCCATATGAACTTGTCCATAAACGAAAACCCGATCTATCCTACCTTCGTGTGTTTGGTGCTTTATGTTACCCAACTAATGACGGTCAAGATTTAGGTAAACTAAAAGCTAAAGCGGACATTGGAGTATTTGTAGGTTATGCACCAAATGTAAAAGGATACCGAATCTACAACAAGAGAACCCAAATATCATGGAAACAATTCACGTTACGCTCGATGAGTCGACCGGTCAAATGGCTCCGTGACAATCCAGCCTCGACCCGATTTCAACCTTTATCCAAGAGTCCTATCGCTTCTACTCTTGTTTCTAATCCTCACCAAAGAACTCCTTATGTACCTCCTTCAAAGATGATTTGAAGAAATTATTTGATCCAATGTTTGATGAACACTATGAGCCAAGTGCTAATGATATGTCGGCCCATCAACAGAGGTCGCCTCTATCCTCGCCAATGAAGTTAACCTTCGCCAATGTCATTAAGTCAAGAAGCGCCGTCACCGATCACTGCCTCATCAACAAATCATCAATCATCGAGTGTACACAATGGAAATGTTGTCATTGTTATGATGATGAAAACCCTTTGCTCCTCCGTAAGATGAACCCTTTGAAAACATATTTGCTCCTCGAATCATCATCGTAACCATCTTCTTCGAGATATCGACTCGCTACTTCAGCCTCAACAACAACCACATGAACACCTTAGAAAATGGACACATGATCATCCATTGGACAACATCATTGGAAACCTTTCTCGCCCAAGATCCACACGGAAACAACTTGCAACCGATGCCTTATGGTGCTTCTTCAACTCCGTACTCTAAGATCGAACCAAAAGACGTGAAAACCGCCATGAATGAAGACAATGGTTCAATGCCATGCAAGAAGAAATTCATGAGTTTGATCGACTAGATGTATGGGAATTAGTACCGCTCCAGATTGTGCAATGATCATTGCTCTAAAGTGGATCTTCAAAGTAAAACTTGATGAGCATGGTGATGTTTTAAAGAACAAGGCTCGATTGGTTGCAAAAGGATACCGCCAAGAGGAGGGTATTGACTTTGAAGAATCATTTGCTCCAGCTTGCTCGACGAGGCAATCGTAATCTTCTTGGCTAATGCCGCAAGTAAGAACATGGTAGTCTATCGATGGATGTAAAGACGGCTTTTCTTAACGGAGATCTTAAAGAAGTCGATACGCCACCAACCTCAAGGCTTTGTGAATCCGAGCATCCTACTCACGCCTATCGCTTGAAGAAGGCTCTTTACGGTTTGAAGCAAGCTCCAAGGGCTTGGTATGATACGCTATCAAAGTTTCTTCTATCCACCGGATTCAAAGAAAGGAGCAGCTTGATCCGACATTGTTCACCGTAAAGTCGTGCAAACATTTAATTCACGTTCAAATATATGTTGATGATATCATTTTTGCCTCGACTGACCCCAATGAATGTGACCGTTTTTCAAGTGAAATGGGTTCTAAATTTCAAATGTCAATGATGGGACAAATGTCATTTTTCTTGGGATTACAAATTTCACAAAGTCCCGGAGGCATTTTTATAAATCAATCTAAATATGCAAATGAGATTTTAAAGAAATTTGGATTTGATTCTAGTGACCTCGCTGACACTCCCATGATAGAGCGCATTAAACCGGATGAGGACCACTCAGGATCATGGTAGACCAAACAAAATATCGTAGTATGATTGATCCTCGATGTACCTCACACCCAAGAGACCGTACATTCTGTTCATTGCTTGCATGTGTGCTAGATATCGTGCTAAGCCTACCAAAAGCACCTTGAAGCGGTTAAACGGGTCTTCGGTATTCCAAGGAACCATCAATATGGGACTTTGGTACCAAGGACACCGGTATGTCACTAACACCTATGCAGATGCCGATCATGCAGATGTCAAGATACACGTCAAGCACGCCCGAGGTGCTCGCTTTTGGGTGATAAGCTTGTGAGTCGGTCTTCAAAGAAGCAAATGAGTACTTCTATTTCCTCTACAGAGGTCGAATACATAGCCATGTCATCTTGTTGTGCTCAAATCCTATGGATGAGATCTCAATTATCCGACTATGGCTTTGAATTCAACAAAATCCTCTCAGATCGTGATAATAAAGTGCTATTGCTCTCTCATGCAACAACGCACAACACTCAAGAGCAAAGCACATCGACATTCGACATCATTTCATCGTGAGCAAGTAGAAAACGGTGTGGTGGAACTCTATTTTGTGAGGACCGAATATCGCTAGCGTACATCTTCACCAAAGCTCTTCCTAGAGAACGCTTTGAGTTTATCCTCCCACGACTTGGTCTAAAGAGTCTACAACCGAAACACTCAAACGCCTTCAAGAGGAAGACGAGGAGTAAAGGTCTTTCTTCATCCATCTCTTGTAAATATCTTTTCGAAAAGCAAAATACAAAATTACAAAACCTTCAAAAGCAAATAGAAAAATATAAAACTTTCAAAAATCCATAAAATTTGAAAATCTTGAAAATTCCAAAAATATTGTCGCTTTGTCATGATTTTCTCGATTCGATAAATATCTACGATTTTGTGTCGCTATTCAAAGAATGACACGGACTTTAGATGTTGTTCGAATATTAAAAAAAAAAAAAAATCAAAAATCAAAAATATTTTGGGAGAAAGTGAAACAATGGTTTATTGTCATTTCGTGCAATAACCCGCTTTTCAAAGAAAGAACAGAGCCATGCTTTATCTTGTTTTTCAAAACTCATGCTCGATTCTATAAACAATTACTTACTATCTAATGAAAACTAATTGCTTTGAAAAATAACTCGGACTCTATTTTTGAAAATCATCCGACTTAACGCTTGTCAAAATATCTATCTCTCAATCAACAACTTATGTCATTGATTGAGGGGAGAATGATTTCAATTAAATCAAAAGGTTATTTGTCATACAATTGTTTTCAAAAGATAATCATGCATGTTTAATCAATGGAGTTTAAAGTCTCAAAATCCGATCCTTATCGCTAAAACGTTTTCATAATCAAGTCACAATTCTCCTTAAAGCTTTCAAAATCAATTTAATCTACAGAGATCACAAATCTCAAATGATTTGATAATTGTGATCGGGGAGAATTTGTGATTTAAATTGATTTAAACCGATAATTCGATAAATGGTTTTATAAGGATGTACAAGCTCTCCTTCCCACATGTGCCAAACGATTTCAAATTTTCCATGCACATGTTGAGGGGAGCATCTATCTTAAACCACAAAGATTTGAAACGTGATCAATTTATTTCAATGTGCGTTTTTTCCTAATATGTGCAAAACATTTTCAAATATCTATGCACATATTGAGGGGAGCAACTATTTTGAAAACCACATTCTTTATATAACTACTCTTAGATGCAAGCCAACCCTCAAAGATGAAAATTATTTCTATTACAAAATGATGCTTGATGCACATGTTGAGGGGAGCTCTTGTTCTAAAAATATCAAAACAATTCAGTACAAAATGCTTTGATAATATATCACAAGTATCCGGATTGATTTTCAAATGGTTTTCAATTGGTTCCAATGGCGTATGAACAATACCAAATAGACCGACCAACTTTACTTTATGTATGGTGATATAAGGACGATAAGGTTAGGTATTTGTTCCCATGATCCGCCGTAACCGGAGGGATCTACCCAGGACAATCCACTAGATAGTGTAGAAGTCCTTAGGTATATTGAAAAAGGAGAAAATGAGATATGGGAAGAGTGCGGACTAAGACCGAGCTAGTAATCGAATAAACCCAACAAGGTTCTAGTTATGAAGTCTCGTAAGCAATCAAGGGGTTGAAGAATGAAAAGAATTGAATGAGAAAAGGGTGAAAATAAATAGCCTCCAATTATTCAACCTTAGGGCGTATACCGGGTTCAATTCATATGCTACCGGTGGTTACCAAGGTAACATCGGTATTGAAGACAAGACGTCATGGACCCAAAGGACGCACCGCACTTCAACTTCCCAAACCACTCAAGTTCCTCTTAAAAGGACTTGTTTCATTCTCACGGGAACCGACATAATCTATCGACTTTCTCTAGAGATTGTTGATATTGAAGAAGGAGACCCTCTCCTAGTCTCCAAATAGGATCCAAATATGCACAATTGAGTCTAGAGCCACGAGATCATCTATAAATCTCATTAGGACACTTTCAATGAAGACTCTCTGCTTCACACAATGTGGAAAGAGAGATTATATCTTATGAGTCCCACGATTATCCTTGTGGTATTGCTGTAACATCCGAGTGATATGCAAACATATTCACAATGAAGATGGAAAGCCTTCGAGCCAACATCAAACAAGCTCCTCGTGGGTGGCATGTGAGATCTATCCAATAGATCAACCATGTGACAACCGAATGTAAACAATGGGGCGATTCAATCTTTTGAATCAATCCTCGTTCAGTTATGGATTGACGGATACCTTTGAAAACCGGTCGTTGTGCTTAAAAACTCTTTTCTTTAGCACATCGATCGTGTACAAATATTTCAAAATAAAAGGTGTTTATGATTGATAATTGATTTTCATTAAAACCTTCGTTGTATTGCAAAAACAATTTCTATTGAGCGATACACGATTGTTTTTCAAATCTCTTTTATCAATCGCTGAATCTCAATTACCGGTTCACTCACTCCGTGTTGTCTTCTTTGAGACGCTCCGTTTGAGAACAACTAGAGCAACGCGAAACCCCGTCAAGGAAATTCTTCGAATTATACCGATCACAGCAAGATTTGTATCGATCAACGGGAACCGCGGGTCGTGTACCTCAATTCAACGAAGTGATCAAAGACACTTTCGCGCGCTTTATTGCTAATCGCTGTATGCAGTACGCCCGACGCTTGCAAATGATCGTAATGAAGCGGTCAATCCATAGCCGCATGCTCACACAACACATTCATTTCTAAAGAAATCATGATTAGTGCATCAATGACTCGATATTTTCACTCCATGCTTCGCTACACGCCGCCAATATCATGAATCAACGAAAGCTTCCGCTACTCGATGAGAATATATCATGATCCGTAATGTGAGCATGTCGGTCCATAAGTCACAACATCACATAATACCAACACCACAATGGAAGAGTCGAGATTTATGATAGCCGATGATCTCAAAGTCGGCTCAAAACTCATTATCACGTGGATCGCTTAAAGACCTCCACATTGATTATCCAAACATGCAATAATGAAGAATCAATGACTACGAGCTCCCGAGCAAAGAACTACATCAAGAATGCAAGAACAATTTTAAATGTAATATCTGCTTGTGTTCAATGTAATTTTGAGGTGATCTTGAGGTGACCTCCTTGGGGAGATTGTTAGGATTTAGTAAATCCAGCTTATTAAAGAGTCGGTCACCTCAAGTATATGTAATCGTTAGAAAGCTCGTAGTCGAGATTAGTTAATGTTTAGTAGTATTTAGTTAAGTAACACCGTGGAGGACGGACGGTCTTTACCCACCGTATGCCCGATCCACACCGTAGGTGGCGACTTATGTAAGAACTATAAATACTCTCTACCTTCCAAGGTAGAGAGTTGGAGCTCATAATAAGATTTTTCTTTCTCTCACTAAAGTTCCCAACCTCTAACTTTCTCTCTAAAACCTCTTGTATACGCCTCTTTGATTATTGGTTTAGTGTGTTTGTGAAATCCAATATGTTACAAAAAAAAGGTGTTTATCGAAAACAAGAGATGTTATGATACTTTGGTTAGACTTGTGGTGGATTTTTCTTTTAATAGATACATTGTGCATGTTTGATGGGTTTATAGAGGATTTAAAATATCTATCGTTGAATCGACAAACTAAAGCATGGTGGAAGAAAGCGCACGTCTTTATAAACAAACCGACAAGCTCAAACACCGCGATATCACGCATGATATCACGGTGATGATATCACAAGTGATATAAACTATGATATCACACATGCTACCATCGGTGATATCTCACATACCATCGGTGATATCACACATGATATCGCTGTGTGATATCAATCGGTGTTATCACACGTGATATCACGTGTGATATCATGTGATATTAAGTGGTGATATCACCGTGATATCATGTGATATCACGGTGTTTGAGCTTCCTCGGTTTGTTTATAAAGATGTGCTTTCTTGACCATAAACTTTAGGTTTGTCGATTCAACCATGATATTTTCAAACCCGCTATAAAAACGAACCCATCGAAACATGCACAATGTATCCATTAAATAGAAAAATCCACCACAAGTCTAACAAAAGTATCATAACATCTCTTGTTTTCGATTGAAAACTTTTCTAATATTTCATAATATCATAAAACACAAAATCTTCCTAAATATTTTCAAAAAAAAAAAAAAAAAAAAAAAAAAAAAATCATAATGATCACATTCTTAGTCGAGTATCACAACCGATAACACATACATGATAAAGAATGCAATACTCTTCATCTTTCTTACAAGGTGTTATATCACAAGATATAAATAAGTGTCACTTACAAATATCAAAATGAAAACGTCAAACTGACAAAACGTATAAAAGCGAATGAACAACGCACAAAAATGTATGAAAACGGACAAAACGCGTAAAACGGACAAAACATCCGAAACGGACAAAACTTATAAAACGGATGAAAACGTATGAAAGCGGACGAGAACGTTCGAAAGCAGAAAACGTCTAAAAATAGAAGAAAGCGTAAAAAGCGGGCGAAAATACATGAAAACATAAAATAAATACTGACGAAAACGTCTAAAAGCGGTAAAATACATGAAAACCTAAAAAGCAGATTTAAATGTATGAAAACGGACGAAACGAACGAAACGTATGAAAACCAATAAAACGCCTAAAATGGAAGAAAATATAAAACCGGACAAAACATATGAAAACGAACGAATCGATATAAACCTATGAAAACGGATTAAAACGTATAAAACGGACGAAAACGTATAAAAAGATGAAAACATGAAAACATAAAAAGCAGACGAAACGTATGAAAACGGTCAAAAGCGTAAGAAAATGGAGGAAAACGTTGGAAAACGGACGAAAACGTATGAAAATGAACGGAAACGTAAGAAAATGGAGGAAAACGTTGGAAAACTGATGAAGCAGATGAAAACGGACGAAAACGATGAAAATGCATTTAAAACGTATGAAACAAAAAAGCGGCGAATAAAAAGCGCGAATAACGCGAAAAAAAAAAAAAAAAAACGGAATTAATGAAAAATAAATAAAATAAAAATAAAACAAAGAAGAGGAATAAAAAAGGAAGACAAAAAGACAAGGAAAAAAACATGTACTTAGGGTACATATGTATTATTATTGATATTCCTCAAACCCAATAGGCTACATATGTATTATTGATATTCCTCAAACCCAATAGGCCAATAACAAAACAAGCCAAGCCCATTTATTTTGTAAAAGAGAAACCAACTAATAAACTAAAGCCCAAGTAGTTAACTACTTTTCATTAGTTATAGTCATTCATTCGGATGATAAGTTCTTTCTGGCCATAAAAACCAAAGCAAAAGGAATTAGAGAAACCTAAAATTGAAGTGACGAACCAGACAAGAATCCAACGAGTAAACAGTAGAAACGTGTGTATGACTTGTGCATCAACGAGTAAACAGTAGGCCAAAGGCAACTACGTACGAATCATACATTGATTTTTGAATGGCGTCACTTACGAGTTGTTTAACTAGATGCTAATTATTTACAGTCGCCCGTAATGACTTCGTTCAACTAACCTCTCGTTATTAAGGAAAACGTTAAGCTTGGAGAATTCTTTATCATTTAAAGGACACCTTAAAGGAATAAAGAAAATGGTAGGAGTAACTTTCTCATAATTAAAAATGACCAAACTTGTTTGTGCATTAATAATAATGAAGATGAGAGGATCCTTTTGGATAAGGATTTGAAATGTGAGGTTATGTTGTATTTCATGCGATCAGACATTCAATTAAAATAAAATTAAAATTAAAATACACCGTCGTCCCTAATTTTATCACACGCATCACGTTGAACCAAACCTGGGTGTTTTAAAGTCACGGAGGTCAAAACATGGGTTTTAATGCTAATGACCCTTGACCACTAATGCCAAAGTCAATGTCTGATTTTTGTTATGTAGTCGAGGGTATTTTAGTCCATACACATTTATACTTTGTCTTTCAATTTTGATTCTTTTCATTGAAATCCAATTTTGAACCGTTGAGGTCACTGATGCTTTCTGAGCTACATTCCACGTCGCACATAAATTGAAAAAACGTTGAAGATACATTTAGAAGAGTAAATGTGAGGTTCAACCCAACCAGACAAGTTTGGAACTATAAATAAGCACATATACAGAAAGAGAGCAACCAAAGTGTTTTGCCTCTGACCTGCCTATATTTCTACCCATAAAGTGTTTTGCTTTCATGATCCAGGTTGAGACACTCTTATGGTCCTTCTAGTGACATGGTGAATCATGTCTCTATATCAAATTCCATCACAATGTGTCAAATTTTCATTACAGTAATAAAGTTATAGCCTGTAATTCTAGCTGTGGTAGATCATTGTATGTGTGTTTTGAAACATGTCCTGGCTATTAGTTATGAAACATGTAGAACATTATAACTGATTGTAATTCTAGCCGTGGTAGATCATCGATGTGTGTCTAATGATGGGTCTTAGATATTGTATTCCCCAATCAAAACATGCTATTCACGTGGTTGATATCCTAAGGTTACTGCTTTAACTAGATGATGTATAGTTTTACAATGTGTTAGCGAATTTTAAGAAATGGAGGAAGGAAACAAAGGATTTGGAATGAAAGGTATAGAACCTAAGACTTTCATTGCATCCCCTCACTTTACGAGTAAAGAGGAAGGTACCATGGGAAGTTTTGGCAAAATTTTTGTTTCAAGACCTTTTAAACCACAAAATTAACACCGATCTTAAGTTAACCTTATCGCAGAGAAAACTATAATTGTAAAGCGCAAGTTTTCCATCCCTTTCTCCAACTATAGCACAAAAGATATAAATTATGTACAACTTGAGATAATGCAAAAGTTATTACACCTTCGTGCTTTACCCAAACTCCTAGTTTACCGTTTTTTTCATCCAAATTTGAAAAGATAGGTAAGGCATGTTTATTTCGTGTTTCTTGAAAGCTCACCGAAGTTGCTTTTGATGCGTAACTCTAGTGTAGACCCGTGGTGGGCAAATATATGGCGGTCTTAATAGAGGCGGTACCTATAGCAATTGCTAAATATGGAGATGACCCAACTAAGGTAACTAACTACTTTTCTCGCTCGTTCGCTTATACCTTTTGGCATATGTACTATCTTCAAAGATTGTCGGTTGATTTTAGCCGTTTGACTAAACTTGTTGATTATAAATATTACAGGTTAGGGAATTCGTCAATGGAGTACAGGTCTCTTCGAGAAATGGGGTTTGAAGCTAATAGTGTTCTGTGAAGCATTATTTACCCACAATAACGATAAGGAGGTCAAAGACATTATCTTAGAATTTCATCCCGAGACTAGCTATAAGTGTTAGACCCAGCTCGTATCATTATTTTACACCTTCGTGTTTCTGCTTTGTAAAATGGCGTTCTTTTCTTTTTTTTTTTTTTTTTTAATCTGGTTGTCGTTTGTGTAAATTGAATTTACTATCCGTGATGATTGCCTGAACATGTATGCAAAACAAGAAGTTCCAAAATTTAGGAAGGGTTGAACCTCATATATGTGCTTATTTATAGTTTCAGACCAAGCTTTAGACTCGGAACTTGACTTTGAGCGTTTGATTCTTAAGTACTTTGGTTGCTCTCTTTCTGTCACTGTATACATTTTGGTGATGACCAACTTGTCTAGTTGGGTTGAACCTCACATTTACTCTTCTAAATGTATCTTCAATGTTTTTCAGTTTATGTGCGACATGGAATGTAGCTCATAAAGCATCAGTGACCTCAACGGTTCAAAATTGGATTTCAATGAAAAGAATCAAAATTGAAAGACAAAGTATAAATGTGTATGGACTAAAATACCCTCGACTACATAACAAAAATCAGACATTGACTTTGGCATTAGTGGTCAAAGGACTTGTTAGGCATTAAAGACCCATGTTTTGGACCTCCAACGATGAAAACGCCTAGGTTTGGTTCAACGTGATGCGTGTGTACAAGATTAGGGACGAACGGTGTATTTTAGTCTAATATTTATAAATAACAACAAGAGTAAAATACACCGTTCGTCCCTAAACTTGTACATGCGCATCACATTGGGACAAACCTAGGCGTTTTCATCGCTGGAGGTCCAAAACATGGGTTTTTAATGCCAAAGAAGTCCCTTGACCACTAATGCCAAAGTCAATGTCTGATTTTTGTCATGTAGTCGAGGGTATTTTAGTCCATACACATTTATACTTTTGTTTCTATGACACCTACGTTTCCAAGTTTGACCATTGAAGCTTCAAATTCTGTAAAGAACAATTTCTCATCCTTGCCTATTCAGATTCTCCAAAAGTGTGTGAATCTCTTCTATCCGATGATGCGTTTTCACCAAGAACAAACTGGATTAACGGACCACCAACCTCAATTGAACTACACCCGTGCTTTATCCTGTCCTTGGGTTTCATCAACTTTCTAGTCTTCGCAGCTATCAACATCATTTGTACTAGAGTATAAATTAGACATAAGTACATAAGCCCCACTTAATAAAGCTCTATCTGTTTGTGACTCTCACAAGCACTTAATAAAGCCCGCCATGTGTAACACCCCCAAAATGGCTCAGCGGAAGCACACAAGTATTGGGGTGCTACTAAATTGATATCACAACATAAGCATAGAACAACTGATTTTCATAAATAAACTTTTATTCAATCTTGAAAACAATGTTTACATTATTGATTAGTGCGGAAAATGGCCCATGATAAAAATATGGTCCCAATACATAAATCAGAGTCGTCTATGACCATGCCATGCCTTTGCCTTGCGCCTCCAAAGATAAGATATCACCTCAAAACCTGAAGATACATGCTAAAAAGTGTCAACACGAGGTTGGTGAGTTCATAGGTTTATTTAGGTGGCATTTCAGTATACCATTTAGCATTTGGTTTTGATGACCATTGCGTCTTGCATAATGTCATATAACTTTATGATTACCTTAGATAAATAAATTTTATTGGTGGACCATAAGTAAGGCATATGTACATTACAACTAATATAATGTCACATATTATGTCTATTACGCTAGCACTAAGTTCATACAACCGCAAACTACGATAGCTTTAGATGCAAAATGTAGTCATACAAATAAGGAGCCCATGGCGGTGTTTATCCCAATACACCTCGGTTCCGACATGTTATATGTTTCGCTTTGACCGCGTGCTAACCGAATGAGGAAGTCACCCCAATAGATCTATTTATAACATTCGCGCTTTCAATAGAATTGACTGGTTCATGAAAAGTGGCAATGTGGGATCTAAGGACTTAGGCTAAGTCTGCGTAATATTCTAAGTCAAGCATTTTGGTATGGTCCATAAAACATCTATGTGTGATGTTACTTTAAACATATCAATCATAAAGCATAGTATGCACAATTTCAGTAATTAAATCATTTAAGTAAAATGAGCATGTATCTTCCCCCAAAACAGTTATAAAACAAGTAAAAGTAGGGGGCTATGAAACTCACCTTGGCAATTAGTAGTCCGAAGGGAATTAAATCAATTAGTGATAGTGCACGGCTCTGACACGCAACCTAATTTAGTACGGAAATTTAGTCTTTACTCATGTTTAAGACTCGATAAAGTTTAACTAACTTTATAAATCTTAATTGTTTGTTTTGTTGTTGTTGTTGTTTATGTGGTATCATTTATCTTAAAATGATTTACAAGGTTTTGGGTGGATTTCGGCTTATGAGGGTATGACACGGAAGGAATCTCGAAGAAGGAATTTCGACTTTGGTTCAATGATGACCAAAAGATAATATACGGAAGGATTGCATGCTTGTAATAAGACGTTAATGGTCTATGTGGTTACCATGAGCGGAGGTTGTATATATATATATATATATATATATATATATATATATATATATATATATATATATATATATATATATATATATATATATATATATATATATATATATATATATATATATATATATATATATATATATGTGTGTGTGTGTGTGTAAACACGAAAATCTAAAACATGAATAAAGACTAAAATACCCTTGGAATCGAAATTTATAAAATACGTAAAAGACATTTATAATCATTTAACGAAATTAAAACTTAACTTATCAATAATTAAAACTTAACGAATATGTGTATGTGATCGACATTGTATGACGGAAGTTAAGCGTCTCACGTCGTCGTTTGGGCCTTGTTTTCGTTAATGATGAACCAAGTTGGGCCGTTTGTTTGTTCGCTTGGATCAAGGAGCGAGAAGCCATATGGGGTTTGGTTGTTCGGTTGGACCCAAGCCAAGCCCACACACTCTAAAGCCTAGAAACATTTTGTACTACCTATATATACAACACATAAACACAATTTGGAACCCTAGTTTTGTTGCCTCTCTCTTTTCTTTTTCTTCCATTCGGCCGAGTACAAACACCCTTGGTGTCGCGAGTTTTGTTCAACAAAGCTAAGGTATAACATGTTTTCTCGTCTTCCTTTGTTACACCTTGCGTTAATATATGTTGTATATGTTTTGTTTAGTCGGATCTTGTGTTTTTCTTTTGTGTCGAGCCGTATGAAACCAAAGACAACATAATGACTTGAACCTTGTAATACTAAGAGAACATGTATGTAATACGTATTGATTGAACCGGGTATTAAATAAGTCGAGCCATATAAACCGAACCACATATACATATGAATCGAACCACATGTAATTAAATCGGCCAAGTTATATAACATGTGAACTTGAATAAGTAAGATACGTAGATGAGCTAGGGTTTGCGTAAAACATGGAGGCCGAACCCTATGTACAAGCCGAACCATATAAGAGTTTGTGGAAGTGTGTTAAACAAGTAAAGGTCATGTAAAACCTAAACCCTAGATTGATGTGTGAACCGAACCATGCATGCCGAACCATAGTTGGTTTGTGAACCGTGTATCATGCGTGTGTTTTATAAGTCAAGTGAGCTTGTTGATATGTAAGCGTAGTACGTGGTCATATCTAGTCTAAGCTATTGTGCATGTGTGTGTAAATGTGTAACTAATCCGAGTAATAAGTAACGTTTGGGGTCACATGAAATCATAGATGTGCATGGATATAAAAGTTGACGTATAATATGTGTATAAGAAATGTATGGTTAAGTCATGAAGGTGTTGAGTAATTAAACGAGAGTTAATGAGTTGTGTGAGTTATGACGTTTAAACTATTTTCACATTTAACCCTAAACTTTAATAAATGACATATTGAACCCTAATCTACGATATTAATTATAAAACACTTAAGTCTCAATTATCATAAAACCTTAAAGTATGAAGATCATTGAATACACTAAGTATAAACACCAAATATTAAAAGATCATTTCGACAATTATGGAATCATAAATAACATGTACGTAAATTAATGTGTATAGGTTCTGTGAAGAAGGAGTAATCCTTTGCTTTCCAGATTTACGCTTTTTGGTCATTTGCTTGGAATAAGGCATGTATATTACGACCTTTTCAAAGAAGGTTCCTTACAACGCTTTTCTTTAGTTAGCTTTTATATTAGGGTTTCCTAAGCCTTTGCTATGAACCCCATTCTGTAGGACCACTACGATATATCAACCTTATCACGTAATACCCACGTTAACCAAAGTTATGCGTGGAACTCGTGAAACCCAACACAAACATATGCGAATAAAAAAGAAAAGATAAAGATGTATGGTGACTTGATGATATAAATTCGTGTATATGTGAGAAAAGATAAACACAAGATGTTGTATATTCAATAAAGAAAAACACACACACACTTTCACACACCCTCAAATGACCATTTGAGGGTATTATAGTACAAGCAACTTAAAACCCTAAAGGCTTTGCTTGGGCTTTCTTTGGGCTTCGTGGACTTGGATTGGGCTTGGGATGCTTAAGCTATACAAGGCTTAGGCATACCTTAACATTTAACCAATTAGCTTAGCCCACTCCACGAGCCCGTTGACTATTCTATCACGATATCTAACACCGCTATAAAGTTCCTAAACTGAATGACCATCACTTAATAAAACTATTATACAATAATCTCCCCACAAGGGTGGTCATTCAAACGATGCTCCACTTGATTAGGTCTCTACTTTCCTTGAGCTTGAACTGCGTGTAGATATAGAATAGTCTTGATTCTTTGTTCCTTCATGCTTTGTGATCGAGCAATGTTGTTCCGCCATTGTCAACCGTTGGTTAGGTGTCTCCATCGTCATTCTCTACTTCTTTCTCCACCATGCTCACACTTCTATTTGTCTTTTGGTTACCAATGATGTAGTTCGGAGTCTTTAAACTTTGTAGATTCTTTGACATTGACGAAGAATCATCTCCTTTGATTATGATGAGAACTTTCATGTGTTGTTGGTATGAGCATGTGGCGTAGTCTCGCACGATCCATCCGCTCGAGCTTCCATAAGAAGAAAACATAGAACATTGTTAGTAATAAGCGGATTCCCAAGCACTTACAAGTTTGAATTTTGAGGTGTTAACAAAGATAGTGTGAAAACACGCCTCTAATTCTCACGCAGGCCGTTCTCGAACCGGAGTCCCACAGTGAGATAACGCGATATGCACCGGGCACATCTACTGATTCGGATGAGTCATTGAGGTACAATCAAGCATCACCTCACGACAGACCGTTTGAGACACACTAAGCGTAATCCACGGAGAATTACCGAAGTGACCGCTCGTGGTCGTTTGATGTTGACCGGCAGGAGTTTCCATTCAATCACCAAGATCACAGATGTGAAACTTCTCATAAATGTTCTCGCAGATTGCTAAGATGCGTGGGACTCTAGAATATATCACTTGTGCCCTTATTGATGAACAACAAGCGATGTCATGTCATGTGTTCCTATGAGATCTTTTAATGAATCTCGTGGCTCTAGACTCAATAGTGCCTTTTGGTTTCCTGACGGAGACTTGGGAGAGGTCTCCTTCTTCAATACCAACAATATCTAAGAGAAAGTCAATAGATTATGTAGGGTTCCAAGTGAGAATGAAACAAATCCTTTTAAGAGGAATTGAGTGGCTAGAAGGTTTAGTGCGGTGCGTCCTTTGGGTCCATCACGTCTTTGTCTTCAATACGGTGTCATCTTAGTGACAACCAAGATGTATATGTATTGAACCCGGTTTACGCCTCTAAGGTTGAATATGGAGGCTATTTTTTCACCCTTTTTCATTACATTTCTTTTAATTCTTCAACCCTTTCTTTCTCCTTTCTCACATTACTCCTTTTTCAATCATTCCTAAGGACTTCTAATACTAACTATTTGTGATGTCCTTGGGTAGATCCCTCCGACTCTGGCGGATCATAGAACATTTCCTATCCTTAGTCACCTTATAACTCCATGGTGTCCTATTGTTGCCATAAAACCATTTTCTTGAAAATCTCTCAAAGTGTTTTTGATGGAAAACATGTTTGGAACACTTGAGAGTTTATATTTTCGAAACACTCCCCACACATGTGCTCATAAGTTTTGTGTAATCTGCACATAGAGGTAGAGTTCGCACTTTTGAATTAATCGACTTTAAATGAACAAGACCGATTCGAGACACGTTTACATCACTAGAGAACTAGCTTGAAATTATTACCCGACTGGTCAAGTCCATAGAAAGTTTCTCGAGATGGTACATGATTGCTCGTCGATTCATTGTTTACGTCTGAGTCGAGCTCATTTCGATTCAAACAATGATTTTGATCACATTTAATCACGTCTCCTCCCCTCAAAATAGCATATTATTGATATTTTTGATATCAATGTCATTAAAAACATTTTAGAATCTTTTGGGGAGACAAGCGGATTTGATTTAAGCAAAATTTTGAGCAGTTTTGTTTTATACTCCCCTTTAATAAAGCATAATCAATTAAAGGGTTTTAGAGGAGTTATCTTGAGCACAAAATATTTTGAAAGATTTTGAAAATCTTTTGAACAATCTTGAAAAGGTGCTCAAGATGATGATGATTTCTCACCATTTTAAATGTAGTGCCTTTGAGCGTACACCTCATTTTTCGATCAAAGCACGAGTTTTGATTTGAAAATAATCAAAAGTCATCATTTTGGTCGGGTTTCGTCTTGATGTATTCGAAAGCCATTTTATGAAGAAATTTTGAGAAGCGACATGTTTTGAAAACATTAAAGAACTCTCGCTCAAGCATCTGTACATGCCCGTATCATTGTTGAATGAAATTTCTAGAAGCGTCTGAATATCGATTATACAAGAGACATGTCGTAGAATATTTTTGGATTTTGATTTTCTATTGTTTTTGTATTTTGAAAGTTTTATATTTTATATTTTCTTTTGTTGGTTTTCAAATTTTGTATTTTGTTTTTCAAAAATATTTACAAATGAGCTTTGGAAAATCATTTTCAAGAAGATTCGAGAAGGCGTTCTAACTCCTCGGGGTTGGGCTTAGCATTCAATTAAATCGAACTAAATAGTCAAACCTTTCTTTTGGAAGGGCTTTAGTTAATAGATCGGCGAGTTGGTAATCGATCTTCACGAAGAATAATTCAATGGTACCATTTTCGTACTCTTTGATGAAGTGATAGCGGACTACGATATGTAGTCTTTGGTGATGAGCGAGTTGCATGATATGGCTATGGCACTTTCGAGTCACAATACATAGGTATTTTATCGAAAGTAAAGCCATGTCTGTGAGTTGTGTTCTCATCCATAGAACTTGAACACAACACTGAGATAGAGACACATACTCGGCCGGTTGAAAGTGCACAGTCAATCTTGTTTCTTTGAAGACCGGTGACTAGCTTTTCTCCCAAAATTGTGCTCCTCGGATGTACTTTTGTAACTTGATCACTGCGTGGTCCGCATCACGAAAAGGCAATTAGATCAAATCCGGTTCGCCGGATACAAAGTCCCATGTGAATGGATGTCTTGATCTGAAGATCCGTTTAACCTCTTTGAGTGCGATTCGGTGAGCTTTGCACGAAACCGTGCTAATAAGCAAACGACAAAATGAATATACGGTCGACTAGCGTTGAGGTACATGAGAGAACCAATCATGCTCCGATATTTCTTAGGATCAATAGGTTTCCCAAACAAATCGGCTCCAATTTTTGGTGAAGTTACCATTGGTGTTCAATGAGTCACGATTATCCATACCATGATTTTCAAAATCACGGTTGTGTATTTAGCTTGATTTATAAAAAATTCCCGAGGGGTGATGTATTTGTAAACCAAGAAAAAATTTTAGTTCCCCATCATGGACATTTCAAATTTGCTTTTCATGAGATTTTCAAAATGTTTTGAAAGATTCGGATTAGTGGACCCAAAGATGATGTCGTCCACGTAATCGAACAATCAAAATGTCGTTTTGCATTTTGTGTAAACAAGGTAGGATCAACTGTTCCTTTGGTGAAATTGTTACGGATAAGGAAAGAGGACGATTCGTCATACCACGTCATGAGCTTGTTTCAAACCATATATAGCCTTTTTGAGTTTGTGAGGCGTAGTCGGATGTTCAATGTCTATGAAGCCTTGGTGACTCCAGTACACTTCTTCTTCGAGTTCCATTCAAGACAGCGGTCTTAATGTCCATCGATAAGCGTGATGTTTTGTGGTGCATAGGCTAAGAATATCTGACGCTTCAAGTCTAGCTAAAGTGCCGAATGACTCTTCAAAGTCTATCCCTTCTTCTGTCATATCCTTTGGCCACAAGGCAGAGCTTTGTTGCAATTGATCATCTCTTCATCCACTTTTGTTCTTCCATAACCATTTGAGATCAATGGCCGAATGTCGATTGGTCTTGGAACCATTCCCAAGAGTCATGAAGGCGGTGATTGGAGAAGTTCCTCTGCATCGCTTCTATCCATCGGGATCTGTCATTGCCTCATGAATATTCTTTGGCTCTATTGCTAATCGAGCAAAGGTAAATCACAAGTCATGATCGGTGGCAAGTTGACGTCTCGTGCGAATTGGCCTTGAAGGTTCACCAATAACTTGTTCAATCGGGTGGTCTTTTGTCCACTTGAGGTAGAAGGATACCGTTGGTTATCGTATGCAAGTTAGATGGTTCTCGTAAGCTTGAAGAAGATTCGGTGATTAGTAGCAAGCGGGTTTTCAAATAAGTCTTCATCTAACGTTGCATCGTTTTGGTTTGGTTTTGCTCATCAGCTGCTTGGTAGAGCGGGTGCAATAACTTGAGTAGATGTAGATGATGTTGATGGAGTTGGTGCATTGGTTTCGACCGTAGTAGATGCATCTTACGGTTGGTGGTGGAGGATGATTTTGGCGGGTGCATCGGAATGATGGTTTGATGCATTTGTCGAAGTTCCACCATAGTATTCATCGAACATTAACTCGAAGAAAATTCTCCCATTCTTGTTCTTTAGGATTGTCAAGCGAAGTTGATTGAGCTCTTTGAGGTGCAGTCTGAGCGATGTGTCCGAGAAGTGCATCCGGTTTAGTGCGGGTTCTAGAGCAAGTCTCTCGAAGCCATTATCTGTGAAAGTTAGTCAAACTTCACATTCATCGTCTCCATGATCCTCCTTGGCCTACATTATACACCACAGATGCCCTCGAGTTATCACGAATATCGATGAAGATTCCAATATCACCTTTTGCTTTCGGTTTCCAAGATCTTCTCTGTCATTAGTTGGATAGCACAAAGCGCCAAACACGTGAAAGTAAGAGATATCCGGTTTCTGTTGTTCACAAGCTCATATGGGGTTTATTGAATCTTGGATGGATAAGGGATCGGTTACGAGTGAAACAAGCGTGGCAACAACATCGACCATAGAAATAACGGTGCACTAGAATAGATTAGCATCGTGCGGCGACTTCACAAGAGTTCTATTTCTTCTTTCAACTACCCCATTCTGCTGTGGAGTTCTAACGGTGATGTCGATGAGTAATTCCAACATCTTCAAAGTAGCTCTTAACTCTGATTTGTGAATTCGGTCTTGTTATGCATTCTTACAACCCTGCGGGTTTGAAGAAGTACTTGAATACGTTTCAAAAGGTGATGATGATGCACGGTGCTTTCTTTTGATCTCGGAAGCTTAACCCATGTATATCTTGAATAATCATCGACAATAACAAGAATATACTTTTTCCGTTAATGCTTTCAACTCTCATTGGGCGAGATAAGTCCATATGCAACATATGCAACTTAGCTTCGAACTAAGTCTGGTTGGGTTTATATGATGCTCTTTTGCTTTTCCTTGTTAGCATGATGGACATAAGTGATCCTTGGTGTATTTGAACTTTGAAGTCCATTGGCGATGTTGTCTTTGGCAATTGTAATTCACGTTTAGGAACTTTGATACCAATTGTAATTAGAACTTTTATATTAGGGTTTCTAAGCCTTTGCTATGAACCCCACATTCTGTTTTGTTTGGTATTGCTTATCCGAACTCGATTTACGAATTATGAAACATCGATTTTGAACTATATGATATGAAAACTTTGATTTTGAAAATATGATTAATCTTACGATAAAGTATGATGCGTGTCGGTTATGACATTACGATTTGACCTAAGATAGTTTGACACAGGCAAATATTAACTAGTCATGGGGTTCCATGTCCGTGTCGATGATGCCTCGACATGACTCTAGGCGATAGAGTGATGTTACGCCACGTCCTTATCTGTTATACATTATGAGCTCAAGTTATATTATATGATCAATGTGCATACGTGGGCGTATGGATGCATCCTAGATCATTGCTCATTATCTCTTATCGTTATCATTATCGATGATTGATCTGCGTGCATGCGCGTCCTTAATAACTCTGTAGGTCTCCCTACAAATGTTGCCTTGTGTGAATATGAATATGAATATGATTATGATCGATATTTGTTTACGGGCTCGTGGTAGTTAACTATAAATTTATTCGATAATTACGATTTATACTTTGAAAATGATTATGATTTTGCTATCTTCGTTCACTATATTTAGTATTCGATATTGTTTCGTATTAACTTTGCTTGTATATCTCATTCACGGGCTTTTGAAGCTCGGCCGCATTTCTTTTCTTCCTGGCGGTATCTAAGCATTGAGTAGGTTTTGCTTTGGGATGAGTCTTGAGTGGACTTACCTTAGAGTTATTTAGCTTTGATCTTACGATGCCATTTAAGACTTTACTATTTAGAGATATTTTTATTGGTATTTATTTTCCGCTGGGACCTATGTATTGAAGTCATGTTGACTTGAATTATTTCCGCATTTATGCTAAGACTTCTTTTGGATATTTATGTTTGCTTTGATATGACACCATTATTTGTGATTCCTTTACCCTTGTCGGGTCGGGGCGTTACAATGTGTGTATATATATATATATAGTAAATTAGAAGTACATATATATACTTTTTATGTCTCATTTATTTGTCTAACGTAATGTAAAAGAAAGTTTTAAGGGTTAACTTAATTTAAATACATTTGGAGTTTAATTTAAGTTACAATACATGCATTCTATTTGTTATCATAAAAGTATAATATAGATATATTTGCCGAAAATTGGGCATGACTCCGGCGTACAAATCTATTTGTTCGTGGTGATTAATGACAAAAGTTTCATAAAAATTATTTTTATTAAGTTTAAATGTCCATTCCAATATTTGTATTAAATATTTACAAGTTTATGTTGTCAATAATCATAAGTATAAAACATTCTCCTTGGGTTGTAAAAACATAGGTTTATATCTCGCACGTATAATACACTTGATTTAATCAATTATGTTTTTGAGTTATACTAAAATAATTTCATCTCATTTTAATAACATGTCTTTCTCATTTTTGCTCATCGTTCACTTGTTCCTTATTTATTTTGTTAACTTGTATTATTTAGTGTTTGTCGGGTATGATGAATAGACACGGGATGGAAAGTAAGTCAAACAAGATGGGATTGGAGTTGGATGTCACTCGAGGCGTCATGGAAATTTAACGCCCAGTGGGCTTTCAGAAACAAAGCGGGCCCTTGGTTGGTTGGGCATCGACCAAACGCGCTTATGAGAGGCGAATGGGCTCATGGTTCATAGAGAGCCAACATCCTCCTCCGGGATGGGCTATAAAGGCCCGATAAGAAACAATCCCAAC